>JAPPVO010001864.1:0-376591 GCA_030407325.1 Camellia japonica | reverse complement strand
GTAGTACAAGTTGTGTTAGTAATTTCTGACCTTAAACTAAATGTCTTCATTATGTAAAGTTGCAATTGCTGCATTCAATTTCGGTAATACGTCACACACTTATGCTTGCAGGACACGTTTGAAATTGGTGAGGATTTTCATTCTGATCAACAAGCTCAAGAGATCGTTGATACGAAGGCGTATCTCTTGTACAAGGATTGGTGGCACACCCTGAAGCAACACTTCGAAAAAGTTGTCAAAGAGGGTGTTGATGACCCATATAGTCATCCGCCTACAGGAGTTTGCTTGGATGATTGGAAACACATGATTGATGTGGCTTGGAAGGATGATTCTCATTTGGTAACAAACAAATATAAACGACTCTATTGCTTTATTTGTGTATTATGCATTGATGTGTACTAATTCTTGAATAATTTTTTTTTTAGAAACGCTCTAAAGCTAGTAAAGCAAACCGGAGTTTGTTACCATGGATTTTCATTCTGATCAACAAGCTCAAGAGATCGTTGATACGAAGGCGTATCTCTTGTACAAGGATTGGTGGCACACCCTGAAGCAACACTTCGAAAAAGTTGTCAAAGAGGGTGTTGATGACCCATATAGTCATCCGCCTACAGGAGTTTGCTTGGATGATTGGAAACACATGATTGATGTGGCTTGGAAGGATGATTCTCATTTGGTAACAAACAAATATAAACGACTCTATTGCTTTATTTGTGTATTATGCATTGTGTATTATGCATTGATGTGTACTAATTCTTGAATAATTCTTTTTTTTTAGAAACGCTCTAAAGCTAGTAAAGCAAACCGGAGTTTGCTACCATACAATCACACTAGTGGATCTCGCTCATTTCCAATAGCAATGTCGCTCATGGTGAGTTAGATACATTTGGAACAGATTTCTCATCACTTATATATGTAAGATGAAAGCCATGGTTACTATTGTGACGAATTAATTTTGTTATTTGAAACTGACAGGTAGATGAAAATGGGGAGTTGGATTTTCCGGAATTTTATTCCAAATCACACAAATCGAAGAAAACAAACGAATGGATTGATCCCAAATGTGGTGAGCTACATGTAAGGAGTAAACTTTTTTTGCCAATTGTATTTAATATTAATGCCTATCTTAGCACAAAATTGCATGTGATTCTTTGTGCCTTTGTTGAATAGTCTACTTTTTTTGGTAATGACAGGATGCGATGGTGAATCTACAAGCGACAGCCACGGATGCGGGGATCCCATTGACACAGGAGGCACTCTCATGGCAAGTGCTTGGACAGAGAAAGAATTACTTGTGTGGATTTGGGATAGGCCCACGACCCTATTCGCCATTTGATAGTGCAGCACGATCTCGTGACAAACAAATGGAGGCAATGCGATCTGAGATGGAGGTTCTTCACGAAAATTTGATGAAGGAGAAAGAAGAGCGCCAGAGAGATCGTGAAGAGATGATGAGGGAGAGAGAGGAGTTGATGAAAGAAGTAGAAGAAGGAAAAAAAGCAAGGGAGGCGCAACAAGAACAACTGAATCATTTGAACTCTGTGGTTTTACGACTCTCAACACTGTTGGAGGGTTCAGACGGTCATCGTCGTATTTGGTAAGAAGAATTTCATTCATATCATATTAAAACTTATACAAACTTAGATTTACATATTCACTAAACAATACTATCTCTTTGTTGTGAAGCATGAGGGCAAGAAAAAATCATGCAATTGAAGAATTAAAATTTGTGTAGGTAGAGAGGGCCTATCATAGTACCCGTTATGCAATTTTGACCTTGAATGCTTCTATCACTGATCTTTTAGAGCTAGACTAATCTCATTGGAGTTGTTATTTGTATTTTTTTTTTTTTTTCATTTTGTCGATAGGTTGAAATTTTGATCTTTTAGATGAGGCTTATTGTCCAGGAATTGTTGGATGTTAATTTCGGTTTTTGAGTCCTATAATTTGTTACACAAAAAAGAAGAAATGAAAAATCTTAGTGAAGACTCAGGTAATGTTGTTGGACACAAGTAACAGTTTTTAGTCTCTTTTAAATGAGAAATTATATTATCAAAGATTAAGCATAATTACTCAATATGATTAAGAAATGTTGAAAGAATAAGGAAGTTCTCAGTGCTATCCTAGGGATAGTAGTGGTATGGTCATGGCAATTGTGTTTCTAGCATTGAGCCATTGCATCTGTATTGTAATGAACTTACAGAAAGTAGCAAACAATCTAGTCAACAGTTAATCTCATTGCACCTAAATTTTCTATACAGTTAGAGAAGTTTGCAAACAGTTAATATAATTCAATGTTTAGGGACTACAGATGGTATTCCGCCAAACAGTTAATGCAATTCAATGTTGAGGGAGTACAGTTAGAAAAGTTGCAAAACTCTCAAAAAAAACATTCGGAAACTGAATCTCAATAAACCAATTAAAAACAAGGGCTCAAAAACCAAAATTAAAATTAATATTATAGCAACATAAACTACATATTGTGTCTCCACACAGTTATGATCTTAGGTTACCATAGAAATGTACTCGATGGTATAAAAAATTGCGTCACTTGCTCGGCAGGTAAGTTCCATAAACAAGACTGCATCGGATTTGCCATGTCTGCTGCTTGATGTTGTCTTTCGTTTAATGGGCTTCAAAACATATTTATTCATGCCGATTTGGTATTGTGTATTTTTAATTGAGTTGCTCTCTGTGACAATACAAATTTAATGTGCCAAATATTATTGAGTATGGCCACTTTCTAGCTGGAACAATAGACAAATGGAGATTCTTTTGTTTGGCACCAATAACACCAATGATGTGCTGTTATATTGTTGTAATACTATCTGTTATCTGCATATCCATTGAGCTCACTGTCAGGATAAGTCATAGAAAATTCCCTTAAAAAGGGCATTTCGGGGGCGAAAATTGAAAACAGCCCTCGAACGACCGTGTGCCTGACACGGACAGCTTCCCCATGACAAATAGGACTTGTGATAACTGACGGAATGTAATTCGGATCCGTAGGTAGAGAGTTAGAGCCGAATACGCCCAAAACTTAGTCGGAAAAGGGCGTTTCGGGGGTGAAAATTCAAAGCAGGCCCCGAACGACCGTGTGGCTCACACGGACAGTTTTCCCATAACAAATAGGACTTGTAACAATTGACGGAACGTCATTCGGACCCGTAGGTAGAGAGTTAGAGCCGAATACGCCTTAAACTTACTCGAAAAAGAGCTTTCCGGGGGCGAAAATTCATAACAGCCCCCGAAGTTATGAATTGTGTGTTTAAGATTTGTGTGTTTATTGTCCAAAAGTTATGTCTACCTCTACAAACTTATAGAAATTTGAAATTTACTTTAGTTGTTTGGAAGTCCTGTGAATTTCAAATTGTCTCCTAGTATTTGATATTCTTTCATGTAGAATGATTCTCTTTCTCTCTCTGTCTCCCCCAAATTCTCCCTCAGTGAGCACTGAGACATTCATGAGTGTGGATAATTTTAAATTGACTGAAAAGGGTCATCCAAGTCACCCTTATATAGATCTCTTGATGTCTCTATATAATAGGTCACAACTTTTCCAAAGTTTAGAACCTTCTGCAGAGTGATAAGGTACAAGGGGTTCCAACAATATTGTGGTGTGGTGTGATCATCCCATCGGCCATCATATTGTTGTATGCCTCGGGGGCAGAGCCAGGGGGGACCAGCAGGGGCCCTAAGAAGTTTCTGTTACATATAGCTGTTTACCAAAAAAACTTGGAAATACCAAGCAGATTCCTCATAACCACTCTTAAAATTTTGAATCTTTTTATTGAATAGCTTCTTTTTGGAATTCACAAATTTAACCCCTTTTGACAACTGTAAGGTCACCACCATCGTATTATTACATGACACCATTTGTAAATTTCCAATCATTTTGATAAAACAAGAGGACTATTTTGTACAACAAATGTCAGTGATACAATATGTATCTACTTTATGTACTCAATAGATTCACTTCTCCTATACCCTCTCAATAGTGCAACTCAAAGAAACCAACTAAACAAGGAAAGAGCAACATAGAAAACAAAAAACGAAAAACCAATGCAGCAGCCCCAACAACTCAAAGATAGCAGCCATTTAACCCCAACAATAGTGCAAAACAGATCAGCTAATTCAATCCCAGCAACAATGCAAAACAGAGCAGCCACCCATAAACTCCCACCCAAAACCATCCGCGATGCTGACTTTGCATAGATTCTACACAAGGAGTACAAATAATAAAAGCACTAAACACCCAATCAACTGTGTAACAGTCCCAACAAGAATGCATTTCAGAGCTGCTTCGATACTCACATTGCAGGAAATATAATCTGATGGACAGCAGTAAAGCCATTGGTATAGTTTTCCATATCAGCCATTTGAACTTCTTAAACTTAAACCCAGCCCACAAATTAAGAAGCCACTCAATTGACCCAGGCACAACCCACTGAATACCCCTCCAATCCACTGAACTAGACCACATTGTGTCCAAATTGATGGACACAACAAAAGCACATGATTAACAGATCAATATCATAATTTCAAAAAATACGAGTGTTACAAACACTCCCACTAAGTACACCAAAACTTAGTTGAAAAAGGGCATTTCAGGGATGAAAATTCAAAATAGCCCCCGAACCACCGTGTGACTCTCACGGGCAGCTTTCCCATGACAAATACAACTTGTGACAACTGACGGAATGTAATTCGGACCCGTAGATTGGGAGTTAGAGTCGAATACGCCCAAAACTTAGTTGAAAAAGGGCGTTTCGGGGGCGAAAATTCAAAACAGCCGCCGAACCACCGTGTGGCTCTCACAGACAGTTTCCCCATGGCAAATAAGACTTGTAACTAGGGCTGTGCAGCGGATCCACCGACCCGCCACACCTGACCCGACCCGACCAACAGCGGATGGATGCGTGACACGTGGCGGGCGGATGCGGGCCTAGATTATATATTTTTTCGGGTTCGGGTCGGGTGGCGGGTGATCCGCCATTTTAGTCGGCAGACCCGACCCGACCACGATGGCTAATATTTTATTTTTTTTGGCTGACATATGCCTGCCTCTGCCTCATTTCATTTCCCCCCCTTTTCGTTTCTGATCTCATTTTGCCCTAAAATTTCGACATTCTCATTCTCTCTCTCTCTCTCTCTACCCTACACATCGTCGGACGATCTATACATACACGGCGTCGGCGATCATACACAGTCACTAAGGTATCTCTCTCTCTCTCTCTGCTTTCCTCTTCTTCTCATCTTCTTCTGCTTTCCTCTTCTTCTCTTTTCTTCTCTTCTTCTGATGATCTTAGTCTAATCTGGTTTTTTTTTTTTTGTTCCAGTTCTAAAACGAAATAGATGGTTAGATTGATCGATCTACACTGACTGTAACTGAGTGAGGTACCTCTCTCTCTCTCTCTCACCTTCTTCTTCTTCTTCTTAACTGGTTTTTTTTTTTTGGTTCCAGTTCTAAACTTCTAAATCTAATCTGTTGAGTCTAATCTATTATTATTTTGTTGTTTTATTTTTTTTTTGATTCAGAATCTGTTTTTTTTTTTTTTATTCAGAATCTGTTTTATTTTTTTTGATTCAGAATCTGTTCAGAATCTGGTTTATTTTTTTTATTCAGATTCAGAATGCTTCCTTTTCTTTCCTCTTTCCTGTTGTAATGTTTTTTCCATCAATAAAACATTACTTGTTTTTTGAAAGAAAGGAGTCCAATAGCTGGAAGCATATGTACCCAGGAAAATAATCTAAAGAGAAGAACATCTAAGCAACATTGTTTAATGTATGTATGATGGCTTTGCTTGAAATATATAGAATATGGATATGCCAAGTATAACTTATAATATAATTATAGAATATGGATATGCCAAGTATAACTTATAATATAATTTGAGTTTGAGTTTTTTGGTCTCACATCTAATGTTTGGCTTATAACTTACAAATATGATGTGAGAATATGGTTTATAACTTATAAATATGATGTGTTTGTTTACAAATATGATTTGGCTTATGTAATAAACTCAAATTTTGATGGAGAACTTATAAACATAAATATGCAAGCCTGTCTCAAGTAAAGATATACAAAGTTAACTTTTTTTAAAAAATTTAAATTTTTTGTGCTATACAAAGTTAGCATTTAACAGTAGGTAGATCCAAAATAACATACATGTAATATATGTACATTACTTATTTATGAAGATAAGAAAGAAGAGCAATGACCTAAACTTTGAATTGTTTATTATTTATATGCCTTTTTGCTTGTTGATTATTGCAGGCAAAGAAGGTTCCTTATCCCTATAGGCTATATAGCCCACATTACAATCTCTTTTGAAAAGTTTATTTGCAGAAACATTAACAAGGTTAGTTCCATCAACCTGGATTTAGTAGAATGTATTATTACCTATAATGTATCTGCTGCATGCATGGCAGATTTGCTGCAAGAAGATGAATGGCAGATTTGCTGCATGCATATTGTTAATTGAATGGCAGATTTATGAATAACAGATTTGTTGCATATTGTGAAGAAGATGAATGGTAGATTTGAATATTTAATATACACACAAAACAACAAAGTGGGGTGATGTTAATTGAATTTTTTCTTGGGTTTTTTCTTCTTTTTTTTTTATTTCAGTGATATTAACTGAATTTTTTCTTGGGTTTTTTTTTTTTGTATGTTGAAAATTTGTAAAATTTCAAACCGCCAAACCGATTCACATCCATCCGCCAATCCGCCAATACGCCAAATCCGCATCCGCCGGATTGGCGGACGGATGCGGATTGATTTTCACCAATCCGCCAATTTGGCGGACGGATAGCAGATTGGAGGTTTCGTAGCCACAACCGATCCGCGCCCACCCCTACTTGTAACAACTGACGGAATGTAATTCGGACCTCGTAGGTTGGGAGTTAGAACCGAATACGCCTTAAACTTACTCGAAAAAGGGCGTTTCAGGGGCGAAAATTCAAAACAGCCCCCGAACCACCATGTGACTCTCACGGGCAGTTTCCCCATGACAAATAGAGCTTGTGACAACTGACGGATGTAATTCGGACCCGTAGGTTGGGAGTTAGAGCCGAATATGCCCAAAACATACTCGGAAAAGGGCGTTTCGGGGGCAAAAACACAAAACAGCCCCTGAACCACCATGTGGCTCTCACAGACAGTTTCCGCATGACAAATATGACTTGTGACAACTGATGGAATATAATTCGGACCCGTAGGTTGGGAGTTAGAGCCGAATACGCCCAAAACTTACTCCAAAAAGGGCATTTCGGGGGCGAAAATTCAGAACAGCTCCCGAACCACCGTGTGGCTCTCACAGACAGTTTCCCCATGACAAATACGACTTGTGACAACTGACGGAATCTAATTCGGACCCGTTGGTTGGTAGTTAGAGCCGTATACGCCCAAAACTTAGTCGAAAAAGGGCGTTTCGGGGGCGAAAATTCAAAACAACTCTCGAACCACTGTGTGACTCTCACGGGTAGCTTTCCCATGACAAATACGACTTGTGACAACTGACAGAATGTAATTCGGACCCGTAGGTTGGGAGTTAGAGCTGAATACGCCCAAAACTTAGTTGAAAAAGGGCGTTTTGGGGGCAAAAATTCAAAACAGCCCCCGAACCACCCTGTGGCTCTCACAGACGGTTTCCCCATGACAAATAGGACTTGTGACAACTGACGGAATGTAATTCGGACCCGTAGGTTGGAGTTAGAGCTAAATACGCCTTAAACTTACTCGAAAAAGGGCGTTTCGGGGGCGAAAATTCAAAACAGCCCCCGAATCACCGTGTGGCTCCAACAGACAGTTTTCCCATGACAAATAGGACTCGTGACAATTGACAGAATGTAATTCGAACCCGTAGGTTGGGAATTTGAGCCGAATACGCTTTAAACTTAGTCGAAAAAGGGCGTTTCGGGGGCGAAAATTCAAAATAGCCCCCGAACCGCCGTGTGACTCTCACGGGCAGCTTCCCTATGACAAATAGAACTTGTGACAACTGACGGAATGCAATTCGGACTCGTAGGCTAGGAGTTAGAGCCGAATATGCCTTAAACTTACTCGAAAAATGGGCGTTTTGGGGGCGAAAATTCAAAACAGCCCCTGAACGACCATGTGACTCTCACGGGCAGCTTCCCCATGACAAATAGGACTTGTGACAGCTGACGGAATGCAATTCGGACCTACAACTGACGGAATGTAATTCGGACCCGTAGGTTGGGAGTTAGAGCCGAATACACCTTAAACTTACTTGAAAAAAAGACGTTTCAGGGGTGAAAATTCAAAATAGACCCCGAACCACCATGTGACTCTCACGGGCAACTTCCCCATGACAAATAGGACTTGTGACAACTGACGGAATGTAATTCGGACCCGTAGGTTAGGAGTTAGAGCCGAATACGCCTTAAACTTACTCGAAAAAGGGCGTTTCGGGGGCGAAAATTCAAAACAGCCCCCGAACGGCCGTGTGACTCTCACGGACAGTTTTCCTATGACAAATAGGACTTGTGAGAACTGACGGAATGTAATCCGGATCCGTAGGTTGGGAGTTAGAGCCGAATACACCTTAAACTTACTCGAAAAATGGCGCTTTGTTGAAGTGCACATTGTTCTTCAAATTCATACAAATAAGATGAAAGAAAATTCTTTTCTTGCTCCGGATGTGAACTTGCAGGAGCTTGGTATGTGAGTTCTGCATTTTGTTAGTATTTGTTATTGCCATGATAGATCAACACATGATTGGTTCTGCATTTTGTTAGTTATTGTTGTTGCCATGATAGATCATCCAACGATTGTTATTCTTTTCCACTTTAATTGTCTTTTCTCAAACTGGAATGACACTATATTCAGTATTGTTAGTTAAGATTTTCTGAACATCTGTTCTGAGATTTTTTGTGGTTGGAAGTGTATAGTGAATACAATTATTTATTGGAGATGTAGAGTAATGGAAAATTAAGGGAAAAATATTCAAAAACCAATATTAACTTATTTTACACCTTGTTATATTATATTAATTTATTGCATGTACACAAGTGTATTATATTATATTTAAGCTTTTATACAAGTATCAAACTCTGAATGGTGTTTGTGAGGCCATGTGCTTCATGAGATATCAAGTATTCTTTCTTTGATGAACCATTTATAGGTGTCTCAACATACATTTCTACATATTTCCTTTTGTGATTGAACTTTATTTTTGTTATTATTTTTCTCACATGTTCTAATATCCTGAATGAAATGGCACTGACAGACATTAACTAGTAGGGATAGTTTTATATCCAATCTAATGATTCAAGTGCCTTTTGCAAACAATTAATGAGGAAGTTGGTAAAAAGAATACTTTCTATTCACATTGGGCTTTGATATTGGTTTAGCTATAGAATTTGGATAGATATTGTATACAAATAGAAGATTGTTACATTAGCTTTATGTCAGTAATGATAGATTTAGTAATGATTATTCTGCATTTAACAATGTTCCTTATAACAAAAGACTTTAGAAAGACTGATAATTGATTCATCATGGAAGGTTGCTTCTTTGATATGTTATTTGTCACTTGTTGCCAAATTCATTGATGAAGTTGGGCATTTTTGGGTCCAATTGCTAATGTTTTTTTTGTTTTTTTTTTTTTTGTTTTTGTAGATGACTTCGTTGCGTGGACTTGTGGATAATCCATTTTGGTGTATGGAGAAGAAATTTCACTTTTGTATAGAACTAATATAATACTTTTGTCGTCCCCGGCTTTTGTGCAGTTCACTATTACTAATACAGAAAACTTCTGGCAACCAACAGATAATTACTGGCATGGTACATAGATCACCTTCTGTCACTGTACATATATATGAGTTTTTGTCGTGGTACATAGATGTACTTTTGTCTTGGTATATACATCACCTTTTGTCGTGGTACAGATTACGATGGTAATTTGTACCATGCCAAATGGTCATTTCACATGGTAGTAAATGTAATTTTTGTATACGGAGGGCTTTGATTTTTGTATGATTCTATATTTTATATGGAATTATTATTTTTGTTTGGACAATAGTTGGTTTGTATGTACTTCGACAGTTAAAGTTATTTATTTTTGGTATAAGGATGTAGATTGTGGAATGATTGATAGTATATGTATCATTTTATTTGTATACGTATTACAGGTTGTATGGAATATTGACAGGTTATGGAGAAATTATGATATTTGCAATTAAACGTAATGTCATGTTTTTACGACTAAAAGTTTTGTAACAAAAAAAGAAAATCAAACATTTGGCGACTAAAAGTTTTGTAGTCAAAAGAAAATTAAACATTTGCCAACTAAGACATTTCATAGCTAAAAACAAAGGCTGAAGAATAAAAACACTTTTGCCGATTAAAAATTTAGTAGTAAAAAATGTTGGAGTTTAGGCGACTAAATGTTTTGTAGCCAAAACAAAAACTATTTGTCCACTAAAATTTTAGTAGCAAAAAATGTGGGAGTTTAGGCGACTAAATTTTTAGTGGTCAAAATAAAAATTATTTGCCGATTAAAATTTTAGTAGCAAAAAAAATTTGACTTTAGGCGACTAAAATTTTAGTAGCCAAAACACTAGTATTTACTTTAGGCGACTAATATATTTAATAGCTAAAAACTTTTTCCGCGACTAAATCTTTTGTCGTTAACAATAATTGAGGCTTTTGGCGAAAAAAAATTGGTCGCCGAAAATGTATTATTTAATTTTTTTTCCCAAAAATCGAAAATGTATTATTTAATTTTTTTTCCCAACCTTTTGGCGACTAAAATAATTTTAGTCGCCAATTATCTTTCCCGACAACTCTTCGGCTACTAATTCTGCGACCAAAAAATTTAGTCGCTAAAGTCCTTTAGCGACTAAAAATTGACTTTTGGCGACTAAAAATTTAGTCGCCAAAAGTGAATTCTTGTAGCGAGCTTTGTTCCAGTTGGTTCAGCTTTGTTTGAACTATTCTCGATTTTTTAGCCATCTTGTTCTGATCTCAAGGCTTCTTTCTGCAATGTCCCTGGTCTTCGTCTTCATCCCAAATCGGCTCCATTGGCTTCACTACATGATTTGGCTCGTTTTCTTTGTCATTGTTGTGGGTCTAGTGACATGGGACTTGATTTTTAGTCATTTCAACCAATGGCTTTACAAAAAAATTACAACCGCAATGCTCAATTTGTTTACAAGCTTGGAGGGACTAGGATCAGAACAGGGACTAGGACTGGAATTGGATCAAGAATTGGGACATATAGAGGTGTAGTATTCTCATTGATCATCATAATGATATTAATACCACTCAAGAAATGCGTTGTGAGTTTTCATGTTGATCTTCATGTATCGTTTCTCTCACCTTGTTGGCAAGTGATATATACATTAGAGTGAATTTAATATGGCGTGAGCTCTAATTTTCAGTAAGTCCTGAATTCAAGTTTTGTTTTCTTTGATTGTAGATTCTGTTGTGTTTGTCTACATTTACTGTCAATTGATTTTTAATTAGAATTCTATTTGAATTAAGTAGTAATTGTGGTTATAGTTGTTACACAAATTCAAACATAGAACACAGGACGGATGAGTGTTTCTCAGTAAAGAGCAATGAGAGCAAACACCATTGTTTCAGAGTTATATATGGCCATCTTGTCCTCTGTTCTATATTGCTACTAGAGTAAGAGTTTAATTTTAAAATAATTTAATAAGAATAAAGAAAGAAAGAAGGCGAAAAGAGAGATTTTTTATGAAAACATTTCTTTGTCCAATAAAGGTTGTGGTTCTAGGGCTAATTCCAATCCCAATTTGTTACTTTTAATTGTATTTGCCCATTCTATTTTTTTTTCAAATTTTCAATCTCTTAGCTAAATTATTCAAGCTTTCAACTAAACTTTTAAATGATTTGGCCAAAATTTTACAGAATTTGAGTACAATAATTGGAAGTTTGCAAATTGTTTTCTAATTAATATTTTATCCTTTTTTTTTTCTTTTTTCTTTTTTTGTAATTGAACAACCATGTTTATCTACAAGTTTATTTTTATGCAGATTAAAATTATATTTGGATCTTGGACTTGAGAAGAAATAGAAAAAGGAAAATTTACAATTTAGTGGTTAATTCATAAAATAATTACACATATATGGAGAAGTTTATAATTTTAATTATTAATATTTATAAAATTTATCACTAATTTATAATTATTTTTTAAAAATTCCGAAGTATAATTTTCCCAAAGAAAAATAAGAGGGAAAGAGATATTAAAAAAAAAAAAAGAAGTGAGAGAATCTAAATCATTGATTCCCATTTTTTACCCATTTGTGTGGTAGGTAAATGATGTTTAAGGTTGGTCTGACCAAGACCAATTTGTGTTGTATCTAATTCAATAATATATATATATATATATATATATATATATATATATATATTTTATTTTCTATCTATTATTTATTATTATTTTAAAAGTATGAGCATCTAATTTTTTTTTATTATATATTTTTAAAATATCTCTCACTTATTTTCTACTTTTTCATAATTCTGAAATACCCTTCTTAACATGTTGTTCTTGAAAAGACACCATATAGCAATAGTCATAGGCACCATGTAGGAACAGACATTAAGACTTTTGAATTTTTGTCAATGATCGTTTTACGATTTTCATCCTTTAAAAAACTTCATATAATAATAATAATAATAATAATAATAATAATAATAATAATAATAATAATATTTGAAACTTTTAAAAAAATCTAATTTAATTCACAATAATGTGACATAATTGATGCTAATATATGTTAATTTTTAATTTGTCACACACTTAATTATAGTAGTAGATATAGTGTCCAATTGTCTTGCCACATTATTATAATTGAATTTGTAGATATAAAATTGTGGATCTCTAGCATTTTTCACATAATAATACATAATTTTATGATTGAGTTTTTCAAAAATTCAAATATAAATTCAAATATAAACTTGAAAGAATTTAACGGGTTTGTGAGGCTCACCACAAGTTCTATTTTAATGATCTGAATTATTCACTTTGTACGACCCTCTTAAATTTTATCGTGATTGTCTAAAAAACATAGTTTATTTTTTAAAATATATTTGCCGTCTATTTTTTTAGAGACCTGTGATAAAATAAAAATGTTATTCTTATCTGATCAATCTAATTTTTTCTTTAAATGATATATACTGAGGGTTCTACAGAATAACCAGTTTGAATCATCGAAAGAGAACTTTTAGTAAGTCCCACGAGACCGTCAAGTTCTATCAAATTTAAACTCAACCCTAATTTTAAAAGTTAAAAATTAGTATTATCTACATAGACCGAATGGTCATGCTTATACAAATCATTACAAAATTAAATTGAATAGACACATCTATTCATTAAGAGACACTTTATCTTCTATATAAGGTGTAAGTTCTTCATTATTTTTCACATATACAACTTGTACTTATGTTTACTGTATAAGAGAGAATCCAATCACTTTTCGATAACACATATTTATTTTTGTTATGAGAACTTCTACAAACTCAAAATTCTTACGATAAATTTATTTAGAAAATATATGTGTGGTTGAGATTTATTTTACAAGTAGGATCCATCATTTAAGAATTGAATCTATATCATTCATCAAGATTCTCAATAAATTTTGGGTTTAAGTTTATTCTTTCAAAAATTTCTGCTTAGTTATTCATCGACCAAATCACATTTCTACATCTTTAGTTTACTTTATATCAGTGGTTCTACAGCTTTCTAATATCAAACCTCTCACTTTTCTCATCCACTATGAAATTTTGTTTTGTGTTTGGTTGATAAATCCATATAGTTTATAAATTCACTATAAAATACTATTTTTCTAATGTTTGTTTCCTTTCTATTATTATAAAATTTTCCATTTCAAAAATATAATTACAAATACAACGTGCAACATATGTGTATACTGCCACTAGTAAAAATAAATAATAAAAAAAGGCATTTGGTTCAAAAATCCAATTTAAATTTTTTTTGGGTAAATTACACTGACACGCCCTGAGGTTTATGTTTAATACAGATCTCCCTCTCACATTTGTAAAATTACATTTACCCCCTGTCAGATTAAAATGACATATTTGCCCTTTGCCTTTATACATATAAAATAATATAATAATACATATATTTTATTCATGTCATTTCAAAAGAAATAACTATAATGACCCGAAAAAATAAAAAAATAAATAAAAAAAAAGGTGGTGGTGATTGTTTGGCGTGTATGGTCAGCATGAGGATAATGTTTTTGGGGTGGTGGAAAATTATTTTAGAGAGAGGCTAAGAAAAAAACTTGAGTGGGAAGGGTTTTTATAATATATCTCTCTCTCACATTAGGAGAGTGGTTACATTCCAGCTGGGGCTTACTTGCTTTCGGTGGGAAAATGATTAAAAACAAAAAAAAGAAAAGAAAACAATCAATGGGAAGATGGGTTTTAACAAAAATATATATATATATATCACCTCTCTTTCTCTCTCTCTTGACAATGATGAATGGGTGGGACAGGTAGTATTTGATTGTTATTATGGTACATGATAGACAATGAAAAAAAAAAAGAGGCACCAACTCTTCGAAGGTAAGCTTAGCCTGGTCAACATAGGCATCGGATTGAAAGCTGTTGTAGTGTCCTTGTTCTTGTCATCCCTGTTTTTGCCTCTGGTATTTTTTGCACCCAATGATGGCCTGGTTAGAATTGGACTGAAAAAGATAAAAATTGATCAAAACAACCTTCTTGCTGCTCGGCTTGAGTCCAAGGAACGGGAAGTGCTGAAAGTTTCTACTAATAAGTATAATCACCATGGTAATCTGGGTGAAGCTGGGGAAATTGATATCGTAGCACAAAAAAATTACATGGATGCTCAGTACTTTGGTGAGATTGGTATTGGTACTCCCCCACAAAAATTTACTGTAATCTTTGACACTGGCATCTCTAATTTGTGGCCTTCATCAAAGTGCTATTTGTCGGTTCCGTGTTTTTTCCATTCGAAGTACAAGTCAAACCAATCAAGTACTTACAACAAGAATGGGAAATCTGCTGAAATTTACTATGGTAGTGGGGCTATATCTAGATTTTTCAGTGAAGACCACGTCCAACTTGGTGACCTAATTGTGAAGAATCATGAATTTATTGAGGCAACTAGAGAGCCCAGTATCACGTTTTTGGTTGCCAAGTTTGATGGTATTCTTGGTCTTGGATTCCGGGAGATCTCAGTTGGAGATTCTGTCCCAATGTGGTACAACATGGTGAAACAAAGTCTTGTTAGTGAGCCAGTATTTTCATTTTGGCTTAACCGAAATACAAAAGAAGAAGTAGGGGGCGAACTTGTGTTCGGTGGGGTTGATCCAAATCACTACAAGGGTAAGCACACATATGTCCCCGTGACGCGAAAAGGTTATTGGCAGTTCGATATGGGTGACATTCTCATTGGTGGTAAACCAACTGGGTACTGTGGTACTGGTTGTTTTGCAATTGCAGATTCTGGGACTTCTTTGTTAGCTGGTCCAACGAGGGCGGAAAATGCGTCGTTTGGCTTTAAAAAAATTTAATTTCTGTTGCTGAAAAATTTGAAAGCTTCTTGGCTTGAGGTAGGGATTTTACCTACACTTATTTATGTACTTTTACTTGATTATATGGAGTTTAGAGTTGTATATAATTTAATTAGAATTTTTGAAAAATTTGTGATTTAATTGCTTAAAAGAGAAATTTTGAGAAAAATAAAGAGTTGATGCCCAAATTGCAAAAGTGTAAACTTGGAATATGTTTGTAAGGTTATGAAAGAGCTATGTTTTAAATTTGAACAAAAACAGACTTCGATTCGATCGATTTTTTTGAAATTTTTACTGTTTTGCGACCAAAAGAGTATTTTTAAAGAAAACAAAGGAATTACGTTTAACTTTTGGGGCTTTTGATCAAAATAGGATGTCATAGTTGAATAATGCTTGGAGAATGAGTTTGGAAAGAAAATGATGTTTTCTTGGGCATTAACGGTATTATTTTGCTTAATGTATCTATTGGAATAAAACCGACACGGTTAGAAATGGACCTTGAGAGGTTACCGGACGTGATTGTGATATGTAAACTAGTGTAGTTGTTCATATTTGATAAGATGTGGAATAGATTGTATTTATCGAAATTTTTGAAATTTAATTGTTTAAATATCTGTTTAGAAATATCTGTAAGGGCTATCGGTAGAGGATAGCCATGATTGTTGTAGAAATGCATGAGACCTAGGTAAATTAAACCACATTCCTCATTTGTTACATTGGACATTGCATTACATTCATTTCATTGGAAATGTATCTGCTTTTGAGAAATGTTTGGAAATGTATCTATTTGCGAAAAGATGAATACTTGGTGAATCTGGGTAGGGGGTGCGGAACCGCGTGGTTAGGTGTCGAGCCTTCCAGTTTACTGGTAAAAATGACAGTGATAGTGCATTAGGGCCTACTTGCAGGCACTCACCTAGAGATTCACAGAACCTGTATTCATGTAACAGATATGGTTTAAAATGGAAATGGTTTTTATATTTGTTGTTGCATCTCAGCATTGTATGCTTTATAAAAAGAGAGATAAATTGTTTTATCATAAGCATGGCATGAGCATACTCCTCTTTAGTCTTGTCATGGTTCATATGTTGTGTAGTATATCTCTACTGGGCTATGACTCACTCTATAAGGGAAACTATTTCAGGTACAGGTATTATGCTTCCGCCAAGGCATTGACTTGGGAGGACTCGGAGCTGAGGCTTCATTTTTGTTTTATTGTTATTTGTTGAATGTAAGCCCAGGGCTGTATTTGCGTTGAGTTGAAACTCCATTTTGTGTAACCAAGAATGTTCTTAGATAAATTTGTAAGCCTGTAGGGCACTTATTATCTGTTCGGCTTCCATTTCGTACTTGTTGTAAAATGTATGCTTGGGATTGGAACTGGGGCATTGAGATGTGAATAGCATGTATTTGGCATTTGGGATTTAATGGAAATGGATGTATGGAATAGTTAGCTATATATATGTGTTTGTCTATCAAGTGGGTTTTGTAGTATAAATAGATATACCCTGCCCAATTTTCGGGGCGTTACAATAACAATCATCTTCTTTGATTTAACTTACACAAAAAGTTGAGTTTTTTTTATTTTGTTGTGTTTTTTTTTTAATTTTTATTCAAATTTTTTAATATTTTAAGCAAATTTTTTTTTTTAAATTTTTATATACACCTAATCTAGATATACTTAATAAATATAATATTTTGTGATTTTTTAAAAAAAATTCACCAAGTACAAAAAAATACAAAAATTCAATACATTATCTTATTTTGTTGTATTCAACAAAATTTTTTTAAATTTTTTGTACAAATTTTATACTTTTTAAATATATCTAGATTAAATTGATCTAATCTAGATATAACGGTAGAAATAAAAATGAAAAATTGTATTCATATATACAAATTTATATAAAAATATCTTTAAAATATTGTGATAGTGATATTATTGTAAATATAAATCATGTTTATAGGTGTTTTGTTTTAAAGTGAAAGGTCACCATTAAACTATATCATTCTATTTGAAAATTCTATATAAAATTTATGTTTATATATATATCATCACTCAATAAGAACATTTTCAGGTAGAATTTAATGATGAAAAATTATGCAATGTAATCATAATGATAGGAAGAAAAAATTGTAGGAAAATGGACAAAATGGTCATTTAGAAAATTTTAAGGCATGACATCAGCAATCTGGAGAGTAATTTGTAATAAGATTACAAATCTCAAGGAGAAAAATGTAATTTTTCAAATGTGAGGAAAGAATTTATACAAAACAAAAGGGTCGAGCTGTTCTCATATTGAAATCTCAGCATAACATAACTTGAGGGGCCCATAAGGCTTAACACAGGTCTCGTGTTGATAATCCAAACCATTTATTTTATAGGGTCCGCAATGTATAATATACATGGAAAAATTTAGGATGATCTAATAATCGTAAAATTTTTATTTTATCACATTTGTCTCTAAAAAAATGAATAGCCTATTTCAAAATTGTATTTGTCGTCTATTTTTTTGAACACAAATGCAATAAAATGAAAATGTTATGATTATCGTATCGAACTAATTTTCTTCATAGATAATATAAATTGCAGGCCTTACAAAATAAATGGTTCAGATCATCGAGATCGGACACATAGTGGGCCTTAGAGGCCTCTCAAGTTCTATCATGTTGAGATCTCAACATGAGAGAAGCCTAACATGACAAGAACTTGATGGGGCTCATAAGGCCTAACACATGTCTCGTATCGATAATCCAAACTGTTTATTTTATAGGATCTGTAATGTATAATATACATGGAAAAAATTAGAACGATCTAATAATCGTAATATTTTTATTTTATTATATTTGCCTATAAAAAAATGAATGATTTATTTCAAAAATGTATTTATCACCTATTTTTTTTAAAATATAAATGTAATAAAATGAAAAGATTAATGTTTGAATCGAACTATTTTCTTCCTAGATACTCAATTTTTTTTATTATCTAATTATCCACACTTTAAAATAACAATAAGCTAGACCAAACTACCCAAGTATGATTCCGCTGCTCTCTCTCTCTCTCTCTCACCACCCCTACCACACAGATCTGAGCACCGTCTTCACCTCCTCCGTAACCGCCGCCATCGCCGCCGTAACCACATCCATCGCCACTGCGTACACTCCGACCGTCGTTAAACCCATACTCACCACCTCCTCTACCTCTTCCACCTCCGCCGCAGCGTCCCCTGAATCGGTCCTTCATTCGGTCCAGTCACATCAGCGACTTTGGTACGACCATCGCCGCCTCATTCCATCACTCCGATTCCACCTCCATGGTCGTCGGCAAGCCTTTGAAGCAAGGGTTTCACCAGATTCATCATCACGCTCGTCCAGATCTACTTCACAGATCGCAGATCGATTACGTCCGAAGCTTCAAATATATTTGTGATTTTTTTTGAATAGATCTATGGTGTTTTTTGAAAAAATCTTGATCAATTTATATTTATGGATTCAGATCTGAGAAATATATATATGTTTATATATATAAATATGATTTTGAGAAATATATATATATATATATATGAATAGATTTGTGTTTATATATGGATATTGATTTTGAGAAATATATATATATATATATATATATATGCCCTAACAAAAATGGGTGCCCAGTTGTAATCATAGCTTTCCTCCTGTTGATGTTTTCTCATAAACTAATGCACAAGTAACATGAATACTAGTTGGTGCCATCCTTGGGGATGATGAATTTGGTGTGCTGTGCTGTGATTTTGTTTCCAAATTGTTCACTTGATTTACTATGAACTTGTATATAATACTTTTCTCTCTAGAAGAGATGCAGAGCTTCAAAGCATTTGTTGAACATGTTTTTTATTTATTTATTTATTTATTTATTTGTAGTTGTGGATGATTGTTGTTGTTGTTCATCAACAGATACAACAAACAGATATGCTCAAAAATTTCTCTCTGAATTTTTTTTCTTCTTTATTATCTGTTTGCTATTGTTGTTGTTGTTGTTGTTGTTGTTGTGTTGTTGACGATGACAAGGGGGAGGAAATAGATTGCAACAGATAGGGGGAGAGCCAGGGGTAGAGAGAAGAAAAGATTTGAACAGATAAAAAATAATTCAACAGATAGGATTTGGTTTGTTTGGTATTTAACTGATAGAAAAAATAAAATAATAAATTGAACAAATAATAAATGTGGATAGATAAATATTTAAACAGATAAGGGAAATTTGAATTAAAAAGATTAAAAAATTAATTAGATAAGGTAAAAAAAAATGAACAGGAAGGAAAAAAAAATTGAACAGATAGGGAAAAACTTTTGAACAGAGAAATTTTTTTGAACAGATAGGAAAAAAATTTGAATAGATAGTCAATAAAAGTTAATAGATAAAAAAAGCTAACTGATAAATTAAGAAAAAAATTAAAAACAAAATGTCTTTCAAAACAAATAAAAAGGCTTCTCATCAAATTATTTCACAAAGAATGAATTTCTCATTGACAAAAAAATCCACTAAACCTAATAACTTAGACAATTGCTAGAATGAACTTTTCAACAAATTTTTCATAAAAAATTTGATCTACGTGTTAACTAGGATTAAGTTTTTTAATTGGCTATCCCTTTGGCCACAAAGTCTCCAATGAGAGGAGGTTTTGGGTTCCACTCTTAGGCCCCGTTTGTTTTCAGAGATAGAATAGAGGGGATTCATAGTGAAGGGATTAATAGTGAGGAGATTGTTAATGAGGGGAATGATAGTGAGAGGATTAAGTAAAATTGTGTTTGTTTTGATGATAGTTGTTAGTGTAAGAATTGTTAAATTATTTTTATATAAAATAATAAAACAAATAAAAAAATACAAAAAATTAAACATTAATGTTTAAAAAAAATGCCCAATATGTAAAAAATAAAAATAAAAAAAAAATTTCTAATCCCCTCACTATTTTTCTAATATCACTTCCACATCCTCCATCCCAATCCCCTTTCCAACCTCCATTTTAATTCTCTCCTCCATCCTAATCTCTTCCCTAACTCTACAAACAAACACAACACTAAATGGGCTCCACCTCCATCCTAATCCCATCCCACCCTCTATACCCCAAAACAAACGGGGCCTTAAAAGTAGAATAGATGGACAAGATTTTCTTACAAGGTGTATGTGTATGAGTTTCAATTCTTTCGATGTGCTAATTTAATAATTAACAGTTGATTTTCGCCGATCAAAAAAAAAATTGTCATCACCATGCCACCGCCACTACTACCACTATCGTCACCACCACCACCTTCATCATCATTGTTACTATTGCCAAAAGTACCACCAATATTTTACTACCACTATCATCGTTATCGCTACAACCACCACCTTCACTATTAACGCTACTACAACCACTACCACCATGTCACTACCACCACTAGGGGTGCTTGTAGATCGGTTTTTGAGGGTTAGGAAGGTTTAGACTCATCCACATGTCTGTGGTTTGAGAAAAATTGAACCTGCAATCGCCTACAGTACAAATTACGGTTTGTGCAGATAAGGTTCGTGAATGTGCAGGAGCTTGCGAGCGGTTTGCGGATTGAGCTTTGTTAGACTTATTTATTTTGATGATTTATTTAATTATGTTTTAATTTATTTGGAAGAGAAAAATAGAATCAAAATTTATTTTGATGATTTTATATTGTAATAAAATCAAAATTTATTTTGTCCCATTATTTCTCACCTAAACCTTTATCCTAAATGTTGTTAGAATGTATTTAATATTTGATTAAATCAGGAGTTCAAACAGCCCAAAACAAAGGTTCAAACAGCCCAGCACAACAGCAGGCTAAAAGGTTCAAAAGGTTCAAGTAGAAGATATTCAAATTTGTAATGATGGAGTGGAAGATATTCAAATTTGTAATGATGGAAGTACAACGACTATAAACGGCTATAAATTCAAATGAATACAACGGCTATAAATTCAAATGACTACAACGGCTATAAACGGCTATAGTTTTCATTATATATATCAAAGCCTCTAATGTAAACAAGTTACAAAAACCTGAAAATATTCTTTGATCTATAATCACTCACATTTATTCTCAGAAATTATACACTGGGCCTTATAGTTTTAAGCCCATCTTTCATGTGTGAGGTTTATAAAAAAACCAGAGCTTCATTTTTATATCTATCTTTGAGAGATAATTCTTGTAGCTTTCTGTGAAAGCAAAAACACATTTTTTTTAACCTTGTAAGAGTATAGTACACTCAGTGTTCTTGACTTAAAAAGTCAGTGTAAAATCTGTGAAGGATTGCTCTATCTGTGAAAAGGCTGCTAGTACCCTGTGAAGCTAGAATATAGTGGAAAATCTCAAGTGAAGCTTGAGGAGTGGACGTAGGCCGAGTTGAAACCGAACCACTATAAATTTGTTTGCCTCTCTCTCCCCTATCTCTTTATTTTATTTTAAATTGCCATAGCTATATTTCACATTTTTACTGTGCTAAAATCATTAACTAATATAGTTGTTAAGACACTTGTTTTAATTATTTTTATTTCATTAATTATATTTATCTATTGTGCTAGTCATAATTTTTATTAGAGTATTATTAATTTTAATTATAAAAACCTAATTCACCCCTCCTCTTAGGTTGTCTTTTGAGTAACAAGCTTTTTCTTTTAAAAAATTATTTTTGGGCTTGTTTTTCCCGATTTTTAAAATATTCTTTTTGGGCCATCCCCCCTCCCCCCCCATTTTTTAAATATTATTTTGGGCCATAAAATCACATATTTGTTATCATGAAATTGTTATTTTCCAAATGATTTATCTCAAATAAATTACAGCCTATCTATCCAATTTAATTCCTGAAGGAAACAGATCATAAGCACAGGCCATAATTAGTCAATTGACTCATATTCATTTTGTAGAAAAGGTATAAACTAAATAATGTATACAGATGTGGATGGGTGAGTGCGGATACGGGTAAAACTCGTGACCTGCTCGCAATTCCCAAAATAGGAAAATCCTAACCCGCGTCCGATCCTAACGATTATGCGAAACCGCCCAAATAGGTGCGGACGGTTCGGTTGCAGTGGTTTTTGCGTGTCAGATAACCATATGTCCAACCCTAACCACCACTATTATGCTACCACAACGACTACAACTACCATCACCTCCATCACCATTGTTATTGTTACCATAAGTACCACCATCATTTTACTACCACTATCATAGCTACCACTACCACAACAACCACCACCACCACTACTACCATCACCACCACCACTATCACCGCCTCCACCATCACAATACAAAAATTGAAATATACAATTTGAAAATAATAAATTTCAAATTTTATCTTATACATATCAAACAATTTATTTTTTGTTCAACACTTAGAATTTTTATCGAACAGTTTTTCAGCTTAAAAAATTCAATATTCAATTTTTAATACTAATTTTCATTCAGTTTTCAACTTTTTCAAATACCATTTTAATTTCTATTTAATGATTATCAATTTATAGCTTACCATAGCTTACACCAAATGACTAATTGTTTCATTCAACTGCCTAATCATTATCATTAGCTGGGCTTTTTTTACTTTGGAATGTTGCGTGACACTTACGCTGTATTTGATTTATGAATTAGAGTAGAGATTTACAAAAGAAAAAGAAAAAAAAAAGGTGAAAACTGCTTAGATAAATCCATGAAGCAAACACGCGTAATGCTACATATTATAAAATAAATATCATGAAAAGTTTAATGAAATTAATCTAAGGGTGATTGTATAACATATAATAAAACAGTACAAACTAATCCAATAATAAAAAAAATTCATGAAAGCTTTTCATGATATTTTTTTTTAATAATTCCTAACATTATTGATCAAATACTGCCTAATTAAAAGGCCCATTGGGTTGGAAATGCAGCGTACAGAACTTGGGCTACTATTGCAAAAGTTGGACCAGTGGGATTGGGCATACTACTAAGCATATGATTCACAAAACAAGTTATGCGTCTTATGATACAAACAGTACTAAGAAGACATAAATATTTTACAAAATGAAACACATGTAGGACAGAAGGATAGATTTCAAATAGAAACCCCACATCATATAAGACCTACTTTTGTTTCACATTTGTGTTTCTACTTTTTAGAATTATTGGTTGATTAAAGTATATGACATGCATATGAAAGATTTTATTGGAGTAGAATAGATTGTGTGACTTTTCTACTATTTTGTGACATTGGCCCTGTTTGGTGTAACTGTTAAAACAAATTATAGACTATAACTTAACAGATTATAGGTTATGACTTTAATCAAAAGCTGTTAATCTGTTTGGTATAACTGTTGGATTATAGATTTAAGTTGCTAAGTAGTGTTTGTTAAATAAGTTGTGAAGTAATTTTTTCAATTAATTTTTATTTTTTGTTATTTACTACTTGTTTACATTTCTCATAAAAAAAATAAAATAAAAATCTATAGTCCATTTAGGTCTTTTTCTATTTTTAAAAAAATAAAAAATAAAAAAAATCTAAGAGTATAATCGTAAATTAACATGTCCACAGCAGAAGCTGATAATCAGAAGTAAGGGGTGAGCAGCTTCTCAGAATCAGCTTTTTTTAGTTGAAATAAGTTAGAATCAGAAGTTGTTTGAAATAAGTTTAACCAAACAGTCCAAAATAGCTTTTCCAAAGTTAGAAGCTATAAGTTGGCTCAAAAAAACCCAAACAAACACCCCCATTAAAGCTTCTTTGTTTTGGTTAAAATTATTTTTAAAACTATTTTTTATAAAATATTTTCTTATGTTGGGTTATAATCTTAAAATTAATGTGTAAATAATTGTATTAGTGGTGGCGGTTGTTATGGTTGTACTTTCGTTGCGTGTTGTAACAGGTCCGCGGGGGACCTCGCTACAGTTCGGACTCGATTTGTGTCACGGTTCTTAATCTGAACCAAAGAGTCCAAATCCGGCAAATCGTTTTGAGAAAACAGATTTTTGAAAGAAGTGCCAAACATGGACTGCTTTGCCAGATACAGAGTCGCCACCTAAATATTTTATTTTTGGGAAATTTAGGAAACCCTGACTCGTTGCCTAAGGCCACGTGTCCGTCATCACCAAAGTTGCCTCGGCTCGGGAACTTGGGTACGATTGGGGAAGGTCACTTCGTGAGCACCTCCGCTCGCCCGATCAAAGATCGGCCTCTACTAACCATGATATCAAGTTTTGAAAACATTATGTGTTCTTATTCCGGTTATTAGCCTAGATTTACTATATGATGCGCACAGCATCTAGTGTTCTTAGACCGGGTTGCCTGAATTGGAACAAAACATTTCATGTTTGTTTTTGAAAGATAGTTTGCTACTCGAAAGTAGGCTTAAAATGCAGATTTTGCCACCCTCAGGTGGGCTTAGAAAAGATGGTTTTGTCACTATCTAGTGGGCTTAAAACTCACAGTCAATGCATTGTTCCAATCCAAATAACCCAACCTTCACCCACAAGCATTCAGGCAGTTATATCACATAAGCATATAGCCTCATGGTAAGCATGCTATTCATGGCAGTCACTCACACGTATGCAAGGATGCTAAAGCATAAAAACTTATCGAGTACTCCAAGCCAAAACAGAAGCTAATTAGAAATCCATGCATGATCCTAATTATACAGAAATGCCTAATGCAACACATGCAAAAATGCAACTATAGCAGGCTTGGCTATTCTAAATATGGCATATGAGATGCAACAGCTAACAAGTACTCAACTTGAAATTGAAATACAAATGCAGTTAGTATGATGCACCGAGCCTGGTGCATGCAAAACAGATGAATGAATGCAAACATGCTATCATACTGTATGTTAATTGAAACATGTCCTAATCTAACCATCATAAGCAGGTAAATAAAAGGGAAAGAAAGACGTAGGGTTTGAAGACATACATTACACGCACGCACACTTATTACAATTGTGCCCTCGCTCGGAGGGTCCGAAAGAATAATATACAGTCCCGAATAAATAGTTACAGTCCGAATAAATACAAAATCCTAATTAATTAACAAATTAAACTAGGAAAGCTGTAAACTAGCATGCAAGCTAGGGACTGCCTCGGCTCTGTTCCGGATGATGGATGATGCATGTTTGAGCTGCCTTGCGCGGAAATCCACTGCGATGCCCCAATTAGCCTCTGTTTACAATTCATGCTCGGAATATTGTGCAAGGCTTTTGAAAGCCGCTGATTTCTGATTTGCTGCAACAGAGAACAGGAAAGGGGCATGGCAATGTATTTTCACATATGTATGCTTGACTACTCTACAGGGAGCGTAGTCCTCGATCCTCGTGCTACCAATCACGCATATCGATGCATGATGGCCGAGGAGTCGAATCGCACGACTTAATATGAGATGAATGCACACATGAAAACATAACAAGGCCTGGACTCCATCATGGATAATCCGGAGTGTCGGCGACTGGGGAATTGAGACACGTTCTGTCACTCGGAGTACGAAACGTACCTCGTTTCCCGTGCTCGGGCTAACTCCTATCCCAAACACAATGCAATATGCATGACATGCATGAATGCAACTAAGATACAACCTAACATGCACAATGCTATGAAATGGCATACACGATGCACGAGGTAACATGGCATACACGATGCACGAGGTAACATGGCATGAGTGGACCTCAGCCAACCTAGCATACACAATGCTATGAAATGAAATGGCATACGCAATGCATAATGGGCTTACACCAACATGAGTAGACCTCAGCCACACTCACATAGGAGTCCATTAGGATGGAAATGAGACACTCGAGAGGCGTGCACACATACACGCAAACCGAGGACCGAACCTAAGGCACGAATGCCACTCTACCAAAGCATGGTAAGGCATAGAACATGATATGCAAACAAGCAAATTTCAGCACTAAAATATGATGCTAAACAGCCCCGAATCATGGCAATATGGTACCCGATGCATGAGGTGAACCCCGAAACTCAAAACTAGGCATACGCAATGGCCTATAGCTATACAAAGCATGCATTATTTGAACATGAAGTGTAAAGACAGAGTCAAGACAGTCCCAAAACATGCATTTTTCCAGTTTAGAGCAAGGCTAAAAGGTGCTAGAAAGATGGCTTAAATTAGCATGCAATTTTGACCAACAAACATGGTTTACATGGAAAGTGTAAGATGCACATGGAATCTGACCAAACCATCAAAAATCAGTGAATAAATCATATGAAAATAGGCCCAAATAACCACTGATATGTAACCATGGCGTGCCAAAATGATGAGTTGCTTTAGAGGGCCATACAAGGGATTCTTAGGCACATACAAGATAGACATGTGGCAGCCCCAAACCAACTTTAAAAATCAAATATGGTAGTCCCAAAACTCAAAAAATTGACCTTAGAATGTGACTAGGAAGCATGCAAGATGGGGTCGCTTTGAAAGGCCACAATGGCCATCAAACAAGTCAAGGTGAGAGGGGGTCACCCCCCTCTAATTTGGGAGCTCAAAATAGTGGCCAAACCACTGGAAATCCACTGGATTCCAGTGGCTAGAAGGCCAAATGAAGCATGCAACAAGGGCTAGGATGCAAAGCTCAAAATGGGTGGCAACCAAGCATGCAAGATAGCATATGACTTCAAACCAAAGCGGAACCTTAATAAAACATGAAAATGATATCAAAACAAGCCTTTTTTCAGTTTACAACAAGTCCCAAAAATGGACACAAATATGGCTTATCTATCATACAAAAAAAGGCCCTAAAAGAGATAATAGAGGAAAGGGGCAGCAGCTGGTCCCAAATGGCCAAGAGCCCTTCAAAAAAGTTGAAGAGGGGCTTAAAACATGGCATTTTACAGTTTACAATAAGCCACAAAAATAAACACAAGTAGGCCTAAAACATTATGCAAGAGAAAGGCCAAAAGAGGGACAAAGAAGCAAGTGATAGCTTCTGGCCTCAAACAGAGGAGAGCCCTTCAACAATGTTGAAAAGGGGCTCAAAACAAGCCACTTTACAGTTTATGACCAAGTCCAAAATAGATCACAAATAAGCCTAAAATACTATGCAAAAATAAGCCTAAAAGAGGGTTTAAACACAAGAGGCAAGAAGGAAGCCTCAAACAGGAAAAGGCCCTTAATCAAACATGAAAAAGAGCTCAAAATAAGACTATTTTCAGTTAGGGTTGGAGCCCAAAAATGCTTGCAAACAAGGCTTAAATATAGAACAAGATAGGAACAAAAAAAAGAGAAAAGAAGCTTACCCTTGAAGACCAATGGACCAGCAGCTCTTGGCCTGAGAAGTGGTGCTCCTAAGCTCTGAAAAACAGCCCCAAGTTGTTGGAATGGATGGTGGTGGTGTGGTGCTATGAGGTGGTATAGAAATGATGCAAGAGGCTTAAGGGTTTTGAGGGTTGAAGTAGAGAGAGAGATATATAATGCAAGGGCTCCAAACAAGGTTTGTCACCCTTAAAACTGAAGGGGAGGGGCTGGTTATATAGGCCAAGGAGTGGAGAAAAGGGGGGGAGATTCAAATTTAAGTTTCCCTCCAAAAGTTCCCCCCCTCGGATACAGAATTTGGGGGGGGGGAAATGAGGGCATAGCTAGAAGGAACAGGGTGCAAGGATCATGGCCGACCAGTTATTGAGGCTCCAGGTGGCCGGCCGGCCACTTCCCTTGGCCGGCCGGCCAAGGTCAAAAGGGTCAATGAAAATTAGCTGGCCGGCCACCCATATTGGTGGCCTCCCATGTGTGCACAACACAACCATGTGGAGAAAACCCTAAAAAAGTGAACTAGGAGAGAGAAAACCCCCCTTTTTAGAGGGGTTCAAAAGGGTCAAGATGAATTGATGGCCGGCCATGACATATTGGTGGCCTCCCAGGTGTGTACAACACAAATATGTGGTTGAGGGCCAAAGAAAGTGGTCCAGGAGTGGTCAACACTAGCTTTCTAGCGAGGAAAACGGGCGACGGAGGGCGATGAAGGAATAAAACTGGTCCTCAGAACAATTGCTGGCCTCCCACCCTTCTACGACCTTCCTAACAATGAAACAGAGGTCCCTGCCAAAAATGAACTCAAACCGATGCAAATCGAAGGTTCGGGGGCCAAAACGCGCGACCCGGGGCCCCGAAAACTAACTGTTAAGCACTGGAGGTGGTGTTCGACCACGAAGTTGGTCTCTCGGACCACAATGTCCCTCAAAAGGGAGGAAACAAGGTGTATGCCAAAAACTGGGGCAAACAGAGGTGGTTAAGCGGTCCCGAACCGAGGCACACGGCCGACGGCTCCGAAAAACCGGAAACCGGGCTCCAAACGAGAAAAATGGCCTACGACCACGAAACGTAGCCTACGGCCACTGAGAGATGATCTACGAGACTTCTCCCTCCCTTCGGGAAGAGAAAACGGAGAAAACGGGACCTGGTTCGCAAACCGAGGCAAGGCATAAAAGAGTCCGGAAGTCCGGAGGCGAGGCTCGCAGCCGGGACTCCGCAACTTCAGAACGAGCACAATATGCGACATCACCAAGCGCTCAATCGGTGACGTCTGAGTCTTAAGGTCAGTCAAAAATGGGGTGTCTACACGTGTCGAAACAAATGTGCTTGCCATTAAATTTTTCGTCTAAAAAATGGATGGCATACCAAACCAATTCTCTGTATTACGAATTGCATTAATATTAACAATTACTATTTGCTATACCAAACAAAACATAGCATCTGTTAATGGACACAAACTTTCGAAACCTTCCTTACCACTTGTGTAGTTGTAGACATTGACATGGTCCAAAACCAAAGCATGGCTTCTTTTTCGTCAACTGCAACGTCTACTACATGGCCACGTTGGATGTGTGCCTGTGGCTACAGTCAATGTGTTGTGAAGATCTCGAGATCTAACAAAAATCCAAGGTGTCCTTACTATGCTTGTCCCCGTCCCGTGGTGAGTAACCAATTCATTTTGCGGTCATAATTTTGATTTTGTTTGGACCATTTGACTAATAAATTTGTCGTTTTCAGTCGTCAGCCCTGTTTGAGTTGGATTGGTTGGTGCAAAGAACCAACGAGACAGACCACGGACTACGCGTCCTCCACTAACGACATTATCATGCACTTGCGGGATAATGTCATATACATTCAACACTCGCTGTGTTGTGCATTGTCGTAGTCATTTTGTTGTTACATATGTAAATGTGCTTGGCGTTTTGCATGCATGACCGTTGAAACCTTTGCATGTAATGACTTTAATTTGTCATATGGTTTTTGTGATTACTTCGGTGCTACATTAATGAATATTATTGTGCAATGACTTGAATTTGTTATGTATTTGTATTGTTGATGTGTTGGTCAGTTTTACCTTCCTTTCAATTACTGTTCAATGGTTATACCTTGTTCGCAATTATGTTTTCGGGAGGACCAATTGTTCATATTCTTCAATGGTATTTAATTTTTACTTCTGTCGAATTCGGTCCGTAAATTACTTCTTCTTGTCATGTCTTCGTGGTTAGTTGTAATGGCTTCCACACATACTTCTCCTCGTTCCCTTTCCAAAAACAAAGTGATTGACCGGGCAGGGTCTAGCAGTGTTGACGAAACACAGCCTTTGTACAAAACATCCTGGGATAGTGAATCGACAAGGATTTTCTTATAGCTTATTTGCAATGAGATTTTGAAAGGGAATTGCCCATTCCTTGTGTTGAACCAAACTGGGTACAAGTCTTTGGCAAAAAAAAATTGAAAAAATATATTGGAAAAAAGCATGGTTTGAAACAGTTGAAGAACAAATATATGAATCTGGAAAAAGAAAAAACAATCGCAAAAAAAATAAAAAATAAAAAATCGACGGGTGACAAATCGTCGCGTAAGATAGTATTTTTTGCCATGATCTTAGATTTTCTGTTGCAAAAAATTTTACTTGACGACGACGTCATTTACCGTCGCAAAAACATGTTTTTTGCGACAATTTTCAAACCGTCACAAAAAGTTCCATGTCCACTACTCCCTTTTCTAGTAGTGAGATAATAAATAGTATTTTTCTTTTGCCAATTGAAAATTCTTGTGTGAAAATTGTAAATGTTTAAATTTATATTTATAATAAATAAAATGAAAGGTATTAATATGAATATTCATATTTAAAAGTGTGATACAAAATATATAAGCATGAAACTTTACACTTCAACCAAAAAAAGATAAAACAATCAAAGCAAATAAATAATGATATGTATAATTTAAATCAAACGTAAAATAGTCATTAAAATGTTAAAAGTTTAAAAGTTAACTTCATCTCTTTATATGTGGCATATCCTTTTACTATTGTGATTGGTGGAAAGTAATGAAATGTGGGACATATTGTTGGGTGTTTGTAGAATAATAGGGACATATATATTTGTGATTAGTGGAATGTAATATCACTAGCATATGCCCGTGCCTAAAGGCACGGTGCAAATAATGATGAAATCAAAATATAATTAAATATAAAATTGTTGGGTTAAAATATAATTTATCCAATTTGTTGCTAAAAATTTAAAGTCAAAATATGAATCAAGGTCTGGTTAATTTTGAAAAAATATATTTTTAAAAAAAAAACTTGAAAATATGTTTAATTGTATATTTTAAAAATAAACATTTCCTAATCAGCTATTTAAAGTACGGCAAGTAACTTGATCATAAACATTTTTATTAACAAACTTTATGACTCTAAAGTGTAAACTTCATATCAACGCAAAAATTAAAAATAAAAACATCCTTGCTAAGGGACAACTTCAAACTAAGGAAAAACTAAAATGTTACCCAAACTAAAATTGTGCACAATTTAGAAGAGAGAGAGACAGAGAGAGAGAAAGAAAAAAGTTGCAAGAACTTTTCCTTTGGCAGCCCACTATCACCCAAATATAACCAAACATAGGCATTAATTGGAGACTCATGGTTTAGGAACAATTGCACAAGTTGCATTAACAATTGGGTTTCTAATTCATGGCTCTCAATATATTAATACCACAAAAAATTATTAAAAAATAACAATAAAAAGTTTCAACTTTGTCAAAAGCAGTAATTTACTGTAAATTCACAACAACCATCACTGATTGCAGCTCTTAATGAAACTTGCCTCAATCATTGTCAACAAACTTGCAACACAATTTCTCACAACTAATTTGTTGTTAGGATATTTGAATATGGTACAAAGAAAGCTACTATGTTCGCATCCCCAACTCATAATCGAAGTGATCTTGTGTGATCTCATGTGCGGCCATCATTAAGTTAGGTCTACCAAACAGCTAGCATTATCATGACATCATTGGCAGTAACAACCTAACAGTAACGATGGATATATACATTTTATCACAACTCGTTAGTAACAATTACTTTGGGTTTTGTTTGGTTTTCAAAAAATAATGAAAGGAAAGAAAAATTTATGTAATATCTCCTCTATGATCACCTAAGAGAATTTCTCCTCTATGGTTACCTTTAATCATTGGCCTAAGAGAAATTTGGGATGGGACATTTCTCATACACAAATATGCACGAATACCTTACTTTGAAACAACGAAACATGTGGTTAGCAAACAAATAAATAAACCAAAAAAAGGAAAGAAGAATTCAAGAAACAGTTAAACAAAAAAAGTTGACGGGAAATTTTTTAAAAAATAAAATAAAACAACAAAAATATGCTAGAAACTTCAACTGATAACATCTAATAATTTATTTACTATAATAAACTGAAGCACATGCAACCACATTACAACTTAGCTACAAATACAAACTTTCAATGCCTTTATCACTATGAATTTTGGTGATTAAATTCTTTCTACTGTTACCCAAAACCTAAATTGGTGGCAATAACTTGTTTACTTTCCCTATTTGTTTTTCCCTTTTTTTTTTCTTTAAATTCTCAGCAACCAAACATTGCACTGAAAGTAAATGTTGCCCAGAATTGAACCAAAGGCATTAAAAGAACCATTTCATAAAACCCCAAATAAAGATAAACCAGAGAAAATAAACCTATAGAAAACACCCATTCATGGAAACCAAAATAAGAGAGGGATGATACCATTAATTGGATTTGTGTTTCTTAACTTAATTAGTTATGTCTACCCAAACAACTTCTCATCCTTATCCTTCAAAAAAACTTTAAAATTCCAAATGATTTAATGAACCCAAAAAACCTCCTCAAACAATTTCTCATCCTTCATCCTTCAAAAAAACTTCTTAATCTAGCAAGGATGCTTGGGATCATACACCAAGAACAACGTGTACAATTCAGATTCAAACTTGGGTCATCAAATGAGCTACAATAATCTTTTAGCAACTTGAGCTTGCCAAGAACTGCTAAGGTCAGCTTACAGCCCAACAACTGGAAGGAGATTATGTTACTACTGAAAATACATTACGTGTAAAACAATTCAAGATGTCTGGAGAGGAACCCAAAGAAAACAGAAGCAAAGCACAATTTCTTACCATGCATCAACAAAAGGATCATTGACAGCTACAACATCCATGTCATCCCTAGATGTTGCTATCCGTAATACCAATCTTCGAATCCGACCAAAACCTGAAAAAGTAAGCAATTTGAGTGAGTTCAGTTTTGTTAGCTATGGATCATACACCAACAATTACTTACAAGGTCAAATTTTTATCGAAGGAAAATAAATTACATACACAGTCAATAAACAGCTGAAACAAAGAATAGTACGGGATGTTGGTTGAAGAACAACTGTAGGAGGCATTGCAGTTGCTTTGATAGGCTGCATACTCCTAGCAATACATTTTCTGTGTGGTTTGGACCAAATCATTCTGTGTTCATAACAATATAAGCCAACACTACTCAACTACACAAAGAGGAAACAGTGGATTACTCAACTGTAAGGAAGATAGCTTGCCAGGAACAACAGTACCAAAAATGCTTGATTGAAACTTTGCATTCAGATTGCGATTGAAAGACGACACCTGAAACGAAATAAAAAAATAATAATAACAACAATGAGAGCAATTTCCATGTCACACATTGCAATCCATGAGTAGTGAAAACTAAATGACATAATGTGGAAACAAAATTAGAACAAAAATAAATAAATAAATAAAAATAAAAAATACACATACAACAGAATTGAGAAAAAAAAAACATTATACTATTAAGAAATCATTAACAAAGAAAGAAACTCAAAAACATTCTAACACAAAACATTCTAACACAAATTTTCTAAAAAAACAAAGAAAGTTCTAAGGTTGAGAATTTAATTGAAAAAAAAAAAAAATTTACCATTAAGAAATCATTATACCATTTACCCCAATCTATCAAAAACAAAATCATTATACTATTTTTTGAATCAGAACAACCATGAGCAACCATGAAACAAACTCAAAAACATCACCAGCCAAGTGATAACCACCATTATGGATTCAAAAAATAAGAATATAAGAATATAATTTGTGTGTGAGTGATTTTCTGACCACACTGCCAACTCAGTATTCAGCTGGAGAGTGCTGGCAGAATAGATGACACCTGGCTGACCTGCAACAGTAAGAGAAGATTCTGGCGGTGGTTTGTCCACCCGGGGTCACTCCGACGATCAAGTCAGTATATCTCTCAAAGATAATCAATTGCTAAACTCACTGTTCTGAATATAAATTGCGTACCTTAGACCCATCGGGGGTGCCTTTCTTTTATAGTTAACTCAATCCTTGTCCCAACAGAAGCCTAGCTTCAATGGACTTTAGCTCAGTACTTATCCAGGACTCTTTAATAGATAGAGATAAACTCCCTAAGAGCTTTATCCTTATCCAGGCTGAGTCCCCTCATCATTCTAGGACTCTTGTGCCCTATCCGCTTATCTCGGATTCCGACATTTTCGGAGATAACCTTGGCCTTGCCGAGATCACCTCGGCGTCATGACCAGGACACATGGCACCTCGGCTGACATGTCGGCGTCACCTTGGCCACGTGTTGGTACTCAGAAAATATATCCCCACAACTGCCCCCTAGGTTCTATTACCTCGGCATTCTGAGGTGATGGAACCTATATCGGTACTTCCTGCCAGTACATCGGCTCCAGCCGAGATCATCATTATAGGCCGACATGTCTTCTTAAAGATCAAGAATTCCAAGAGCTTCTTCACGCGTATGAGCTGTTATACATAATAACTCAACCGTTTAAGCCACGTGCCTTCCCCTTACTGGATCGTACTTGTTACGCGCTTGTAAGTCAAATTCTGCTTGCGTGCGCCGTCTGACAGATCCGTCGTTCTAGGTTCATTAATTCTGTTTTGCCGCCGTTTCAAGTTTTAACAAAACTTTTTCCCCCTTTCCTTATTTTTTTCACTTTTCTCCGTCGTTTCTGAGGCTTTCTCTCTCTCTAGCTTTTTCTTCCAAATCCTCCATTGTTCAAGCTTCTAAAGCTCTGCAACTTGTTCCGTTCACCTCCTCCGGCGAGGTTCTTGCTAATCTTTTCTGCAGCTGCCGTTCGTCTGACTTCGGCGAACTCAAAACCGGCTTCTTTTCTTCGGCGAGTTTACTGTTTCTTCTATCTTTAGTTTTTGATGCTCTTCATTACCCGTTGCCATTACTGCTTTGTTCAAACATTCGATTTGCGAATCATATATCTGAATGCGATTATTTCACGATTTTGCTCTTGCTCATGTCTTGAATATACGTACTGCTCACAATTTTTCTGCACTTTTGCTACTGTTCTTGACCTGTTACACCTGTCTTGTGTTTCTTGATGTTCCTTCACTGTTCTTGACTCTGAATCGCATTACCTGTTTCTGTTTTCCAGATTCGTGCCTTCAATCTTCATCTCCATAGTTTTAGGTTTGGGATTTGTTTGTAGAACCTATTTTAGAAAAAACTGAAACGATTCCCCACAGATTCTGTGTATTCTTAGGCTTTAGCCGAGGTCCCTAAAACCCTCCAAAAACTCCTTCCTTCTGAAATCCAACTTCGCTAAGTGAAGCCGACGTTATGGGTATGTGGAAACATAGGGTAGACACCCTGACCAAGTTAGATCACTTTAGGCGTGAGTTTGACATCCCGGCCGACGTCCATCTGAGGTTGGCTGGGGAGGATGACTCCATCATGCCTACAACTGATTCTATGCCCTTCCCTATGGTAGCTTTCATTGAGTGCGGACTTCGGCTCCCACTCAACACCCTTTTTCGTGAGATACTTCACTATTATAAGTTGAACCCGATGCAACTCGCCATCAATTCCTATCGAGTTATTAATGGTATCATAGCCTTAGGCCAACAAGAAAACGCTAGGATTACCTTAGCTGATATCCAATACTGCTACACCATGTGTGGCCTCAAAAAAGATACAGGCTACGTTTACTACCTTAAATCGAGGTCCACAGAGTACAAAATTATCGCCGACCTCCCTGACTCCAACAAGAGAGCTGGGGATGACTATTTCATTACCTCGGGGAACTAGGAGTTCGCTCTAGACGAGGACCTCCATCTCTACCCTCTTCCTCGATCAGTTTTTGTAGAGAGCAATGGTAAGAGCCCTGTGTTCATACTAATTTGTTTTTAAAGTCTTCAATACTTTATTTGTTTCTAACGTCTGTTTTTCTTGCAGCTCTCCCTCAGCCACCAAAGGGCTTCCGTCAGTCTTTCTTTCCCAGCAAAGACTTGAGGAAACTTTTGGATCTGCCAGTCCACAAACGGAAGGCCCCTCTTCTACTTAATTTCATTCCTACGTACAAGTCAGCTCTTCCCGACGTCCCCAAGAAGAAGAAGAAAAAGAGTCTGTCTCCTCCTTCCGCCACAACTCCTCAAGTTGCCTCCACATCTCGGCAAGATCAAGGATCAACTTCTGATCCAGCCGAGCAGCCGTCAACCTTGGCTCCTTATTTGATCCCAATATCCCAGCGCCAACGTCGGCGACGAACTGTTTTTTCTGCCGAGATGGGTCACTAAAAAGCAGTTGCCAAAGATCTCTTGGCCAGCATCTCATCAACCATTGACGCTCCACCAGCGCAATCCCAGCCCCCTTCGAAGCCGAAAAGAATAAAGAAGGCTCAGCCAAAAGCAAAGGTGACTCAAGTTGATACTGAAGATACTTTGCCAATTTCAAAATTGGCTAAGAGTGAGAAGACCACATCTGCTGCCGAAAAGAGGTCTGCCGAGGCCCAACCATCCGAGTCTATCCGATCAAAGAGGCCGAGGTCATCTGCTACAACCGCCTCGGGGTCTCGAAAGCACGATTCCCCCTGGGCCCCCCAAATCACTCTGGAAGACAAGCCAGTTATGGCCAGCGATAGTGCCGATGACATTAATGTCGGCGTTGCCCTTAGTACCGCTCTGCTTCTTCCCGGCGATCTCGACCGAAACGCCGAGTTAAGTGAATATGAGAACTATGCTCTGATGCTTCAGCGCTCCGTTCAAGTAAGTGTCTTTATTTGGTCATTTTTCTTTCTTTCTTTTTTATACTGTAGAAAATTTTGTAATAACTTCTGCTCTGTTTTATTTTTTCTCAGGCGATCCAGCATGCCCATTCTTTCTCAGTACAATCTTTCGAGAACCGAGAAAAGCTGGCCGAGAAGAAGAGGGAGGTCTCTAGTCTTCAGAAGACTAATAAAAACTTGCAATCAAAGATGAAGACCTTGGAGGATCAAGCCGAGGCTGCTATTAAAGCTAAGGATGTAGCCGAAGAAAATGCAAAATCCGTTGAGGCCATCAAGAAGGTCCTTGAGGCTGAAAAGAAGGAGGCCGAGGAGAAAACGGCCCAGGCCCAAATGAATTGCAAGAAGCCTTGGCCACGAAGGACGCCGAGCTCAAGGCAGCCGATGATAAGGGCTACAATGAGGGGGTGGCCGATGTCACGGCGGACTATGAAAAGCAAGTGAAACAGGCATGCAACAAGGGTTTCACCCTTGGTTGGATGTCTCTTCTAAAAAAGCTTGAAGTCCCCGAGGACTCGCCCTTCAGGAACGCCGACGTCATTCCTCTTCCATTCCCTCAAACTCCAAGTCAATCTGACGACGAATCTGAGTCTGAGGAGAAGACCTTGGTGAGGAAATCAAAGGAGGCTGCTGCGATCAAGTCCCCTTCTCTGAATGAGCAAGTCCTGGACTTGACTCAAGATGAGGAGGGTGAGGAAGTTCCAAAAGATGCTACAGCTGAGAAGGCATCAGCCGACGTGACCCTTGCCGACAAGAGCCTTGATGAAACCCTTCAAGAAATTGATGCCGAACTTGCGGCGGAAAAGGCTGCCGAGGTGTCTTCCCAGCAGTCGTCCGAACTTCAGACCCAACCATCTGTTGTTGCCGAAGAGTCTTTACTTTGATGTGTTTTTCCTTTGTATTGTGTACTTTTGTTCTTCTCTTTTTTTTTTGGAACAATTAGTAAGTTTTGGCCGACGTGCCTTCTTTTGAATGTTAATACAACTTTCCTTCTCTGAATGCTTGTATCTTTGTCTTCTCTTTACTGCTTTTGCATGATTCTATACTTAGAATATTTAATATACACTTCAATCCTTGTGCAACCTTCTCAGGGTGACACACCTCGGTTATACAAACTGATGATTTACCTCGGCAAGTACCAAAGTACCTTTCTTGGCATAACCTTGGTTTCACCTTGTAAATTTTTTCATAAAATTTCAACAAGTGTTTAACCTTAGTCTTCAACTTGTAAACTTTTCTCAAGTTTCAACAAGTGTTAAACATAATCTCGGTTTAACTTCAACTTGTAAACTTTTCTCAAGTTTCAACAAGCGTTAAACATAATCTCGGTTTAACTTCAACTTGTAAACTTTTCTCAAGTTTCAACAAGTGTTAAACATGATCTCGGTTTAACTTCAACTTGTAAACTTTTCTCAAGTTTCAACAAGTGTTAAACATCATCTCGGTTTAACTTCAACTTGTAAACTTTTCTCAAGTTTCAACAAGCGTTAAACATAATCTCGGTTTAACTTCAACTTGTAAACTTTTCTTAAGTTTCAACAAGTGTTAAACATTATCTCGGTTTAACTTCAACTTGTAAACTTTTCTCAAGTTTCAACAAGTGTTAAACATTATCTCTGTTTAACTTCAACTTGTAAACTTTTCTCAAGTTTCAACAAGTGTTAAAAACCATTTTTCTTCCCTCTTCCCCCCAATGTGAACCTAAGTTCCACTTGGGTTCTCATTATACATGTATTCCAGAAACAACGTTATGTATCTTTATCAGTCATAAGTGTATAAACATATAAACAAGCGAAAACTTTATTTATGTACTTCGGCAAACGACAAAAGAACAAAAAATTCTAATGATAGAAAAATTTCAAATTGCAAGTGTTCCAAGGCCTTGGCAGCTCTTTGCCCTCATTATCTTCAAGCCGATATGCACCATTGCCCAGTACCGAGATGATTCTGTAGGGTCCTTCCCAATTTGGGCCAAGCTTCCCCTCTCTAGGATCCTTTTTGTTGCCAACGACTTTTCTCAAGACGAGGTCACCGATTTGAAACTCCCTTGGGTTGACCCTCTTGTTATAAGCTCTGGCGAGTTGCTGCTGGTATGCTGTGAGCTGAATTGCAGCTCTTTCTCTTTTTTCTTCTAGAAGATCCAGATCTCGGGCTAAGAATATATCGTTAGTCCCGTTTTCTACTCCCTGGGTTCTGATCCCTAGGATGCCAACCTCCAGTGGAATGACGGCTTCTGTGCCATAAGCCATGGCAAAGGGGGATTCCCCTGTTGATCTTCTCGGCGTAGTCCGATATGCCCAGAGTACATTGGGCAATTCATCCACCCACTTTCTTTTTGCTGCTTGGAGCCTCTTCTTTATCCCATCCAAGATCACTTTGTTGGATGTTTCTGCTTGTCCATTGCTTTGGGGAAAACTTGGGGTTGAAAAGTAGTTCTTGATTTTGAACTTTACACAGAAGCTCTTGATTAGCTTACTGTCAAATTGCGTTCCATTGTCTGCAACTATTGCTTTTGGAATCCCAAACCGGGTGATGATGTTCTTCCATATGAAGCTCTTCATATCCATATCTGGAATCTTGGCAAGGGGTTCAGCTTCTATCCACTTGGTGAAGTAATCTGTTGCCACCAGCAGGTACTTCCTTTGTCCAGTTGCTTGGGGGAGTTGTCCAACAAGATCCATGCCCCATTGGGCAAACGGCCAAGGACTGGATACTGGGTTCAGGTCTGCTGCTGGTTGGTGTATCAGAGGTGCAAACCTTTGGCACTTTTCACACTTCTTCACATAGGCTTCTGCATCTTTCTGCATGTAGGGCCACCAATACCCCTGGGTAATGGCCCTATGGGCAAGTGATCTGCCCCCAACGTGGCTTCCACATATTCCTTCATGAATTTCATATAAAATATCTTCAACTTGTAAAGGATGTACACACCTCAAAAGGGGTCCAGTAAAGGATCTTCTGTAGAGATGTCCCTCTGCTATCAGACTGAACCTTGCCGACTTCAATCTGATCTTGTGTGCCTCTTTGTGGTCATCTGGCAATTTTCCTTCTTTTAGGAATGCTGCTATTGCATCCATCCAGCTTGGTCCTATGTCCACACACATTGCCTCACGCTCTGTGATTAGTGGTTCGATACTCGGGCCCGACAAATAGTCAACCATTATTATCCTTGCTTTTCCAGGTTGTACTGTACTAGCTAGGTTGGCCAATGCGTCGGCGTGACTGTTATCATCTCGGCTAACCTGAAGTAGTCGGCAGTTCTGAAACAAGGCCGCCAACCTAATGACCTCCTTTGCATAGGCCGACATCCTTTCATCTCGGGCTGCAAACTCTCCCGTTGTCTGGTTGACTATAAGTTGTGAGTCACAAAAGACTATTACCTCATCTGCTTGTACTGCTGCTGCCAGTTTTAGTCCTGCAATGAGTGCTTCATACTCTGCTTCGTTGTTAGAGGCCTTGAACCCCAAACAAATTGATTGTTCTAGTATCTGCCCATCTGGAGAGACCAGTACTACTCCTACCCCCGCTCCCTGTCGGTTTGAACTCCCATCAACGAACAGTCGAAAGGAGTGGCCGATGTAAATGCTGCAGGGTCTGAGTTTTTCCTCTTTCCTTTGTTCTTTTGCCTTTGGCTGGGCTCCTCCTTGCTTGTTTGGACATCGTTCACCTTGGCTCAGCGAAGCTCGATGTTTGATGGATTCTGGAGTGAACTCCGCCACGAAGTCGGCCAAAACTTGGCCTTTGATTGTTGTTCTGGGTCTGTACTCCAGGTCATACTGGCCCAAGGCGACTGCCCATCTGGCTATTTTTCCCGTCAAGTCTCCTTGTTGCAGCAAGGACTTTAGGGGGTGTTCAGTTAGTACCACAATTTTATGGGCCTGGAAGTAATGGTTCAACTTCTTTGAAGCCATTACTAAAGCCAGTGCTAATTTCTCTAAGGGCAGATACCTTGTTTCTGCATCGGCCAGGGTTTTGCTTACATAGTAAACAGCCTTTTGCTCCTCTTTTTCTTCTCGGATTACCACTGCGCTTACTGCGTGTTCTGAAACTGCTAAGTATAGGAACAGCTCCTCCCCAGGTTCTGGATTTGAAAGAACTGGAGCTGTGGTTAAATACTTCTTCAAGTCAGCTAGGGCGACCTCGCATTCTTCTGCCCATAAAAAATCTGTGGCTTTCTTCACTAAGTTGAGGAAAGGTTTGCACTTGTCTGAGCTTCTGCTTATAAACCTATTCAGGGCTGCGGCCCTTCCAATCAACATTTGTACCTGTTTTGCCGACGTCGGGCTCTTCAATTCTAGAATGGCCTTAATCTGATCTGGGCTGGCCTCAATGCCCCTTCTAGTCACCAGGTATCCCAAAAACTTACCAGATCCGACTCCAAATGCACACTTCGCTGCATTGAGTCAAAGCCGATATGTTTTAAGGATGTCAAAGACTACTTTCAGGTCGGCCAAATGACCTTCAGGTTCCTTGGTCTTCACGACCATATCGTCGATGTAAACTTCCACCGTTCGGCCAATCAGGTGTCTGAACATCTTGGTTACCAACCTTTGGTAAGTTGCTCCTGTGTTTTTCAACCCAAAAGGCATCACCTTGTAGTAGTACAGCCCTTTTGGGGTGATAAACGCATTCTTCTCTTCATTCGCGGGGTATATGGCTATCTGGTGATACCTCCTGTAGGCATCCAGGAAGCTCATCCTTCTATGCCCTGAAGTGGCATCCACTAGTTGGTCAATCTTGGGTAGAGGGAAACTATCTTTGGGACAGGCCTTGTTTAGGCTGGTAAAGTCCACACAGACCCTCCATTTACCATTCTTCTTATTTACCACTACTGTGTTTGATAGCCATGTCGGGTAATTTACCTCACGAATGGCCCTGGCTTCCAATAGTCTGTCTACTTCCTCCTCCACTGCTTCGACGTGCATCAACGTTGGTCTTCTTGCTCGTTGGATTACAAGTTTGGCCAACCTGTCAACGTTCAGTTTATAGCAAGTGACCTTGGGGTCAATGCCAGACATTTCGTAAGGTTGTAGACGTCCCCGAACATCCGGGAGGAAAATCCCGTTTTGTTCATTTGGGCTCACTATAGTTCAGGACTCAATGTCACGGCTCTGTATCTAATCTCGCAGAGTGCAATGCAAGATCGATGAATCATCAAAGAGTCCAAATCGGGCAAATCGTTTTGGAAAACAGATTTTTTGAAAGAAATGTCAAACATGGACTGCTTTGCCAGATACAGAGTCGCCACCTAAATATTTATTTTGGGGGAATTTAGGAAACCGTGACTCGTTGCCTAAGGCCACGTGTCCGTCATCACCAAAGTTGCCTCGGCTCGGGAATTTGGGTATGATTGGGGAAGGTCACTTCGTGAGCACCCCCGCTCGCCCGATCGAAGATCGGCCTCTACTAACCATGATATCTAGTTTTGAAAACATTATGCGTTCTTATTCCGGTTATTAGCCTAGAATTACTATGTGATGCACACAGCATACAAGTATAGACTGGGTCGCCTGAATTGGAACGGAACATCTCATGTTTGTTTTGAAAATGGTTTGCTACTCGCAAGTGGGCTTAAAATACAGATTTTGCCACCCTCGGGTGGGCTTAGAAAATATGGTTTTGTCACTATCTAGTGGGCTTAAAACTCGCAGTCGATGAATTGTTCCAATCCAAATAACCCAACCTTCACCCACAGGCATTTAGGCAGATATATCACATAAGCATATAGCCTCATGGAAAGCATGCTATCATGGTAGTCACTCACACGCATGCAAGGATGCTAAAACATAAAAACTTACCGAGTACTCCAAGCCAAAACAGAAGCTATGTTAGAAATCCATACATGATCCTAACTATACAGAAATGCCTAATGCAACACATGCAAAAATGCAACTTATAGCAGGCTCGACTATTCTAAAGATGGCATGTGAAATGCTACAACTAACAAGTATTCAACTCGGAATTGAAATACAATGCAGTTAGTATGATGCGCTGAGCCCGGTGCATGCGAAACAGATGAATGAATGCAAACATGCTATCATACTGTATGCTAATTGAAACATGCCCTAAACTAACCATCATAAGCTGGTAAATAAAAGGGAGAAAGACGTGGGGTTAGAAGACATACATCATACGCACGCACACTTATTACAGTTGTGCCCTCTCTCGGAGGGTCCGAATAAATAATACAGTCCGAATAAATGATTACAGTCCGAATAAGTACAAAACCCTAATTAATTAACAAATTAACTAGGAAAGCAGTAAATTAGCATGCAAGCCCATGGACCACCTCAGCTCTGTTCCGGATGATGAATGATGCATGCTTGAGTTGCCTTGCGCGGAAATCCAGTGCGATGTCCCGGTTTGCCTCTGTTTGCAATTAATCCTAAAATGTTGTGCAAAGCTCTTGAAGGATGTTGATCCTTGATTTACTGCAACAGAGAGCAAGAAAGGGGCATGGCAAAGTATTTTCACATATGTATGCTCGCCTCGATCCTCATGCCATCAACCACGCATCTCGATGCATGATGGCCGAGGGGTCGAATTGCACGACTCGATATGAAATGAATGCACATGAAAACACAACAAGACCGAGACTCCATCATGGTTAATCCGGAGTGTCGGTGACTGGGAATTGAGACACGTTCCGTCACTCGGAGTACGAAACGTCCCTCATTTCCCATGCTTGGGCTAACTCCTATCTCAAACACGATGCAATATGCATGACATGCATGAATGCAACTAACATACAACTTAGCATACGCAATGCTATGAACTGGCATACACAATGCTCGATATAACATAGCATACACAATGCTCTAACATACAACCTAGCATACACAATGCTATGGACTAAGATGGCATACACAATGCAATATGGGCTTACACCAATATGAGTGGACCTCAGCCACACTCACATCAGCGGCCATTAGGTGAAAATGAGATAACCGAAATGCGTGCACACATGTATGCATACCGAGGACCGAACCTAAGGCATTAAATGCCACTCTACCAAAGCATGGCAAGGATGAAGCATGGCATTCAAACATGTAAATTTCAGCACTGAAACATGATGCTAAATGGTCCCGAAACATGGAAATATGGCACCCGATGCATGAAATAAGCCCCGAAACTCAAAACTAATCCAATGCATTGAACCACAAGTATACAAAGCAAGCATTATTTGATCATGAAGTCTAAAGACAGAGCCAAGGCAGTCCCAAAACATGCACATTTCCAGTTTAAGGCATGGCCAAAAGATGCTAACATAATGGACTAAAGTAGCATGCAACATTGGCTAGCAAACATGGTTTACATGGCATGTATATGAAGCGCATGAGAACTCATCAAACCAGCCAAAAACAGTGAATAAAACATGTCAAAATATGCCCAAATAATCACTGAAATGCAGTCAATGCATGCAAAAATGATGAGCTCCTTTAGAGGGCCATACAAGGGGTTATTAAGCACATATAAGGTAGACATGCAACATGGTAAAACCACCTCTGGAAATGGATTATGACAGCCCTAAACCTTACCAAATTGGCCCTGAAATCAGTCTCGGAAACATGCAAAGAAAGGCCTCTTTGGAAGGCCTTGAATGGGATTTCTCTACACATGCAACATAGACATAAAATATGGCCAAAAGGGCCTCGGAAAGAGCCAAGGCAGACCTCAAAACTCACATAATAGGGTCTGGAAAGTGACTTCAAAGCATGCAAGATAGAGCCTCTTTTGAAGGCCAATAAGGCCAACAAACAAATCAAGGAGAGAGGGGGTCACCCCCCTCTAATTTGGGCTCTCAAAACAGTATCTAAGCCACTGAAAATCCACTGGATTTCAGTGGCTAAGAGGCCAAACCAAGCATGCAACAAAAGCTTAGATGCAAGGCTCAAAACAAAAGGCAATCAAGCATACAAGGAAGCATATGACCTCAAACAGAAAAATGCCCTTAAACAAACATTAAGAGAGGCTCAAAATAAGACTTTTTCCAGTTTATAGAAAATCTCGAAAATGTTCACAAGTAAGGCTAAAATAGGATGCAAAAATAGCCCTAAAAGAGAGATTGAACAAACAAGGAAGTAGATGACTTCAAACAGAAAAGTGTCCTTAATCAAAGTTGAAGAGGGGCTCAAAATAAGACACTTTACAGTTTGGGTCGGAGCCCAGAAATGCTTGCAAATAGGGCTTAGGAATGAAGCAAAAGAATGTAAGAAAAGGGGAAATGGAGGCTTACCCTTGTAGCACAGTAATGCAGCAGCTTTTGGTCCAAGATTGTGAGCTTTCAACCTCTGCAAATGGCCTCCAAGGTGCTAGAGTAGATGATGGAGGTGGTAGGCTATGGGTTGTAGTGTAAAATGGCCAAGAACAAGGGTGTTTGGAGGCTAGAAGTATAGAGATAGAGGGTTGTATGTATATTTCCAGCCAAAAGCTTTTAACCCTTGCAAATGGAGGTGGAGTGTGTTATATAGAGGGAGAAGGGTGAGGCTTCTTGGAGAAGCCAAAAGAGGGGGTCAAGGCTTCTAAAAGAAGCTTGACCAAAAGGGTCAAGCTTCTTGAGGAAGCTAAACCAAAATGGTCAAGCTTCCTCAAGAAGCTTGACCAAAGGGTCAAACTTCCTTTGAAAGCTAAGCAAAGGGTGCAAAACCACCTTAAATGGACCAAAAACAAGGACAAATCCTCGGACAGAGGGTCAGGTGCAAAATAGCTGGCACAGCTGGAATGCACCTGAGGAGACAAGACTGGCCGACCAGGTTCAAAAGGCCAAGGTGGTCGGCCGGCCACCTCCCCTGGTCGGCCGACCAGGGGTCAAAAGGTCCAAGAAGAAATGCTGGCCGGCCACCCCAGAAAGGTGGCCTCCCAGATGAGTGCAACACAGCTGTGTAGAGAAAAACCAGAAAATGTGACCCAAGAGGGAGAAAAACTAGCTTTTTAGAGGGGTTCAAAAGGGTCAGGATGAATTACTGGTCGGCCTACCCATATTGGTGGCCTTCCAGGTGTGCACAACACAATGATGGTATGAAAAGCCAGAAATTGTGGCTCAAAAGTAAGAAAAACCAGCTTTCTGTCCGAAAAATCGGCTTTAGGAGAGAGAAAATGAGAAAACTGGTTTTTCAGGGGAAAAGGTGGCCTCCCACCATCCTACCATCTTCATAACCATGAAAATAGGGTCCATACCAAAAATGAACCCTAACCGATGCAAAACGCGAGGGTTCGGGGGCCAAAACGCGCGGTCGGGGCCCCGAAAACAGGCTGTTAAGCACCGGAGGTGGCGTATGACCACGAAGGTGGTCTCTCGGGCCACAGTGTCCCTCTAAAAGGGAGAAAACAGGTGTGTGCCAAAAATCGGAGTAAAACAGAGGTAATTAGGCGGTCCCGAACTGAGGCACACGGCCGACGGCTCCGAAAACCAGAAACTGGCCTCCAAACGGGAAAAATGGCCTACGACCATGAAACGTAGCCTACGGCCACTGAGAGATAGTCTACGAGACCTCTCCCTCCCTTCGGAAAGAGAGAACAGAGAAAACGGGACCCGGTTTGCAAACCGAGGCAAGGCACAAAAGAGCCCGGAAGTCCAGAGACAAGGCTTGCAGCCGAGACTCTGAAACTCCAGAACAAGCAGAATATGCAACATCACCAAGCGCTCGATTGGTGACGTCTGAGTCTTAAGGTCGGTCAAAAATGGGGTGTCTACAAAGGTGTCCAAGCAAACACCTCAATATTTGCTCTTAAGAACGCCTCCAACTCTTTTTCCTCTTCTTCGGCTAAGCTCGAGCCGAGAAGAAAGAAGCGTTCTTCATCCCCCTCTTGGATGAGGATTTTCTTCAGTGCTTCTTCACTCTTCTTGGCTGGCTCCTTGCCGACATCCTCTAGGACCTCCACGTCATCGCCTTCGATCTCTGCCTTCTTTGGTTCTCGTATACTGCAGGTGGATTTCATTGCTGCCATGGAGCAATTCTTTGCCTGCAGCTGATCTCTTCTGATCTCCTCTATCCCATGCTCTGTTGGGAACCGCAATAGTTGATGTAATGTTGAGGGAACAGCCCCCATCGCATGCAACCATGGCGTTCCCAAGATGATATTGTAAGGGGATGGTGTGTCGATTACGGTGAACTCTGTCTTTATCTTCTTGGTGCCAGCCTGCACCTCCAAGTTCGTCGTTCCCAGTGGCTATGTTGGCGTTTCATTGAACTTGGCCATCGGGCTATTGGATTGCTCCATATCGTCTGGGTGAAGGCCAAGCTCCTTGTAACATTTGACATACATGATGTCACAGGAGCTGCCTTGGTCAATGAGGATGCGCTTCACTTGGCACTCCCCAACTTGGAGGGATACTACCAAGGTATCGTTATGTGGATGCTGTACCATCTCAAGGTCGGCTTCAGTAAAGGACACTATTGGTCCTTGGCACTCCTCTACCCAATGTCTCTTCTCCCCGACTTGGTAGACATGCTATAGGTGTTTTACCTTCTGGGTCTCCCCCCGAATCTCATTTTCGTTGACCTTCGAGTGAATTACATTAATTATCCGAGGTTCTCCTGCCTGAGGTTGCTGTGTTGGGGGAGGCGGAGCTGCTGGCGCCTGAGGCAGTCTTACCTGTTCTTCCCTTGTCCTGGCCTCATCGACAAGGTCTCTCAGATGGCCTTGCCTTACTAGGTCTTCTAAGTGTGTTTTCAAGGCTCTGCAGCCCTGAGTCATATGCCCATCTTCATTGTGGTAAGCATAATGCCTGCCAAGGTTTTTTCCCATAAATTCTCCTGGTGCCCTCGCTGGTGTTCTGAAATAGGGTTGATTCCGAATTTTATCCAGGGCTTTGTGAATTGGGATTCGGAACACGGTTGTCACTGCCTGTGTAGCCCTCAGTTCTGTCTCTTGTTTGCTCGATCCATTGTTACCTCGGCCTCGCTTCGGCGAGCCGTTTCCTTTCTCTTGCTTTGTCTCCTTAGTCCCCGATGTATCTTCCTCGGCTCTGGCATATTTTTCAATTCTGGCCATGAGCTCTTCCATGCTTTTTGGCAGTGTTTTTGCCAAAGACTTTCATAGTGGGCAGTCATCTTTTAGGCCGTTCTTGAAAGATATGACCACCACCTCTTGATTACATTCGGGTATTCGGTTGAACACCTCATAGTATCTTTTTGCGTAGGCCCTAAGGCCCTCATCTTTACTGATCTTCAGAGCTATCAATGCGTCCACCCTTAATGGCTGTAGCTTGTTTGTCACGAACCTGGCCACAAACATCTCGGCCAGGCCTTCCCAGGTCTTCACACTTCCTTTTGGTAATTTGTGAAACCAATCTGATGCAATCTCCCCGAAGGACGAGGGGAACACTTTGCAGAGCAACGGCTCGTTCCCACTATACAATGCCATTGAGTTCAAGTATAATCCAACGTGGAAGTTAGGGTCTGACTTACCATCGTATATTTGGAATCTCGGCATACTGAATCTCTTCGGTGCCTCAAATTTGTCCAACTCCACTGAGAACGATGTTCTCGGCTTATCGGGGGAGTTTACCTCGGCATCGGGATTTTGTTGCTTCCTTTTAAGGTAATCTTTTAAATCCTCCTTTGTCCGCCCAGGAGCTCAGCTATCTCCTGACTTCAGTCTTTTAGGTGCACTGCTCTCAGCTTCGTTGTGAGCCTTCTTCGACCTTTCTCCATGAGTTGTGTCGAAACACAGCTCTGCCTTTGAACATGCCGATGTTCTCTGAGGTCCGCTTCCTTGGTGCGATGCGTCCTCCGCGATTCTTCCTTTCTCGACTCTCCTCGCCCGACCTCCCTTGAAGGCTGGTGAGAGTGTCTTTCACTCCTGGTGTGCTGGGGGGCTATTGGGATTGGTTTCTATCCCCCATTCTGGGCATTGGCCGCTGGAATCGGCGTGTCCTGCAGCGGGAATGGTGGCTGCATGACATTATTTTGCATCATGAAATTGACGACCGATTGCAGGTCCGCCAATTTGTTCGCCATCTCTTTTACTTCTTCGTCCCTCTGCAGGCATCTATCCTTCCATACCTAGAGGTCGTCCTCGTTGTAGTACCCACTTTGATCTGGTTTCTTCGGTACGTCACCATCCTGGCCGACGTCTTTTCTGCTGTGATTCTGGTCTTCGTTGCAGTTGTCCTTCTCGACGTCAATGTCAACAGGTCTCCCACTCCCGTTAGGAGTGTCATCCCCAACCTTCTCCTTCTGTCTGTCGTTGGCCATCTATTCTTCTTTCTTTCTCACAGACGGCGCCAAATTGTGTGAGTGATTTTCTGACCACATTGCCAACTCAGTATTCAGCTGGAGAGTGCTGGCAAAATAGATGACACCTAGCTGACCTGCAACAGTAAGAGAAGATTCTGGCGGTGGTTCGTCCACCCGGAGGCACTCCGACGATCAAGTCAGTATATCTCTCAAAGATAATCAATTGCTAAACTCACTGTTCTGAATATAAATTGCGTACCTTAGACCCACCGAAGGTGCCTTTCTTTTATAGTTAACTCAATCCTTGTCCCAGAAGCCTAGCTTCAATGGACTTTAGCTCAGTACTTATCCAGGACTCTTTAATAGATAGAGATAAACTCCCTAAGAGCTTTATCCTTATCCAGGCTGAGTCCCCTCATCATTCTAGGACTCTTGTGCCCTATCCGCTTATCTCGGATTCTGACATTTTCGGAGATAACCTTGGCCTTGCCGAGATCACCTCGGTGTCATGACCAGGACACGTGGCACCTCGGCTGACACGTCGGCGTCACCTTGGCCACGTGTTGGTACTCAGAAAATATATCCCCACAATTTGAGAGCTGATATATACCAATCATGAAATTAGAATCAATAAACTCTATTCATTAGCAATCAAACATAATTAAGTGAAATTAAGGTTTTAGTTCACTCACGATTAGGGTTCTTCACTTTGAATCTTTGAATCTCCTTCACCTCGGAGCTGTCGACTTAACAAAGAAAGATTTTCAACTTGTATTGTTGTCTTGGCTGCAGTGGAGTAAGAGACCCCGATTTATGCTTGGAATAGAGCATTCTATGAGGAAGATAACCACAACATGAACAGATTTGGTAGAAATTACAAATATATATAACCTATAAACAAAACCCTAAAATAACCTGTTTGAATCAGAACAACCATGAGAGAGAAATTAGTCGAAAAGAAAAACAGAGAGAGAAGGGGGAGAGGCAGAAATCGAGTGAAAAGGCTCAATCTTACCTTGCCAGAGCAGCATCGGTAGCGTGGATAGCGAAGGGAGCCGAGTTCGAAGGGTTGTAAGGGAAGGAGGAACAGAGTAGCGAAGAGGGAGGGTGGGTATCGAAGGGTTAGGTTTTTGCTGAATTCGGTCTTCCTCTTCAATGGCTGTGGTGATGAGCAGTAGTGGGCTATTTTGTGAGAATGTAAGAGACAATGTGACGGGAGAACGTGGGAGAGAGGGAGTTGAAGAGAACGTGTTTGGGGACGTGGGAGAGAGGGAGAGATGAGCTCAAACGGGCGAGAACTAAATGTATATAGGCCATTGATCTAAATGTATATGTACTTAGGATTCATCTTGACTGTTAAAACCAAATATATACATTTTGGATATTTTCAAAAACCTTTCTCCCATATTATATAGATGTGATACCCTATTAGTATACAAAACCTGTTCGGTACTAAGGGTTAATAGATTTTTTGTAAATTTTATTACCAAACTTTTACCCTAATTTTCTCAAAGAAAAAAAAAATCTATAATACACATCACTGTTAATTATAAAGATTGTGGTCTTAATTGTAAATTACGTGGTACACTTACTTACTCATGAGGTTTTGTAGTGGTAAATTTTGTAATAAACTTAGTTATGATCCAAATTGATATTCACTCTGTTGGTTTTGAGTTTTTAAATTTTTTTTTTTTTTGTTTTTAGTTTTTCATATTTTAGTCATTTTTAAAAAAAAATTTAGATGCACATAATATAAATGCATTTAAAAAGTAAAATATCTATGAAAAATATTTATAAAAAAAATCGATAAATACAAAAAATGTACTGAAGTTTTTTTAATTTTTTTTGTATTTGTGAATTTTTAAAAAGATTGACAAATTTTGTACTTTTTAAATGTATGTATATTAAATAGATCTAAAAAGTAAAAAATACAAATTGATTAAAATATTTTAAAAAATCACTAAAACTCAAAAATATGGATTGAAAGCTCAAAAATTATTTTTGAAAACAGTTAAACCGATATTATACTCAATTTTGTTTCATTATAATCCAATTTGATGAGAATTATAAACCACTGTAATTTAAATTTAAATACATAACTGTATACATATTTTTTCTGATACGTATAATACTTGAAAAATGTAATTATGTACATTCTTAAAAGAATACATATGCCATACTCATTTGTAAATACACAATAAAAAGTTGCAACATGAACCATAAATTGACATGACATTTTTCTCCACAAAATATATAGCTTATTTTTACTTATCACAAAATCCATAACATAATGATAAAAATTTGTAAGACTATCTCTAACCTTTAATCAAAATTTTATTTGATATGACTTATTTCAATAAATAAACTCAAATTTAAACTTAAATTTACGACTTTGAAAATTTTGAATAAATATTTTAGTTTTATTTAGTTTGGGTAAAAGTTTAAATAAATTTAATTTAATATAAATTTGAGTCGAGAAGGAAAAGTATTTTGGTATAATTTTTACTAAATTTTAAATTTAATATAAAATTGAGTCAAGAATTAAAATGGCTTACCTATATTGCAAAAATTCTGAACTTTTTATCAAATCACACTTTCAACTTTGTAATTTGATCTAATTTTTATTTTAGTCCGAATTATTTCAAGTTAAATAGTTTGGTTTCTACACTTTAAGTCTAATTTTAATTTGGTCATTTTGTTCAAGTTAGAAGTTGAAATTAATGATTTTAAGACATTTGTCAATCTTGTAATGCTATGTTTGGATTATGCATTTGAAAATAGGACAGGAAATGAAGAAAATGATCCAAACGTAGACTAAGGTGTACACATATGGAAAATTAACAGAGATATCAAATTGAAGATGGACTTAAAAATGTATAAATCAAATTATTCAAATTAAAACAATAGAAATTTAAAATAAATTTAAGTCAATTTATAAGAGTGAAAAGTGAAAGGTTTTACACTAAGAATATTACTTTACTCCACTCAATTATAAATCCGTACATTTTGATCATTTCAATTATAAAAATATATCACTTTCATTTCTCGCAAACCCTCTCCAGGCTACTTTCAAAAAGAGTATATTTATATGATAATAATTAAATAGATTAATATGTTTGAGTTTATAAATAAGTATAATTAAAAGGGTGCAAAATGTAATTTACCCTTCTCTTACCCATAAGATCCTATAAGTTGGAGACTCCTAAACAAAAAGCCCTAGCCTCATACATAGGGAGACAAAGGGTGAAGGAAAAGCAAATTAGTCGCTGCAAAGTAGAGCAGCAGTCATCAACGATCCGAAGCTTTTTCAGGTTATTTCCAGTCACCAAACCACTCTCTATTCTCTTTGTCGAACGATCTCAACAGCAAAAAAAAATCCCCAGACTTAGAACTATTGGGTTAGGGTTCTACAGGAAAAAAGAAAACCCAGTTTTTTGTTTGTTTTTTTTTTAAAGTATTTATTTATTTGGTATCATTTTATAGATTGAGATCCTTTACCGCATGGGGGAATTAAAAGTTTTGCTGGAAATGGATTTTGCTTTATATATATATATATATAAAATCATAATAATAAAATTAGTCCATGGCTTTACCAATGGAGGGATTACCAATGCTTTTCTACTCCTTATGAGTTAGAAAATTAATTTCATATCAAAATGTGTTTCATGGCAGGTATACAGGAAAAAAATATAATTTAGAGATTGATGAAACATTTTTTTTGTATGTTGGTGTGTTCGTGTTAATTCTCCCTCATATTTACCAATGTGTTTTTACTCTTTCCAAGTTAGAAAGGTAATTTCATATAAAAATACTTTTCATGGAACAAGTAGAGCTGAGATGAATATCCAACAAAAACATAATTTAGAGATCGATGAAACATTTTTTTCCATGTTGGTGTGTTTGTTTTAATTCTTGATTTGTAATTAGTTGCCTGATAGATTGATGTAACTTGGGGTTCTTGTATATACACAGAGACTAGAGCAATTTGGTCACCTGACCAAGCCATTCTTCATCACATTGCTTATCATTTCAAAGGATTGAGACTCAATAGGGACGAGAGACATGTCCCCTCAATCTCCGGGTAATTTTTCTATTTCATTGTCCTTGTTGGACATGTTTTTCTTCTTGTGGATGTACATTCTTTGCTTTGGTTTATCTTGGTCTAGATTAAGGTTTGCTATTTTGTTGGTTCTGAATTGTAAATAGCTTCCAACACTTAAAAACAATAGTAAATGCTTTTATAATTGTTTTTTTCATTTGGAATAATATAGGTTTACTTAGAAGTTGAAAGTTTGGACGGCATGAGTGGAGTCGGAAAAAAGAAACTAAGGTATCCTTTGCATCTCATTATTTTTTTTTTTTTTGATCAGCAAAGAAAAGGAACTCTATTGATGAAACAGAAAACTATTACATCAATACAAGAAATAGGAGGATGAATGCAAAAGCATTATAGATCATATGCTAGCACACAATCACGAGTTGGTGAGGAGCCAACCACAAGACAACCTCTCCCACAAACACCTAAACAACCTCTCCCAATAAAACTAACCAAACCTGATGCAGACCAAACACCCAATACAGCCACACAACAAAAGCATAATGCAATACACAGACCAAAACATGTTAACAGAGCAATACAGATCAAAGCAGCTTTCCATATATAGCTGCAGAGTCCACCACAGAGTTAATACTCCTTTTTACCAGTAGCCCATCTTTACCAAAAACCATACCAAAATTGCTACACAGCTCACCAGCATTCCATATAGCAGCAGCAGTCACCACATAGTAATTACTCCTTTTATAAGTAACCCATCTTCACCAAAACCAACCCAAGCCAGAGAGTTACCTAGTAACATAGACAGTTTTATGAAACCCGCAGCAGGAGCCCAGCAGAAACACAAATTAGTTCAGCACAGCAAGACAAACACCCCAACAGTTCAGCACTCCACACTATAGCAGCTCAGGCCAACAGAACAAATCATCCACCTCTCTGTGTTAACAACCACCTAGACTTTGCAGTCGGCTGAGCAAATCCTTTATCCTCCCAAACAACATCTGATGACTCTAAAATCAGACAGGAAATCCTGGGGGAACAAAGCAGAAGCAGGTTCAGGTAGCAATAGAAGAAATCCAATCCACCAGTAATACCTCAGTAGTACCTCAGTAGCAGAATTAACACATAAAGGAAGGCAATACAATTAGCAACACCACAGCAATACACACTGCATACACTGCCAGTACAACCCAGATCAGTCAATACCCTCAGCAACCAGAGGAGTCCACCAGATCAGACTATAACCACCACAGCCATATCATTTGCCACCTTACACACTTCTTCCTGAAATGGACCTTCTCAATTGCCAAAGATTTATCACAAAATCCTGAATTGTAAAACTATGATCCAAGTAATATGGTCTCAACCATAGTGCAACTCTGACTTTTGTCACTTCACATAACTCAGCCATATCAGGGAGTGAAGCATTAAACACCACATCATTTCTAAGCTTCCACAGGGACCACAACACAACCAGAGGTATGCCCCTCCAAACCTTTCTCTCCTTACTGCTGAGCCTCTCCCCGTCCCACCATAGAAGTAACCCTTCAACAGTTCCAGGGTCAACAATTCCAGGTAAGGCCCCTTGAACATCCCACCAATTCAGCATTTCAGACCACACAGATGATGCAAAAAGGCAGGACACCATGACATGGTTCACAGTTCAATCTCAGCTTTGCAGAAAACACAAAGTTGATACATTACTTTGAAGCACACCAATTCTATGAAGAAAAGCTGATGTCTTTAATCTGCTCTGCCATGTAAGCCACCCCAGAAATTGTACTTTGGGAGGCAAGTATTTAACCCACACTAGTATACAAATACTCAATTGAGGACTTGCATTAGCAGAAACCCCATTATACAGAGAGGACACTGAGAATACCTCTGTTGCTGCTGCTAGCCACACTGGTCTATCAACCTGATTGACCACCAAAGCAGGTGCAGCACCCAGGAGATTCTTAAGCCTTGTGACCTCAGACTCTTCCCAACCATAGAGCCTTCTTCTAAAATTAAACACCCAGTCCCCTGCACTTTCCTTTCTCTCATATATTGTCCTTAGCGAAACCTCCTTATCCAAGGTTAAAGAGAATAAACCACAATATTCCTCTCTGAAGCAGGTGGCATGACACCATTTATCCAATCAAAACCTTACTCTGCTCCCATCCCCAACCTTTAACTGCCAATTATTCATGTAGAACTGTAGAAGTGGGTTATCAGATATAGCAATATTGATTATACCTTTCCATACACTAGAAACACTAGGCCTTGTGCAGGAAGTGGGCACCCAATCACTGAAGTCCACCTTATACTTGCTACAAATAACCTTCCTCCACAGTGCATCTTTTTCATACCCAAACCTCCACCACCATTTGATTAGTAGACAGTCATTCATCATTTTTACTCTTTTCAGCCCTAGTCCCCCTTGATCCACACTTTTTGAGAAGTCAGCCCATTTGACCAAGTGTATCCTTCTCCTTACTTCAGAACCCCCCCCCCCCCCCCCCCCAAAAAAAAAAAAGGAATGAAACCTGCAGCCTGTCAATCACTTTAGCTACACCTTGAGGTAATCTAAACAAGGATAGATAATATACCGGCATCAATGCAGTTACAGATTTGATTAAAGTTAACCTCCCAGCATAGGATAAAAGCTTTCTTTTCCAGCTAGTTAGCCTGCTACGAATCTTGTCAAATACTGGTTTCCAAGTTTGCTTTCTATTAGGATTAGCCCCAAGGGGCAGACCTAAATATTGCATTGGCAGCTTCTTGATCTTGCAATTCAAAATGGATGCAAATGTAGCTAGAGATTCATCTGAAACACCCACTCCACAAACCTGACTCTTATGATAATTAATCCTCAGGCCCGACATCACCTCAAAACACCTCAAGATCCTCTTCAAGCTTCTGACCACCTCCTCTTCAGCCTCACAAAACAGGATAGAATCATCCGCAAATTGCAGATGAGACAACATCACATCATCTGCACCAATTTCCACCCCTTTAATAATTCCCATCTGGTATGCTCTTGTCAGTAACATATTGAGACCTTCAGCAACCAAGTTGAACAGGAAGGGGGACAGTGGGTCACCTTGTCGAAGACCCCTTTGAGGACTAAACTCTTCAGTTGGAGACCCATTTACAAGTATGAAATTCTAGCGTGGTAACACACTCCATAATCCATTTAACCCATCTTAACCCAAAACCAAACTTCAGAAGCATAGAATATAGAAACCCCCAGTTTACTGAATCGTACACCTTCTCAAAATCAAGTTTAATGATCACACCCTTCCTCTTGGATTTCTTCCACCCATCTACCACTTCATTGGCAATCAAAACCCCATCTAATATGTTCCTCCCTCCTATAAAGGCTGATTGGGTCTCACTAATGATGCAGGGTAGCACTTTTTTTAATCTTCTTGACAGGACCTTAGTTAGGATCTTGTATACTGATCCTACTAAACTAATTGGCCTATAATCTGTTAAGCCCACAGGGTTTTCCTTTTTAGGGACGAGTAATAAAGGAGTTATTCAAACCTTCACCAATCTGCCATTCCTATAAAATTCCTTCATAAAATTGAGAACTTCCCCTTTCATCACCTTCCAGAATTTTTGGAAGTATAACATGTTGAAACCATCTGGGCCAGAAGCCTTGTTTCGATCACACTCCTTCATTGCTGCCAGGATTTCTGACTCTGAGAACTCAGCTTCCAACACATCAAAATATGGACTGCTACTCACTGATTTGAATAGGCCCCCTAATTTAGGTCTTGACACCCACTCCTCAGAATACTGCCTCTTGAAGTGTTCAAAAACTGCATACTTCACATGACTAGGATCCTCAAGCACTGAACCACCAAAGACAATGGATGTTATCTCATTTCTACATTGTCTACCCTTGGCCATCACATGGAAAAATCTGGTATTTCGGTCCCCTTTCAAATTCCAATTCAATCTAGATTTTTGTAACCACGTCCACTCCAACATTCTATGAAGTCTCCATACCTCTTCACTAGCTGCTCTTCTTCTAGCTTTCTCATGCTGATCCAACTCTGTACTCTCTGGTGGAAGATCAAAGTTATGAACTTCCTCCTCTACTACTTTCAATTTATTAGGTACAGACCCATACACCTTATTCCATTGCCGAAGTGCTAATTTTAGATCCTTCAATTTTTTCTGTAATATGAATCCAGCCCAACCATTAGTCACTGACTCCATCCAAACTTTAACCACAAAGGAGGAGAAATTTGGATGTAGACACCAAGCATTTAGAAACCAGAACGGCTTTGGGCCCCAATCTCTTTCATCTTCCATCAAGAGTAGTGGACTGTGATCTGAGATGAGCCTAGGTAATCCCCACAATTGTAATTGAAAACCCTAACCATCTTGGATCCACCAACACCCTATCTATCCTACTCCATTTGACCCCTTCCCTGGAATTACACCATGTGTATTTTCTTCCTAATAAAGGTAGGTCTTGTACTTCACTACTCTCAATGAACTCATTAAGCTCAGTCATACCCCTCTCTCTTCTGGAACAACCTTTCCTCTCACCAATATGTCTAATTTCATTAAAATTCCCACAGACACCATGGTTTAGCAAAACCTTGTTTCAGATTAAGCAAACTAACCCAAAGCTTTCTTCTACAACCCACATCATTCGGTGCATAGATATTTAGTAAAACACACTCAAAAGAATTAAGCATTGTACCTAATAAGAGTATGAACCTTCTACTACTGCAGCAAGTACCAAGTTGAAATACCTCAGGGTCCCATATGCATAACAATCCTCCAGCTGTACCTTCAGAATCCACTGACATGAACTCCATTCTAGTCCTCACCCACATTTCTCTTACTTCTCTTTCTGTAATAGTAGCTTTCTTTGTTTCTTGAATCAACACTATATCTATATTTCAGTCCTTCACCAACTTCCGTATCTTTCCCCTCTTCTTTGCATCTCATTATGTTGTGTGTGTTTTACTTATTCAATTGTTTTTTATTTTATTTTATTTTTATTTAGTGTTTATTTTTTGTTTTAATTTTTCAATCAACAGCTTATGTACTCTTGTAATAATTTTTCATATTTTACTTGGTAATTTGATGAAACATTTTTCTTGGGGATAATTAAAAATACTTTTAATTGATTGTTTAACTCATGTATTTTTCGGTTGATATTTCATTATTCAATAATTCCTCATCCACCGAAAAAGGTTAGAGTAACATTTTTTTTTATTTTATCTTTTAATTTTCAATCTCTTACCTAAATAGTTCCAGCTTTCGACTACTGTCTTAAATAATCTGGCCGAAGTTCTACAATTGAGAACAAAGTTAGATTTACATTTAAAAATAAATAAATAAAAACTAAAATGGTACTTCTTTCGAATCCTTTGATGATTCTAATACATATTTTTTATCTTTGATTCTTGCTATTGCCAGAACAAGAGAATTCACTTTCTCCCATGTTGCATGCCATGCTATATTTATAGCTTGGCTTACATTGCTGATTGGCTTCATTCAAATCGAGTATCAAAACAGATATGACTCTCTGTTCCAAACTCACTCAAAGAACATGGGGATTTTTCTGATAGCAATATGCATTTATGGCTTGGCAACTTTGTTCCAGTTGGCTCAGCTTTGTTTGAACTATTCTCGATTCTTTAGCCATCTTGTTCTGATCTCAGGGCTTCTTTCTGCAATGTACCTTGTCTTCGTCTTCGTCCCAAATTGGCTCCATTGGCTTCACTACATGATTTGGCTCGTTTTCTTTGTCATTGTTGTGGGTCTTGTGACATGGGACTTGATTTTTCGTCATCTCAGCCAATGGCTTTACAAAAAAATTACAACCGCAATGCTCAATTTGTTTACAAGCTTGGAGGGACTAGGACTGGAACAGGGACTAGGACTGGAATTGGATCAGGAATTGGGACATATAGAGGGGTAGTATTCTTGATTGATCATCATAATGATATTAATACCACTCAAGAAATGCCTTGAGTTTTCATGTTGATCTTCATGTACTCGTTTCTCTCACCTTGTTGGCAAGTGATATATACATTAGAGTGACTTTAATATGGTGTGAGCTCTAATTTTAAGTAAGTCCTGAATTCAAGTTTTGTTTTTTCTCTAATTGTAGATTCTGTTGTGTTTGTCTACACTGACTGTCAATTGATTTTTAATTAGAATTATATCTGAATTAAGTAGTAACTGTGGTTATAGTTGTTGCACAAATTCAAACATGGAACACAGGACAGATGAGTGTTTCTCAGTAAAGAGCAATGAGAGCGAACACCATTGTTTCAGAGTTATATATGGCCATCTTGTCATCTGTTCTATATTGCTACTAGAGTAAGATTTTAATTTTAAAATAATTTAATAAGAATAAAGAAAGAAAAAAGGTGAAAAGAGAGATTTTTTATGAAAACATTTCTTTGTCGAATAAAGGTTGTGGTTCTATGGCTAATTCCAATCCCAATTTGCTACCTTTAATTGTGTTTGCCCATTCTATTTTTTTTTTTCTTCAAATTTTCAATCTCTTAGCTAAATTATTCAAGCTTTCAACTAAACTTTTAAATGATTTGGCCAAAATTTTACAGAATTTGAGTACAATAATTGGAAGTTTGTAAAAGCAACCATGTTTATCTACAAGTTTATTTTTATGCAGATTAAAATTATTTTTATGAAGAAAAAGAAAAAGGAAAATTTACAATTTAGTGGTTAATTCAGAAAATAATTACACATATATAGAGAAGTTTATAATTTTAATTATTAATATTTATAAAATTTATCTAATGAATAATTAATCAAAAAAATTAACTCCAACAAACTCGCTAGTACAATCGCCATTTTTAAGGGGATTCTATAGTAACTTGCCGAATGTAGCAAGTCGTTGCATGTATGCCTAAATATAGGGCAAATTACACTCCATTGCCCTGTGTCTCTTTACCCTAACCAAAAATTTGGAACACTTAACCCCTTTCATCTACTAAATTTTTCAATCAGTGGAGTGCATGTGAGAATTGTGTCATTTTCATCTACTAAACCTCAATGCCATTCCTTCATTGTTGACTGTGAGAGGTTAATTAGCTTCATTGTACTCTCTCTCTCTCTCTCTCTCTCTCTCTCTGTTTTTGTGTGTTTGAACTAGTTTTTGGGTACAATTTTGAAGGGTGTTGTTTGTCAAGTTAATGTGAATTGTTTTGGTTCTTTGAAGTTCAATGTTGATGCAAAAAAGACACTTGAGATGGATCCAAATGGGACTTCAAAGAAAGATACATGAATCTAAATTGTGTGCCCACCAAGAATAGTCATCTTGAATCTTTGTTCTAAGTTGTAACATACAGATCTTTTGAGGTGGCCCAAGTCTATCTAAAGTCATGTTTGTCTAAGAAAAAAAAAAACTTGGAACATTGAAGTCCTTGGTTGTAATTTGCTTATAGAAATTGTGAACTGCCCTGAATTTGTAAATTTTTTGTGCTGTTTATTTATAATTGGGCAAACTTCACTTTACCCCCTGTGATTTGGGTCGGGTGCGGATTACCCCATTGACATTCGGAAATCACCACATAACCCCCATGTGGTTTGTAGATTAAAACGCACACTAACTTCTGTTAACAGAAGTTGTAAATTGACAATTATATCCTCATTCATCTTCTCTCTCTATTTCATCTTCATCATCTTACATACAGTTCACCCAGTTGACATACACTTCACTTCATCATCTTTCATACAGTTAACAGAAGTTGTACATATACTTCATCATCTTTCATCTTCACAAACCATTGAAACTTATTGAAACAGAATGACACAAATATATATATGGATAAAATTCAAAATATATATATATATATATATAGTACAACAAATGCAAAATATATATGGATAAAATTCAAAAAATATATATACATACAGTAGATGCAAAAACAAAATCAATTTTTTTTTTTTATAAACATAACATAATATATATATATATATATGGATTTGATATACATATATATAGATTATATAATCAATTTTTTTTTTTTGATGAATTGAAATTAGCTTTGATATACATATATATATAGATTATATAATTTGCATACACATATATACATATTATATATAGCTACACATTTTCTCTTCCAAAGTCTCAGGCACTAGCATTTATTAACTTTTGTTACATATAATCTGTAATTTGGACGGTGGCTTGCGGCGATGCCTCTGGATTGGGGTTGTCTGAAGCTGCTGGGGGTGGTCGACTGTGGAGGTTACGGTGGAGTTGACCGAAGAGTGGCTCTGAACTGGGGTTGACCAGAGAGTGGCGTTGGAATGGGATTGACCGGAGTTAGGTAGTAAGAAGCTCAAAAAATTTTGGTAGTACGAAGATCATACCATATTCAGTAAGATCAAACCATCTTTCATCTTCTTTTTTTTTTTTTTTTTTTCCTGGGTAGAGGTTTACAGATCTGATGGCATTGTTTATAAATTTGAAGATGTGCCAGGGGCATTTTCGTCTTAAAAATAGTGTTACTCTCCTTGCAAGCTTGTGACTCTCACAATGTGTTATCTTTAACGGAAAAGCTAATTGTGCGTTTTAGTTCACAAACTACATGAGGGTTATGTGGTGATTTTCGAATGTCAGGAGGAAGTCCGCACCCGGCCCAAACCACAGGGGTAAAGTGAAGTTTGCACTTTATAATTTGTGAATTTGTAATTTTTGTAATGTTTATTTATAATTTTTGACTCCACGTTATGGCCAATAGATCTTGTCATTTTAGTGAATGATGAGATTTTTGTTAGCCATTGTGACTGAAGAGTTTAGAACTTGCATCTTACTTTTTGTCTTCAAATTATTTTGTTCTTATATATTTTTGGTTGATCATGTCTTGAAATCTTCATCCATGTCAAGCAAGGTTGTAGAGAGAGAGAGAGAGAGAGAGAGAGAGAGTTTGGGGGGAAAGTTAATAGGTGCTAGAAATTGGAGGCAAATAATTAGAAGGGGGTGTATTGTTTTATAAAGGATGACAAGGGTATTTTGGGCATTTACATGTTTATTGTGGCTGATGTCACTGTTTTTGTTACTTTATTAACGTCCTTCTAATAGCAGGGGGAATCTGTGTACTATTTTCAAAAGTAGGGGAGGTCAGTGTTATTTTTGAAATTATAGGGGAGGTCCCTGTAATGAAGGTAAACCTCAAGGCAGGTTAATGTAATTTACCCAAATATATATTTACATACATATATTATGAAAATGTTCAAACATTATTTTGTAGGCAACGACACTCCGACAATTGTTTTTTCCTCTAAAAAATGACTCCATCAATTGTTTTCTACTTCTTATTCTAGTTACTATCTCACAGACTACACACTATCAACCAATGGTGTGCTTATAGCAGCTAAATTCTTGATTCTTGTTTACAAGTTGTGCGCATTTGTTCCATCCAACTGTTACTGATTAGATTAATTTTTAGAAGTTGTGTTATTTGGAAAAATTTTCTCTGGAGGTTCACTTTTTTCTTTCCATAACTGCAAATTTGGGTTAATAGAATGTTGTAACAGGAGATATGGTAATGAGTTATTCCTTATTGTTCTTTTATTTTGTACCAGGAAATGCAATAAAAACACTATCTTGGGAACTTGGTACTTTGATTTGGTTACGCTTGCTGATTGTCAAACATGAAGAAAACACAAAGGAAATGCATGGATCAACTTCAGACATAATCAGTAATCTTCCAGAAAGTATAAAAGCAACAATCTTAGTGTGTTTGCCAATACAAGATGCGGTGAGGACTAGTGTTTTGTCAACGAAATGGAGGTATATCTGGACAAAACTTCCCCGACTTGTATTTGATGATAACTTCTACGGAGAATCAACCAGAAAAACCAAGACTGAAGTTATGATGACTATTTATCAAGTTTTGTTACTTCATCGTGGACCAATACCCAAGTTCATACTCAATTTATCTAGACTGGAAAGTTGGCTGGAGATGGAATTCACCTTTCTCATTCAGAAGGGTGACCCTTATAAGTTGCCGTCATCATTATTTTCATGTGAACAACTTAGGTATTTGAGTCTTGGTTCTTCTGTATTTAAATCTCCACCTTAATTTAAAGGATTTAGCAGGCTCCTTAAATTGGTGCTTTACAGAGTTGTTGTTGCTTCTGACACACTTTCAAGTTTAATCTCCAGTTGCCCACTACTTGAGAAACTGTCACTTAAAAGGTCCTTCAGTTCAGATTGCCTTGAAATTAACACTCCCGATCTTAGGTTCTTAGTCTATGAAATCTATGGCAGTTCTATTTGTTTAAAAAATACCGCTCGACTTGCAAGGGTTTCAATTTGTTTTATTGGGATCATTAATGTGGAAGGAATTAAGCATGCAGAAACTTCCAAATTGGTCACGCTTTTTGGTAGTCTACCTGTCATTGAGTTTCTGCTATTGGAGTATCGTACTATTCGGGTAAGGTTAGCTTAGTAAACCACTTCTTTTTTTCCTTTTTTGTTGTTGCTTGGCAGGATGTTATAAGTAAGTCAACACAAGTTTCTTTGATTTTTTTTTTCTTCTTTTGCTTCTAGTACATGTCTGCAGGTGGCGTACCAAAGAGGCTTCCAACTACTTTGAACAACCTTAAAACTCTCAAGTGGTTGTCTATTTGTTTTGAGGAAGTAAATGAGATCTCAGTTATTCTTTGTTTAATTAGAAGCTCTCCAAACTTGGAGAAAATTACAATTATGGTAAGAAACAACAGATATTTTTATTTCCTATGTTTATAATGTATATTTATTTCCTATGTTTATAATGTATATTTTGAATCTTTAGGCTGAGACACAATTCCATTTTCTTCTTTCTAGGTACGAAGGTCTGAAACTGCTGATGTTATTGATCATGTTCTACAACTTCTAGAAATGCAAGACTGGTCAGATGTCTCTTTAAATCAACTTCAAGTAGTGGAGTTGGGCAATCTATCTGGCACACAGTCTGAATTGAAGTTTATTGAGCTTCTATTAGCCATATCGGCGGTGCTGGAGACAATAAACAGAGAAGGTTGCTGACAAAGGACTGAGAATTTTGAAAGAGGTGACACGATTTCCACGCTGGTCACCTCAAACAGAAATCAAATTCGAATATAAAGATAAAGATCAAGTTTAGCAAATGGTTTGTGTCCTTTTTGGCCATCTTTGGTTTGAGTGGGACAGAGATGATCTTTTCTGTGTTTATTGTCTGATAGGTCCATATTTAAAAATTAAAACTGCTAAGACATTTACTGAGGGAAAATGGAACGTCTTGAGGGCAAAAAATTGCTCTCCTTTTAGGAAAAATAAAACTTCTTCAACAATTTAAATTATATGAAATTTGGTTGAAATTTGGCAATGATGTTTGTGATTGTGAATTTAAGTGCCACTTTTAACTTTATATCAAGTTTACATTCCCTATTCCTTATTTCAGGTAATCAATTAGGCAGGAACTTGGCATTGAGATGTACACACTTTACAGAGTTTATTTTCCTCTTAGGGCATGTTTGATTGGAATGTTTAAAGCATGTGATTGGGATGATTAATTCGTGGGTCCAATTATCCTATGTTTGTTTTGACATTTTGGTTTAGGATTATTAATCCAATGGATAATTAATCCAACAAATTTGTAGGATTATTAGTAATGGGGTAGGGGTGGGATAGTGAATATCACACTAATTTGATAAGATTATTAATATATCCCTATTAGTCTTGTGAATCAAACATGGTCTTAAAGTACTCTTAGGTTTTGTTAGGTTTTATTTATTTTGACAAAAAATATTTTTACATAATTTTTTCCAGAAATTATTTTTGGAAAGAGGTGGGTTGGAGGCAGTGGTGGTGGTGGGTTGTGTTGGTGGCATTAGTAAGAGTTTAGTTCAGAAAAATGTCTTTCATATTTTTCAGAGTGGAAAATGTTTTCATCTAATTATATGCTTGTTTTTTGTTGAAAATATTTTCTATCGACTTTTGTTTTTTTGTTATTTTAAATGTCAAAATATGCACAATATATATATATATATATATATGTTTTTTTTTTTTTAATCCAAACGAACGCAATTTTAGTTGTTATAACTTTCTATTTGTTAGGATTATATATGTTCCCCTGTTTTTAAAGCTTATGGTACTTGACAACTTTGGCATGGTTTGGTTTGCCATGAATCATGTGGAAAGTTTATGATGATGACTGACTGAAAAAACACAATTTTGGCAGTGCCATAGTTGAAGTGTTAGATTTACTTACATTTGAATCACATCTTGGGTTGAACACTTCCTGCAAATCCTTCTCACTTTTTAAGCAAAAAATACATGGAAAATGACTTTTTGCATAAGTTTTTGTTGTCGCAAATAATTTTTGATGTTGGCGAGACAAATGATCGCAAAAAAAGACAACCAATGCAAATCACTATTAGAAAAAGAGTTTTATACTTTCTACTTTTTTGTGTCTTCCCTTTTGCTATCACAAATTTTTTTTTTTTGGCACAAGTGGGACAAATGATCTCCCCCAAAAATACTATTCGTGATGGCAAAATAAGTGGGGGAAAAAAAAAAAAAAAACACAACTATTTAGAGTTTAAAAAATTTCATTGAAAAACATTCATCTTGTTTGGTTTTAGTTTTCAGAAAATTCTACTTTTTTATTTTCCGTATTTTAATGTTTTCAATGAATTTTTTTAATATTTTAAGTAATTTTTTTTAAATTTTAGACACACCTAACATAAATACACTTAAAAAGTATAATATTTGTGATTTTTTTTAAAAAATACACTAAATACCAAAAAATATATAAAAAAATACAAAAATTTAGTACATTTGTCCTATTTTTGTGTATTTATTAATTTTTTAAAATATTTTTTCACAAATATTTTACTATTTAGATACATTTAAATAAGGTACATCTAAAAAAAAATTAAAAAATTACTTAAAATTTAAAAAATATTCACGAAAAAAACAAAAAACAAAAAACAACTCAATTTTCAAAAAACTGAATTTAAGAAACTAACACTAAACACACTAATTTGTGTTCCTCACTCAATTGAGCATAGCACCTTTCTGGTTCGATGTTTCCCGAACTCAAGTGCTCTTTGACTGGTAATCAATTCAAGTAGAAGAATTCCAAATCCGAAAGCTTATGTTTTCTCTAACGGCTGGCTTGTCTAGAGGCAATCTAGAGCCATGGTAACGTGATTCAAATCAAAGCAATTCAAACAATTGCGATAAGCTTGGGTTACAGATCCAACTCCGACTAATTTAGACAAACTCTCAACCTGTCCAAACTTTCCAAAAACTTAAAAAAGTAAAAAAAAGAAAGTGGGGTTAAGAGCCTTGTCCCAATTTCCAGTTCACACGTCTCTGTCTGTTTGATTCTTTTCGTATTGCCACGTATCCATGCAATATAAAAAGGAAAACCCTTTCTATGCATCTCTTTCTCTCCCATTTTCCTCAACCAATTTCCTCTGCCTCCTCGGCCACAGTACCCCTCTCTCTTTCTCTCTCTGTGTTTCAAAATTTGTATCATCCTCGAATTTTGATACTTTTGAAGTCTGTAAATTTTTAACATTTGGAATTTGGTAACAGAGATTGGAAGTAGAAATAGAAGCAACCATGATACGAGGAGGTTGACAGAGACCACCACCACCCAAGTAAAGATTTCTTCTTTGATCTTTCATTTCACGTTATCACTTTAATTATTTATTTTAATTTTTTACTTTTAATTTTTGAAATCTATCCTTGTTTTGTTTTGTTTTATTTTATTTTGATTTGGTTTGGTTTCTTTGATGTTTCTTTAATTCTATACTATAAGGAATTTATTTCAACTTACTCAAATAGTTGATACCATTTTATTTATTTATTTTTAGGTTACTATAAATATGCATTTCATATTGATTTGATGGTGTATTTTTTAATCTCTAACATTCAAATTCTTAAATTAAGTACGTCAGACAACTCATCTATGTTTTTCAGCTAAATTAGAAAATAATTAATCAAAAAAATTAACTCTAACAAACTCGCTAGTACAATCGCTATTTTAAGGAGTTTATATAGTACTCACCAAATGTAGTGAGTTGTTGCATGTATGCCTAAATATAGGGCAAATTACACCTAATTGCCCCGTGTCTCTTTACCTTAACTAAAATTTGCAACTAAATTTTTCAATCAATGGAGTGCATGTGAGAATTGTGTCATTTTTACATAGTTCTCATTTGCACTCTGCATCTCATGATAGTTCACTAAAGCTTCATTTCATTTCAAGTACGTCAAAATTTATCAAACGAATCAAGATAACTCTCCTACCATATTGTTGATGATCATTACTAATGGTTCAAAATAGAATCCATGGATTAAAGAATGAACATTCCCTATTAGGGACATGCTATAATATGCACTTGCACATCGTAAGGACAAAAATCAATTTTTTCCCAAATTTGCTCATCAATTATGTCAATGAAGAGTTGTGGACCCAATGGTCAAGAAAAGTAATACGATCACTGTAAATGGAAATGTTAGAGGGAGGAGAAGACCTAAATTGATATAAGATATGGTAGAAAAAATGATATATATTTATTTTATTTAACTGAGCGTATAACCCTTCCCAGAGTGAAATTACATAAAATATTCATATGGATCCCACTTGATTTGGACACAAGGTTTAGTTTGGTTTGCTCACAGATTTCGTGAAGAGAATTGACTCGTGTTACATCGATCCTCTATCGGATTCATCTAATTTTCGTGTCCAAGGACATTATGACTATTATAGTTATAATATCTATTATTAATAGCTAATGCAATAAAGAATCAACTTGTTGGCAGGTCATATTTTTTTGTTTAAATCTAACAGTCCTCCTACCTCTTGATTTAAACCCAAAAGTCATGCCTCTCTAGTTTAAACTCGAGTCACATCTCTCTCTCTTAATTCATTTAACTAAAATATATATTTGCATACATATATTATGAAAATGTTCAAACATTATTTTGTAGGCAACGACACTCCGACAATTGTTTTTTCCTCTCAAAAATGACTCCATCAATTGTTTTCTACTTCTTATTCTAGTTACTATCTCACAGACTCCACACTATCAACCAATGGTGTGCTTATAGCAGCTAAATTCCTGATTCTTGTCTACAAGTTGTGTGCATTTGTTCCATCCAACTGTTACTGATTAGATTAATTTTTAGGAGGTGTATTATTTGGAAAAAATTTCTCTGGAGGTTCTCTTTTTTCTTTCCATAACTACAAATTTGGGTTAATAGAATGTTGTAACAGGAGATGTATTAATGAGTTATTCCTTATTGCTCTTAAATTTTGTGCCAGGAAATGCAATAAAAACACTACCTTGGAGAGCTTGGTACTTATTTTGATTTGGTTAAGCTTGCTGATTGTCAGAACAGTTACAAAAATGGAGCGAAACAAGAAGGAAATGTGTGGATCAACTTTAGACATAATCAGTAATCTTCCACAAAGTGTAAAAGAAACAATCTTAGTGGTTTGCCAATACAGGATGCAGTGAGGACTAGTGTTTTGTCAAAGAAATGGAGGTATATCTGGACAAAACTTCCCCGACTTGTATTTGATGATAACTTCTACAGAGAATCAACTAGAAAAACCAAGACTGAAGGTATGATGACTATTTGTCAAGTTCTGTTACTTCATCATGGACCAATACACAAGTTCATACTCAATTTCTCTAGACTGGAAAGTTACTCGGAGATCAATCAGTTGATACTTTTCCTTTCACACAATGGTATCCAGGAATTCTCCCTTCTGATTCGGAAGGGTGACCCTTATAAATTGCCGTCATCATTATTTTCATGTGAACAACTTAGGCGTTTGAGGCTTCGTTATTGTGTATTTAAATCTCCACCTAAAGTTAAAGGATTTAGCAAGCTCCTTAAACTGGTGCTTTATGAAGTTGTTGTTACTGCTAACATACTTTCAAGTTTAATCTCCAGTTGCCCACTACTTGAGAAACTGTCACTTAAAAGCTCCAGCAGTTTAGATTGCCTTGAAATTAACGCTCCTAATCTTAGATTCTTATGCTGTGAAATCCATGCCTGTTCTATTTGTTTAAAAAATACTGCTCGACTTGAAAGGGTTTTTATTTGTTTAAAGGACTTCATGAATGTGGATGTAATTACGCAGGTAGAAACTTCCAAATTGGTCACGCTTTTTGGTAGTCTACCTGTCATTGAGTTTCTGCAATTGGAGTATAATACTGTTTCGGTAAGATTAGCTTAGTAAACCACTTCTTTTTTTCTTTTTTTGTTGTTGTTTGGCAGGATGTTATAAGTAAGTTAACACATGTTTCTTTGATCTTTTTTTTTTCTTCTTCTTTTGTTTCTAGTACATGTCTGCAGGTGGTGTACCAAAGAGGCTTCCAGCTACTTTGAACAATCTTAAAACTCTTAAGTTGTTTTTTATTTGTTTTGAAGAAGTAAATGAGATCTCAGTTATTCTTTGTTTAATAAGAAGCTCTCCAAACTTGGAAAAAATTACAATTGTGGTAAGCAACAACATATATTAGTAGTTAATCTAGTTTTGAGCTCCAAGAAGAATTTCTCATGAGACTCACTCCAAAAAAACTTTACCCCTTTTCGGGTTAACTTAGTTAGTGGGAATGCTAGGGCTGAGAAGTCTTTTACAAACTATCAATAATGCCTGCAAGATCCAAAAAGCTACAAATCTCAAAGGCATTCTTAGGTCGCTCCTAATTCTACACGGCCTCAATTTTCGAGGAGTCAATAGTAACCCCAACCCCAAAAATGACATGACCCAAAAATTTCAACTTAGAAAGCTATATTTCTCATATTTAGCATATAAATGGTGCTTTCTAAGTAATTGTAAGACAATACGGAGGTGCTCCTCATGCTCTTCCTCGGAAGGTGAATATATAATGATGTCGTCTACGAAAACCACTACAAATTTGTTGAGATACTCTCAAAAGACTCGATTCATCAAGTCCATAAAGGTGGCAGGGGCATTGATCAAATCAAAAGGCATTACAAGGAACTCATAATGGCCATATTGAGTACGAAAGACCGTTTTTGGTATATCCCCTCCTTCACTCGCAATTGATGATAGCCCGACCTTAGATCTATCTTAGAGAAACAATGGGAACCCTTGAGTTGATCGAAAAGGTCATCTATTCTAGGTAACGGGTATTTGTTCTTAACCATGACCCTATTCAACTTGTCGTAGTCGATACACAACTGCAACGAACCATTATTTTTCTTGGCGAAGAGAGTCAGTACTCCCAATGGCGAGGTACTTGGGCATATAAAGCCCTTGTCTAATAATCCTGTAACTGCTCCATTAAGACGAGCAATTCTACCCATGAAAATCTATAGGGTCACATGGAGATGGGTGTCGTGCCATACACCAAGTCTATAAAGAACTTGACCTCACAGTGAGGTGGTAATTCAGTGAGATCCTCTAAAAAAACATTTGTGTATTCCCAAACCACTCTAGGAAATGCACCTCGAACTATACCACTCCCATTATCTATGAAGGTTGTGAGAAGGAAGCTAAGTTTTCCTCAACCACATGGGTTATACAATGGCGGCAACAATCTATTGATTTTACCTCCAAGGAAAGAGAAACAATCACCACCCGATGTGCACATAGTAACTTTCCTATGGTAGTAGTCTATGATGGCACGGTAGGAGGACAACCAAATTATGCCAATGATGACATCAAAACCGGACATATCTAATAACACAAAGCTGAAAGGGAGTCGATGATCAGTGACCTCAATCACACACGCACGACATCCCCGATTCAAAACAATTTTACCCCCAACAAGTGACTTTACCATAAGTGGAGACTCTAATTGCTCAATTTCTAACCCCAAAATAGATGCAAATGCAAATGTAGATGATATGAATGAGTGAGATGCTTCAGTATCTATCATGTAACACTCCAGAATTTTTTCTCTTCGCTCGAGTGCAAGAGTTGACGCTCGAGCCGTCTTGTGAGGCTCCTAGTACTTTTGCAGTCTAACCGAGATTCTGAGAGTTGTGAATTTCCGCTTGAGCACAGGAGTGGTCGCTCGAGCGGTCGACTTTGTTAGTTTGTTCGCTCGAGCGTAAGATTGGACGCTCGAGTGGTCTGCCAGGTTGAGTCTGAATTTCTGGGACTAGTGGGATGTGTATGTATGTGCATATGTTTATCTTTGGAACCCATCAGTGGGGGTATGTAAGAAACTTTGACATTTGTCTATCATGAAAAATATTGTAAGGAATTGTGAGCTTAATTTTGTTGTATAACTATTTTCATTCCTGAATAAAATATGTATTGACTTATGAGCCTTAAGTTGAATTAAAGTGTTTATTGAAGGTGGAAATTGTATAGTTCAATAAGTGCATGGTCGAGATGAGGTAACATCTTAAGATGGGATAACATTGGTTTGAGTCACTTAGAAGATTGTCGAAATGCTTGTAAGGAGTGTGAGATTTGCATCTTGTAGTAATGAAGGATATTGAATTTTACTTGTGTATGTATGTTGTTAATGTAAATCTATAAAATGACTCAAATTAAGTTAAAGTGTTTGAATGTGGTCTTGTAGTATTAATATTCGTAATGATAGTGAGACTTCCAACTTGTGGAAAGCCGCATATGCTATGTTACTTTTTGGATGTACTATAATTGTTTCTATTCGTTGTTAACACAAGTGTGTATGGAAAATGTGTTGTGATGTCACCAGATGGGTGGCGGGGGTTATTTGATGATGATTGGAATTTACTGGGAGAATATTGAGATTGATATGGAAAATGAAAATTTCTTTTCCTTGTGTGTGGCCTGGGAAGGCACGGTTAAACTAAATGTTAAAAACTTAACCTGAGTATGTTAATGAATGATTTTCACTGTTCTACTTTTATATGCTAAGTTGAATAAAGAATTGATAATGCCGCTAATTGGGATGCAATTGAGAATTGTGGTGTTGGATTGTACAATGTAATGTGTCATTTGTTTTTGCTTGTGTTGACTTGATATTTGGTTTAGTAGTGGTTTCTTTTTTTTTTTGAAATTTAGTTGTGGCCATTTGATAGTCATTGTCCGCACTGTTGTTGGTTGGGGAGTTATTACAGACCTTGGGATTATAAGTGGTTGATGTCGCTCTTTACCAATTGGATCTCAATGTATGTGTTGATCGAAAGGTATTTGTGATATTTTCCTTGTGATTCTTCTTGTTTGGGTGTCTTAGGGGCATTAAGGTATTGAACCGAAATTTGAGAATCTATCTTGAGTGGAGCCTAACTATTGGTTAGCGGTGATGTCTTATCATTGGGCCTGAATAGCTTTCATGTCGCCTCTTATTTTAAATTTGAGGATATATCCCAAGTGTGTTAAGTTAAGAATTGTGCTCCATCTGTGTCGGGTTGTCTATTGTTTCGATTTCTCTAAATTTCGGGGACGAAATTTCTTAAGGTGGGTAGATTGTAACACTCCAGAATTTTTTCCCTCCGCTCGAGCGCAAGAGATGACGCTCGAGCGGTCTTGTGAGGCTCCCAGTACTTTTGCAGTTAGATTGAGATTCTAAGAGTTGTGAATTTTCGCTCGAGCGCAGGAGTGGTCGCTCGAGCGGTTGGCTTTGTTGGTCTGTTCGCTCGAGCGTAAGATTGGACGCTCGAGTGGCCTGCTAGGTTGAGTCTGAATTTCTGGGACTAGTGGGATTACTCTTGACATTTTTATTATTGTATTTGGAGCCTCCTTGTTTTATTTTGGGTTATTGATCGAAGTGGTAACATGATGGCAAAGTAAGATTGGACCAAAAACTTTGACTTAGGTAATTTTCCTACGAACAGCCATCACTCTTTTTCCCTTTTCTCTTTCCACACTTTGAATTTCGGTGTGAGGCCAGAACCATTGGAAAGATTGTTTCGGGGCTTCGATTTGGACACAAGAACAATCTAAAACGGAGTCCGGATGAGAGAGTTATGCCCATTTGAAATTTTAGTATCTGTGCTGGAAGCAAGTGCGCTCGAGCACAGAAAGTGGAGCTTGAGCGGACTGCGCGAATTTAGCAGCTTAAAAAGTGATTTTCTAGATCATTCTCTCCACTTTTCTTTTCTCTCTTCCTTCCTCTCATCCTAAGTCCGAAAAACCATAGATTTTTGGCCCAAATACCTTCAATTTCTCAAAGATTTGGCCAAGATCTCTTACCAAAAAGTGAAGAATACATGAAGCTCAACTTTTTCAACCGATTGGATTTTCAAAAGGATGCTCTTGATCTAGCTTCTTTGTTTGGTCTTTGAGGTAGGGGTTTCTAATTCTTCTTCAATACTCTCATTTATAGATTGATTTGTGGTATTTTCTTTATATAAATACAAAATTTATGTTTTTAAGCATATTGTGAAAAATCATGAGATTGGGAGTCTAGGGTTTGAAGTATTGGGGTTTATTTGTTGGGTTATGGTTTTGGGTAGGAGAATTAGATTAAAAATGTGTTTTTATGAAAAGCTTTAATTTCTCTTAAAAACCCTAGTTTGGTTCATGAAGATAGATGATGGTTTTGCTTAAATTGAAAGTAGTATTATGAAATTGATGTGTTAAATTGCACATATACAAGTTTTATTGAATTTTGGAAGTGTTTGTAAATTTATGTAAAAGTTGCGATTGAACTTTTATTGTTGATCTTATAAATAATGTTATAATATGAAACCAAATATGGGTAAATGAAGTGTTAGTGATATGGATTATATGAGATTTGTGATAAAATGATGAAGTGAATATTTAAGAATTTTATTGTGTTATGTTGAAATTGCATTGAGTTATGTTAAATTGTATTAAGTCTATGTTGGGTTAAGATGAGTGTGAACAATGATAAATGGGTGATCGTGAAATATGACGGGGTTATATGAAGGAGTTATATCAAAGAAATTAGTGTTGGGGATCTAATTTACAGCCTTGGGTGGTAATTGAAAGTCAATGTGATGTGAAAAATTAAGTTTGAAGACTTGATAATAATATGGAGAAGTAAAGAAATAGTTAGAATATAAGTGTTGTGAATGTTTTAAAAATGAACCCTTATGCCCTTGGTAGAGGTGCTGTTATGTTATTGTGCAAAATAATGAATAGCTTGATGGATGATAGAGAATGTGATGGAATAAAACATGGACTTGTTATGTAAAGGAGTTCTTATCACATGGTGAACGTATATTGAACCAATGCGTAATAGAAATAATTGAAGATGTGTTAGCATTGCCCACTAATTATAATGGTGGATTGTGATGTTACCTTGGTGTTCGTTTCCTGCTGTATTTTGAGCCAGCAAAGCGTGGCACTTGAAATAGGTTCCGCTTTCCTTCCGGAGTAGCGCCTGGTAAAGCGTGTGGTATGTTGAGGTTCCGCGTTCCTTTCGGCTTGTGACCGGTAAAGTGTGAGGTTCTGTATTCCTTCTGGCTTGTAACCGGTAAAGCGTGTGACTCATGGAGAAAACTATTAATGAGACTTGTAAATATGACGGCGATAGTCGTGGACTATGTTCATGAATTATGGAAGTGCAAAGGTTGGAGTTGAATAAATCTTATTGTCTAATTAGGTTGTTGATATGTGATGAAATAAATGTAGTCATACATGTACCTTGTTGGGATACTAATTATTGTGGAACATTGGTTATTGTGATCAAGAGTGTGGTATGCATGAATATTGGTAATGTACAACTAACTGATCTCAGAACTTTATGAATTGTAAAAAAAAAGAAGTAATGGGAAGGAGATTATTGGCTGATACAAGAGTATTATGTGATAAATAAAAAGATGCTTTCTTTAAAAGCTTTGCGGAATCCTATTGAAAAGAAAATTACTTATATGTATCGTATTTGATTATAAATAGCACATTTTCTACTTATGTATCACCTTGCATGCATGATCATTTCTATTATGTGTAAGTTATTGTTTTAGAACTATGAGACTCCTACTGGGCATTCGTGTTCATCCCTTGTTGTTTTATTTTTTATTTTTTTCAGGAAGAGAATTCGGATTCATTAGTTGAAGAGTTAAGAAGTCCATGAATCTCTTAAGTGTAATTTCACTGTAGATGTGAAGGAAGTGAATATTGTACATTGATATTTGTAATTATTTAATTGTAGTTCTGTAGCGAAAGCTTGGCATGTATTATTGTTGTTGTATTCATTGAGAGAGAGAACAAGTGTTATTATGTTTCTATTACTCACGGGTAATAGATATTTGTATATAAAAAAATGGACCTAATTAAAGGCTTTTGGTAATGTTTCCGCACAATTAAAACTTGGGGCGTTACATATCAACACACTTGCCCAAGTATTGACGATAAAATAAGTACCTCTCACTACTGATGGTCTAGGCGACTACTCGGATGGAGTAATGACATAAACTCACCCCTGTGGTCCTTGCTCTCTCTGATCGCCCCTCTGAACGTAGGCCGATTGCACCGACTGTATGAAAGTAGCCTCACGCATTACTCTCAATACTTGTCCAGACTAAGCTAGCTAATGAGCCTGTCTTTGGCCCTGGCCTACTTGATAACCTATCACCTGTTGAGACCCTGAAGCATCGACCATCCTGGTTAACTATAAGCAAGACCTCTTCATATGCCCCGACTGTTTGGAATGATAGCATGCAGGTGACTGACCCCTCCCCTGAGATTGGCTTTGAAAATGAGCCGATTGTCGCTGATCCAGACTCTGTCTGCACTCGATAGCCTTGTGACCTTGCTGGCCATATCTAAAACAAGTAATATGGCTCGAGCCAGTATTTCCCAAACTCCTCATAGAAATAGACCTCGAAGACTTGGCTTGTTGTGGTAAGGACTGAAAAGAAAATGAAAAACCTCTTGACTTCTTGGATGATCCCGTGTCAGCTTGAGACTCTATATACACCGACCTCTTATGTTTCTGCCTAGACTCTTCGGCCTCCAACATAATTTCCACATGTGCCACGACTTCAACAAGCCTATCATACTCCCTAAACATGTTGCCCATTATCTTTGTCAAGATCTTGGGCCTTAATTGCTTCTCAAACTCCAAACACTTGGTCACCACAAGCTTGGGTGCAAAACATGATAAACTGGTGAAAGTGGCCTCAAACTCTGCCACTAGTTTAAGCTCTTCAAACATGTCTAAGCTCTTCAAACTGTTTCCTCAACCTCTCCCTAGTAGTAGGAGGCAAAAAAATCTCCTGAAAGGCGTGAGTGAATGCCTCATAAGTGTGCTCGAACCTATGTTTAACAGTCTTCCACTATTGATCAGCTTCCCCTTTTAATTGATAAGCCGTTAATGCTATCGGAGCTCTCCCTCACAGATATCCAAGGATTTGATGATTTGTTCTAACCACTAGTCCGCTTTCATGGGATTGGGTCCGCCATTAAACTCTGCAGGATTAGAACGGAAGAACTCTTTCTTAAAAAAGAAAGCCCTAGTTTCTCCCTTTACTGATCTAGTTGCTTGCTCAGCTCAAAGTATGTCCATGGACTCTCAAAGAGCCCCGGCCATTTCTTAGGCTAGTGCCCCTATTGCGTCTTGGGCTGAATGTGCAGCCACATTGTTTTGTCCTACCCCTTCTTCTTGGGGAGAAAGATCTTGTTGGGCCGGAATACCTTGACCACCCCGACGAGGTCTACCATAACCTCTGCCACGTCCAGACATCCTATATAAAAGTAAAGGTAGAATAAAATTAACTCACAATTCACGTACTTACATGTCATTCCACAAGTCACACCTGAATAATCTCAACCCTACTCATGTATCTATTTCACATAAGGCAAACTACATAAACACAATAACACATAGAGTACATACGGATCACCCTCCTAAGATATCAACTCTTCCCACAATGCTCAAGGACTTTCAAGTGGAAAAAGCATTGATCAGGTGCCTTTCCAAAGGGATTTTGATGAGTGTAATGGATGCAAGTCATATCTTAGAAACTTGGCCCCATACCCACCTAGTTATGCAACCACATAAACACATAAACATATAAGGTGCCAACGTCTCCTCCCAATGTGATAAACCCATTATAGCATAAGCCACATCCCACAATCTCCAAGTATTCAAACTCAGTTAGCTCTGATCCAATTTGTAACACCCAAAAAATTATTATCATTTCACAATATTAATCCTAAGATAATCTGTTGTATAACATCAAGTTAAACCATTATATAATTTGTTACATGGCTCAAAAGTATCTCTTCCCTCTTGAACTATTCATGTGCTTACATCATTGTATAATTACATTATTCAAATAATGATAACAGTTCAATGGATAAGAGATGATACAAAATATAAATGCCCTAAGGAAAACGTCTTCTCATGGAGTGCCCTTGAATACACAAAAGGTGGAATCTATTTTCCATCACAAAAGAATAGCCCGAGGCTTCAACGCATAGCACACAAAAGAGCCTCTGTGCTCTCATCCAAAAATCCATCCCTAGCCAACTCACTTTCGCAATACAATTGCATAATCTCCTGAAAGGTTGTTAGTTTTGGGATGAGTAAACGCCCATTAGGAAATAACACTAACAAGTTATAAAATTGATCAAAAGACATATGATCATACCAAGTAATTGGACGAGAAAAATACAAGTATCTTTCTTTATAAAATCATAATGCAAAATGCCAACAATAGATCATAACCGAAAACCATGGGTGTAAATATGCTATGACGTCCCGTTACAAGAGCCACTTACCAGACAATATATACAGATATATATACATAGGTTTGTTTATAAACAATAGGTCCCCACATTTATCGACTCTCAACACCACGGGGCGATGGGCACCCAAGACCTTTCCCTTTCCACTTTCGCTAACTTCTAAAATGGCGGGCTTATGGACACCTAAAATGAAGTTTTCCACATTTGTTGACTCTATAAATAGAAGACTCGTGGACACCCAAAACCTTTCCCACATTTGTTCAATGATATGCACAAGACAGGACAATGAGACATATTGGCTCATCGCACGAGTACCAATATACATTACACAACTCAAAAACCAAAACCCGACTCATAACCCAGACTCATATGCTATTTACCCCATTTTCCAAAGCTTTCCAAACGTTAACAATTCAAAGTCAAGGTATAATTCATAAATGCAAATGATGCATGAGTTTCCAAATCTCAATTCCCTTATGATAGTTTCAATTCACAACAACTCAACAATTTAAACATTCACAATTAAAGAGATTCTCCAAGTCATACCCATTACCATCTCAATGTTTTTGTGTTAAGAGGTTCCCAAAATTTCATAATCTAGCATAAAAATCAAGTCAATACATCCAATCTCAAGATTGGGAAGTCAATTGAACCAAATCGCCCTTTATTGAACAATTTTGAAAATATATTCAAGTTTTAAGAAAATTAGGACTTTTCCCTTTTAAAACATTTAAAGGCCAATTCTCATCATTCATAACACAACCAACAACATATCTCCATAAACTCTTCAAAGAAAATCATGAGATATAACTCCTTTGATCAAACCCATTAGATAGCATATAAATCTTCATACAACTTGATATCTTCATGTATATATAATGAAAATACCACATATGAGTCTCAAATCAACGATATAATAAGTTAAAAGTATCCCTACCTCAAGATTGAAGGCACGAGATGAAAACCCAACTTCAAACTTCAAGAAAATGAGAAATAATCGGTAGAACTTTATAATCAAGCTTGTTCTTTAACCCCTTTGGAAGATCTAAGGTGTTCTTTTACCCATTTGGAAGATCTAAGGTGAATCATGGGTAAAACTAAGGGAAATCAAGTGTTTTAGGGTTAGGGTTTCAGAAAGTGGTGTTAGAGAGAGAAAATATGAGGAAAAGTAAGAAAGAAATAAGTTTAGATCGACTTTTAAATGGGTTGTCCCGAATAGACCGCTCGAGCGAACTTTACATTGCTCGAGCTAAGTGCTCAAAATCAAAGAGACCGCTCGAACGAACTTTCCACCGCTCAAGCAGTAAATGCAAGGTCTTAGAAGTTTTGTAATGCTACAGTGAAAATACTAGGAGTCTCATTTTTACACTTGAGTGACCATATTACCTCTCAAGCGGTCCTGCTTGCAAACAAGCAAGATATTGAAAGTTTCGCATTAGCGCTCGAGTGATTGATTAATCGCTCGAGCGGTCACCCAGAACAGATTGGGACACAAAAGATTGTTACTCTGTTTCCACTTGACTTTATTAGACTCGTTGACTTCCCTTGGGAGTGTTTATGAAGATGGGGTGCATTTATTTTTGCCATTTTTCTTCAAGTAATGATGTTGAGTGTAAGTTGCCCTTCTACCAATCAATGGGAGAGGGGGGGGGGGGGGGGGTGGTGGGTGAGGTGGGGGGGTGACGGGTGGGGGTGACGGGGGGGGGGGGGGGTGACAATTAAATCCTACTAAAGTTTTATTCGGATCATGAATTTAGGTAGAGATTTGAAAAGAAAAAGCATGAAAGTTAGTGAAATGTGAATGAAATGTAGTTACATTTCACTCACTATTTTTGTTTTCCTTTTCACATCATTATCCAAATCCATAATCCAAATACATTTTAAGTATGCTATATATATATGGCTTTTAATAAAGGAAAAGGGATACTGTTGTACTTTAAGCACAACCACCATTGTTGCGAGGTAACACGGTGGCGTATTACATGTTTGTTAAAGACATTTGGTTGAGGACTTGGAGGATTGGTTGCATTAAAATTTACCTAGAAATCACATCCCGTAAAAGTATGTACCGAAAAGTCTCATGAATTTTCTTGTAAATTATTAAGTCTCATTAAATTTGAAAAGGTACACCGTGAGATTCTATAACTATTCTAATGTGTGTAATATTGTCGTGTTACATTTCCAAAAGTGGGTATGCTTCATTTGTGAGATTTTTAATGGGAAATAGGATTTATGGGTTCATAAGAATATTAATAGGACTAAATGGTCCATAAGTTATGGATATAAGATTTATTAGTAAATGCCCCTAAAATGAATATCTTTTGCTCCATTTTCTTTTTCTTCTTTTAATTAAATGTTATTTACACCAAGTGATATCATGATATATTTGAACTTTCTACCTAATTTTATGTGGCTGAGTAAATTTAAATGAGATTTTAATGTTAGTATAATATTTTGTTTCTCATTTGAGACAAATATATATATTTTTAAACTATTTTTGAATCAATCTAATAATAAATAAATAAATAATAAGTTTAAGTTTTTGAAATTTAGACATCAAATTGAGTTAAAATTACTAATTTTTTCTACAAGTAATGTCATCCATATTTACAGAAAAGAAATGTTAACCATGGACAATATTAGGCAGTGGTTAACGTACGTGCATAAAAATTATATTAACTTTTTTGTTTTGTAATACGCAGCTACCTTAAAATTGGAGAAAATTTCCTTCTACCTTCAAATTTCGTCTCAATAATCAATTACATTTCTAGATTTTAAATAATTTTAAATTTTTTTTCAAAATATTTAAAATTGTATCAATTTGACCCTTGTCATCCATTTCCGTTTACTAAATGGACTGAAGGGCGACGTGACCCGCCTGAACTATTTGGTATTTTTAGTGTATTTATGTTAGGTGTGTCTAAAAATTTTAAAAATTGTTGAAAATATTAAAAAAATTCAGGGAAAATAAAAAAATATGGAAAACAAAAATGTAAAATTTTCTAAAAGTGAATTTTGAAAATCAAAACCGAATAGAGTAAGTTTTTGTTTGGTTACTCAAAAAATCTAATTTCCCAAGCCATTTGAAAAACAATAACGTTACAGACCCAAACATAAAAATTCATAAATTATCTAGAATTTCACATTAATGACTCAGATTAATTTCATATGTAGACCCACACCTCATCAATTATGGGCTCCAAATTCTAGGACCCTAAGCTATTTTGTTTGAAAAAAAATGAAAGATTTGAACGGAAACTTTTGAATTTATCTTTGGGAAACGTTTGAAACAAAGGGGGAACTTTTTCACTTTGGGCCTATTTACCAACAATGACAACAGGTAGTGCGAAAATAAAGCAGAGAAACTTTTGAATTTAAAAACTGAACCCAAATTGAAATTGTGATTTGCGAAAACTACAACAACCAAACAATTGTCACTTTCTCAAAAACAATTTAAAAAAATAAATTCTGAAAATTAACTTAAAAATTTGGAACCAAACATGGTGATGATATTTTTTCACCAAAAAAAGTGTAGCTGCATTCGGTTTAGTTTTGAAATCAATTTTAGATTTTTTGAAAAAAGTTTTGAAAACTGAAAACTTATTTGGTTATGAGTTTTGAAAATACTTTTTACAAAATTGAATTCAAAACTTATTTGGTTATGAGTTTTGATTACTTGTTTCATGTATATAATCTAAATGTAATTTTTAGATGCATCTAATCTAATTTATACGACAGAGTTTTCATTCAGTATCTTTTATTTTTATGAATGTTTTAAAAATTTGAACAATTTTTTTTTTTTTTTTATATCCACCCAATCTATATACATTTAAAATTTGTTTGTAAAAACTTCAACCAAGCAAGTTTGGGTTTCAAAACTTGGGTTTGAAAAGTGTTTTAAAATATATGTTGTGAAAATCCAAAACCAAATAGATTTTAAAATTTGGATTTTGGATTTTGAAAATGTAATTCAAAAAACATAACGATAAAAACTTATAAGGCCATCTTTGGCCTTTACACAAAATTTTATTTGATATAAGTTATTTCAATAAACAACTCAAATTTAAATGTAAATTTGAGGCTCACAAAATAACTTTGAAAATTTTGAATAAATATTTTAGTTTTCTTTAGTATAGGTAAAAGTTTTTAAATAAATTTAATTTAATATAGATTTGAGTCAAGAAATTAAAAGTATTTTGGATTAAATTTTACCAAATTTTAATATAAAATTGAGTCCATAAATAAAAATGGCCTACTTGCAAAATTTCTTAACTTTCTTTCAAGGTAAATCACACTTTTAACCTTTGTAATTTGATCCAATTTTCACTGTGGCAAATTATAAGTTTTGTTTCTGCATTTTAAATCTACTTTTAGTTTGATTGTTTTGTTCAAGTTAGAGGTTAAAATTAATAATTTTAAGACATTTGTCAATCTTATAATGGTATGTTTAGATTATAGATTTGAAAATATGAAAGAAAGTGGAGAAAAAGATTCAAACATAAACTAAGGTGTACATATACAAAAAATTAACAAAAATTTGAATTGAAATTGGAATTAAAAGTGTAGAAATCTAATTATTCAAATTAAAACAATAGAGATGTAAAATAAATTTAAGTCAATTAATAAGAGTGAAAAGTGTAAAGAGTATTACAATAAAAATTTAAAATAAATTTAAGTCAATTTATAAATCAATATACTTTTACTATCTCAATCACTATAAAAATTTATCTATTTTACTTCTTACAAAGCCCCACCATACCACTTCTAAAAAAATTATATTCACATAATTTTTTTGTAAAGTGCAAATAAAAAACTGCATGCACGTGTCACTATTGTCCTCTTCTTCCAACCGCATGTAATTTCCCATCAATATATACAAATTCATGAAAAAGTAGAATTAAAAAGGTGGGAGTTGTGTGTGTCAATTTCCGATCACACTGTCAACTTAGTATTCAGCTGGAGAGTACTGGCAGAATAGATGACATCTAGCTGACCTGCAACAGAAAGAGAAGATTCCGGCGGTGGTTCGTCCACCCGGGGGCACTCCGACGATCAAGTCAGTATATCTCTCAAAGATAATCAATGGCTAAACTCACTGTTCTGAGTATAAATTGCGTACCTTAGACACATGGGGGTGCCTCTCTTTTATAGTTAACTCAATCATTGTCCCAACAGAAGCCTAGTTTCAATGAACTTTAGCTCAGTGCTTATCCAGGACTCTTCAATAGATAGAGATAAACTCCTTAAGAGCTTCATTTTTATCCAGGCTGAGTCCCCTCATCATTCTAGGACTCTTGTGCCTTATCCGCTTATCTCGGATTCCGATATCTTTGGAGATAACCTCGGCCTTGCCGAGATAACCTCGGCATCATGGCCAGGACATGTGGCACCTCGGCTGACACGTCGGCGTCACCTTGGCCACGTGTTGGTACTTAGAAAATATATCCCACAACTGCCGCCTAGGTTCTATTACCTCGGCATTCTGAGGTAATGGGACCTATATCGGTACTTCCTGCCCGTACATCGGCTTAGAGATTCCCAGCTGACATGTCTCTTTAAAGATCAAAAATTTCAAGAGCTCCCTCATGCGTATGAGTTGTCAAGCATAATACATCAACCGTCTTAACCACGCGTTTTCCTCTTATTGGATCGTACTCCGTACGCGCTTGTAAGTCATCTCGCGCCTGCGTGCGCCGTCTGACGCATACGTCATTTTAGGTGCATTAATTGTTTTCTTTTTGCCGCCGTTTCAAGTTTTAACAAAAGCCTCTTTCCCCTTCCGTCTCTTCACTTTACATCGTTTCTGAAGCTCTCTCTCTCTCTAGCTTTCTCAAATCCTCCATTGTTCGAACTTCCATAGCTCTGCAACTTGCTCCGTTTACCCCTTTCGGCGTGATTTTCACCGATCTTCCGCCTTTGCAACCGTCGTCAGACTTCGGCAATCCCCATTCCGGCTTCCCTCTTTCTGGTAAGCCACTGTGTCCTCCTGGTTTTATTTCTTGTTGCTCTCCAAGAAGTTTTGCTTCATTATTAATCGCCATTGCTATTTTACTCAAGTATTTGATTTAGGAGTCATGTATCTGAGTGTGTTTATTTCACGACTTTGCTCTTTGCCCATGTCTTGAATACACGCACTGCTTACAACTTTTCTGCACTTTTGCCACTGTTCTTGACCTTTATACCCTTTGTACTTACAATGTTCTTGATAGTCCATCTTTGTTCTTGATTCTGAAGCGCATTCTTGCTTTTCTGTTTTCCAGATTCGTGCCTTCAATCTTCGTTTCCATAGATCTAGGTTTGGGATTTGTTTGTAGAACTCAAAACAATTGTTAGGGAAAATTGAAACGATTCCCCACAGATTCGGTGCATTTTTAAGCTTTAGCCGAGGTCCATAAAACCCTTTAGAAACACAGCCTTCTGAAATCCAACCCCTTCAGTTAAGCCGATATCATGGGTATGTGGAAGTATAGGGTTGACACCCCGACAAAGTTAGAGCACTTTAGGAGAGAGTTCGACATCCCGGCCGACGTTCATCTGAGGTTGGCTGGGGAGGATGACTCTATCATGCCCACAACTGATTCTATGCCCTTCCTTGTGGTAGCCTTTATTGAGTGCGGACTTCGGCTCCCATACTTCACTATTATAAGTTGAACCCGATGCAACTCGCCATCAATTCCTATCGAGTCATCAATGGTATCATAGCCTTAGCCAGACAAGAAAACGCTAGGATTACCTTAGCCGATATCCAATACTGCTACACCATGTGTGGCCTCAAAAAAGATACGGGCTACGTTTACTACCTTAAGCCGAGGTCCACAGAGTACAAAATTGTCGCCGACCTCCCTGACTCCAACAAGGGAGCTGGGGATGACTATTTCATTACCTCGGGGAACTGGGAGTTCGCTCCAGACGAGGATTCCATCTCTACCCTCTTCCTCGATCAGTTTTTGTAGAGGGCAATGGTAAGAGCCCTGTGTTCATACTAACTTGTTTTTTAAAGTCTTCAATACTTTATTTGTTCTAATGTCTGTTTTCTCTTGCAGCTCTTCCTCAACCACCAAAGGGCTTCCGTCAGTCTTTCTTTCCTAGCAAAGACTTGAGGAAACTTTTGGATCTGCCAGTCCACAAACAGAGAGCCCCTCTAGTACTCAATTTCATCCCAACCTACAAATCGGCGCTGCCCGACGTCCCAAAGAAGAAGAAGAAAAGCCAATCACCTCCTTCTGCCACAACTCCTCAAGCTGCCTCCTCATCTCGGCCAGATCAAGGATCGACCTCTGATCCAGCTGAGCAGCCGTCTACCTCGGCTCCATGTTTGATCCCAATATCCCAACGCCGACGTCGGCGGCGAACTATTTTTTCTGCCGAGATGGGCCGCCAAAAAGCAGTTGCCAAAGACCTCTTAGCCAGCATCCCTACCGACGTTGATGCTCAGCCAGCACAAACCCAGCCTTAGCCAAAGCAGAAGCAAAAAAGAATCAAGAAGGCCCAGCCAAAGGCAAAGGTGACTCAAGTTGACACTGAGGACACCTTGCCAATCTCTAAATTGGTTGAGAGCGATAAATTCCATTCTGCCACCGAGAAGAGGCCTGTCGAGGACCAACCATCCAAGTCTACCCGATTAAAGAGGCCGAGGTCATCCGCTACAACCACCTCGGGGTCTCTAAAGCACGATGCCCCCTGGGCCCCCCAAATCACACTGGAAGATAAGCCAGTTAGGGCTAGCGATAGTGCTGATGATATCAATGTCGGCGTTGCCCTTAGTACCGCTCTGCTTCTTCCCGGCGATCTCGACCAGAACGCCGAGCTGAGCAAATATGAAAACTATGCTCTGATGCTCCAACGCTCTGTTCAAGTAAGTCTCTTTATTCGGTAATTTTTCTTTCTTTCTCTTCTTTTCATGCTTATAATATCTTCTAATAACTTCTGTTCATTTTTCAGGCCATCCAGCATGCTCATTCTTTCTCAGTGCAAGCCTTTGACAATTGGAAAGAGCTGGCCGACAAGAAGAGGGAGGCTGCCAGTCTGCAGAAGATTAATAAAAACTTGCAATTAAAGATGAAAACCTTGGAGGATCAAGCCGAGGCTGCTATCAAAGCTCAAAATGATGCTGAAGAAAAGGCGGAATCCGCAGAGGCCATTAGGAAGGTTCTTGAGGCCCAAAAAAGAGAGGCTGAAGAAAAGATGTCCCAGGTCCAGAAAGAACTTCAGGATGCCCTGGCCACCAAAGATGCCGAGATAAAGGCAGTTGATGAAAAGGGCTATAACGAGGGGGTGGCCGATGTCACGGCGGACTATGAAAAGCAAGTGAAGCAGGCATGCAACAAGGGTTTCACCCTTCTTTGGATGTCTCTTCTAAAAAAGCTTGAAGTCCCCGAGGACTCGCCCCTCAAGAACGCCGACGTCATTTCTCTTTCATTCCCTCCAACTCCAACTCAATCCGACGACGAATCTGAGCCTGAGGAGGAGACCTTGGTGAGGAAATCAAAGGAGGCTGCTGGGACCAAGTCCCTTCTCTGAATGAGCAAGTCCTGGACTTGACTCAAGATGAGGAGGGTGAGGAAGTCCCCAAGGATGCCACTCTTGAGAAGCCGTCATCGAACGAGCCTCTTGCCGATAAGAGCCTCGATCTAACCCTTCAAGAAATTGACGCTGAGCTTGCGGCTGAAAAGGCCGCCGAGATGTCTTCTCAGCAGTCCTCGAGGTCCAAACCCAGCCTGCTAATGATGCTGAAGAATCTTAATTTTCATTTTTTCTCTTTCTTCTGTGCTCTGTACTTTTGTTTTTCTTTTGAAACAGTGTAAGCTCTTCATATTGCCGAAGTGCCTTCTTATAAATACAGCTTCTTTGTTTTGAATGTTTGTATGCTTGCCTTATCTTTACTACTCTTGTATGATTTCATACTTAGAATATTTTGCATATCTTTAACATACACTTCAATCTTTGTGCAACCTTCTCGGGGTGACACACCTCGGTTATACAAACTGATGATTTACCTCGGCAAGTATCCAAGTACCTTTCTTAGCATAACCTTGGTTTCAGTTTGTAAATTTTTTCATAAAATTTCAACAAGTGTTTAATCTTAGTCTAACTTCAACTTGTAAGCTTTTCTCAAGTTTCAACAAGTGTTAAACATAATCTCGGTTTAACTTCAACTTGTAAACGTTTCTCAAGTTTCAACAAGTGTTAAACATAATCTCGGTTTAACTTCAACTTGTAAACTTTTCTCAAGTTTCAACAAGTGTTAAACATGATCTCGGTTTAACTTCAACTTGTAAACTTTTCTCAAGTTTCAACAAGTGTTAAACATAATCTCGGTTTAACTTCAACTTGTAAACTTTTCTCAAGTTTCAACAAGTGTTAAAACCATTTTTCTTCTCTCTACCCCCTAATGTGAACCTATGTTCCACTTGGGTTCTCATTATACATGTTTTCCAGAAACAACGTTATGTATTTTTATCGGTCACAAGTGTATAAACAAATAAATCAAGCAGAAACTTTATTTATTTACTTCGGCAAATGACAAAAGAACAAAAAATTCTAATGATAGAAAAATTTCAAATTGCAAGTGTTCCAAGGTCTTGGCAACTCTTTGCCCTCATTATCTTCGAGCCGATATGCCCCATTGCCCAGTACCGAGATGATTCTATAGGGTCCTTCCCAATTTGGGCCAAGCTTCCCCTCTCTGGGATCTTTTTTGTTGCCGACGACTTTTCTCAAGACGATGTCACCGATTTGAAACTCTCTTGAGTTGACCTTTTTGCTATAAGCTCTGGCGAGCTACTGCTGGTATGCTGCGAGCTGAATTGTAGCTCTTTCTCTTCTTTCTTCTAGAAGATCCAGATCTCGTGCTAAGAGTATATCGTTAGTCCTGTTTTCTACTCCCTGGGTTCTGATCCCTGGGATGCCGACCTCCAGTGGAATGATGGCTTCTGTGCCATAAGCCATGGCAAAGGGGGATTCCCCTGTTGATCTTCTCGGCGTAGTCCGATATGCCCAAAGTACATTGGGCAATTCATCCACCCACTTTCCTTTTGCTGCTTGGAGCCTCTTCTTTATCCCATCCAGGATCATTTTGTTGGATGCTTCTGCTTGTCCATTGCTTTGGGAAAAGCTTGGGGTTGAAAAGTAGTTCTTGATTTTGAACTTTGCACAGAAGCTCTTGATTAGCTTACTGTCAAATTGCGTTCCATTGTCTGCAACTATTGCTCTTGGAATCCCAAATCGGGTGATGATGTTCTTCCATATGAAGCTCTTCACATCCACATCTCGAATCTTGGCAAGGGGTTCAGCTTCTATCCACTTGGTGAAGTAATCTGTTGCCACCAGCAGGTACTTCCTTTGTCCAGTTGCTTGGGGGAGTTGTCCAACAAGATCCATGCCCCATTGGGCAAACGGCCAAGGACTGGATACCGGGTTCAGGTCTGCCCCCAATGTGGCTTCCACATATTCCTTCATGAATTTCATATAAAAAATTTTCAACTTGTAAAAGATGTACACACCTCAAAAGGGGTCCAGTGAAGGATCTTCTGTAGAGATGTCCCTCTGCTGTCAGACTAAACCTTGCCGACTTGAATCTGATCTTGTGTGCTTCTTTGTGATCATCTGGCAATTTTCCTTCTTTTAGGAATGCTGCTATTGCATCCATCCAGCTTGGTCCCATGTCCACACACATTGCTTCACGCTCTGTGGTCAGTGGTTCGATGCTTGGGCCCGACAAATAGTCAACCATTATTGTCCTTGCTTTTCCAGGTTGTACTGCACTAGCTAGGTTGGCCAATGCATCGGCGTAACTGTTATCATCTCGGCTAACCTGAAGTAGTCGGCAGTTCTGAAATAAGGCCGCCAACCTGATGACCTCCTTTGCGTAGGCCGACATCCTTTCATCTCGGGCTGCAAACTCGCCCGTTGTCTGGTTGACTATAAGTTGTGAGTCACAAAAGACTATTACCTCATCTGCTTGTACTGTTGCTGCCAGTTTAAGTCCTGCAATGAGTGCTTCATACTTTGCTTCATTGTTTGAGGCCTTGAACCCCAAACGAATCGATTGTTCTAGTACCTGCCCATCTGGGGATATCAGTACTACTCCTGTCCCTGCTCCTTGTCGGTTTGAACTCCCATCAACAAACAGTCGAAAGGAGTCGCCGATGTAAATGCTGCAAGGTCTGAGTTTTTCTTCTTTCCTTTGTTCTTTCGCCTTTGGCTGGGCTCCTCCTTGCTTGTTTGGACATCGTTCACCTTGGCTCAACGGAGCCCGATGTTTGATGGATTCTGGTGTGAACTCCGCCACGAAGTCGGCCAAAACTTGGCCTTTGATTGCTGTTCTGGGTCTGTACTCCAGGTCATATTGGCCCAAGGCGACTGCCCATCTGGCTATTCTTCCTGTCAGGTCTCCTTGTTGCAGCAAGAACTTCAAGGGGTGTTCAGTTAGCACCACAATTTTATGGGCCTGGAAGTAATGGTTCAGCTTCTTTGAAGCCATTACTAAAGCCAGTGTCAATTTCTCTAAGGGTAGATACCTCATTTTTGCGTCGGCCAGGGTTTTGCTTACATAGTAAACAGCCCTTTGCTCCCTTTTTTCTTCTCGGATTACCACCGCGCTTACTGCGTGTTCTGAAACTGCTAAGTACAAAAATAACTCCTCTCCAGGTTCTGGATTTGAGAGAACCGGAGTCGTGGTTAAATACTTCTTCAAGTCGGCCAAGGCAGCTTCGCACTCCTCGGTCCATAAGAAGTCTGTGGCTTTTTTCACTAAGTTAAAGAAAGGTTTGCATTTGTCTGAGCTTCTGCTTATGAACCTATTCAGGGCTACGACCCTTCTAGTCAACATTTGTACCTGTTTTGCCGACGTCGGGCTCTTCAATTCCAGGATGGCCTTAATCTGATCTGGGCTGGCCTCAATGCCCCTTCTAGTCACCAGGTATCCCAAAAACTTACCAGATCCCACTCCAAATGCACACTTCGATGCATTGAGTCGGGGCCGATATGTTTTAAGGATGTCAAAAACTGCTTTCAGGTCGGCCAAATGACCTTCAGGTTCCTTGGTCTTCATGACCATGTCATCGATGTAAACTTCCACTGTTCCGCCAATCAGGTGTTTGAACATCTTGGTTACCAGTCTTTGGTAAGTTGCTCCTGCGTTTTTCAACCCGAAAGGCATTACTCTGTAGCAGTACAGCCCTTTGGGAGTGATAAACGCAGTCTTCTCTTCATCTGGGGGGTACATGGCTATCTGATGGTACCCCTTGTAAGCATCTAGGAAACTCATCCTTCCATCTCCTGAAGTGGCGTCTACCAGTTGGTCAATCTTGGGTAGAGGAAAGCTGTCTTTGGGACAAGCTTTGTTCAGGCTGGTAAAGTCTACGCAGACCCTCCATTTACCATTCTTTTTCTTCACCACTACTGTGTTTGATAGCCATGTCGGGTAATTTACCTCTCGAATGGCCCTGGCCTCCAGAAGTCTGTCTACTTCCTCTTCCACTGCTTCGACGTGCATCAACGTCGCTCTTCTTGCTCGTTGGATTACGGGTTTTGCCGACTTATTAACGTTCAATTCATGGCAAGTGACCTCGGGGTCAATGCCAAGCATTTCGTAAGGCGTCCAAGCAAACACCTCAATATTTGCTCTCAAGAAAGCTTCAAATTCTTTTTCCTCTTCTTCGGCTAAGCCCGAGCCGAGAAGAAGGAAGCATTCCTCATCCCCTTCCTGGACGAGGATTTTCTTCAGTGCTTCTTCACTCTTCTCGGCTGGCTCCTTGCCGACATCCTCTAGGACCTCCATGTCCTCGTCTTCGATCTCTGCCTTCTCTAGTTCTCGAATGCTGTAGGTGGATTTCATGACTTCCATGGAGCAATTCTTTGCCTGCAGCTGATCTCCTCTAACCTCCTCTATCCCATGCTCTGTTGGGAACCGCAATAGTTGATGCAATGTTGAGGGGACAGCCCCCATTGCATGCAACCATGGCCTTCCCAAGATAATGTTGTAAGGGGAGGGTGTGTCGATTACGGTGAACTCTGTTGTTATCTTCTTCGTGCCTGCCTGCACATCTAAGCTTACTGCTCTCAGTGGCCATGTCAGCGTTCCATTGAACCCGACCATCGGGCCGTTGGATTGCTCCATATCATCAGGGTGAAGGCCCAGTTCCTTGTAACATCGGATATACATGATGTCATAAGAGCTGCCTTGGTCGATGAGGATGCGCTTCACTTGGCACTTCCCAACCTGGAGGGATACTACCAAGGCATCGTTGTGCGGATGTTGGACCATCTCCAGGTCGGCTTCAGTAAAGGACACTACTGGGCCCTGGTACTCATCTGCCCGATGTCTCTTTTCCCCGACTTGGTACACATGCTGCAAGTGCCTCACCTTCTGGGTCTCCCCCCGTATTTCGTTTTCGTTGACCTTCGAGTGAATTACATTAATCACCCGAGGTCCGCCTGCCTGCGGTTGCTGTGTTGGGGGAGGTGGAGCTGCTGGTGCCTGAGGCAGTTTTGCCTGCTCTTCCCTTGTCCTAGCCTCATCTACAAGGTCCCTCAAATGGCCTTGCCTTACCAGGTCTTCCAGGTGTGCCTTCAGGGCTCTGCAACCCTGGGTCATATGCCCATCTTCATTATGGTAAGCACAATGCTTACCAAGGCTTCGTCCCATAAACTCTCTTGGTACCCTTGCTGGTGTTCTGAAATAGGGTTGGGTTTGGATTTTATCCAGGACTTTGTGAATGGGGATCCGGAACACAGTTGTGACTGCCTGTGCAGCTCTTAGTCCTACCTCCTGCTTGTTGGATCCGTTGTTACCTCGGCCTCGCTTTGGCGAGTCGTTTCCTTTTTCTTGCTTTATCGCTGTTGTCCCTGGCGTGTCTTCCTCGGCTCTGGCATATTTCTCGATTCTGGCCATGAGCTCTTCCATACTTTTTGGCAATGTCTTTGCCAGTGATTTTCGGAGTAGGCAGCCATCTTTCAGGCCGTTTTTAAATGACACGACGGCCACTTCTTGGTTGCATTCAGATATTCGGTTGAACACCTCATAATACCTCTTGGCGTAGGCCCTCAAGCTTTCGTCCTCGCCAATCTTCAGAGCCATTAGGGCGTCTACCCTCAAGGGTTGTAGTTTGTTTGTCACGAACCTGGCCACAAAAATCTCGGCCAGGCCTTCCTAGGTCTTCACACTTCCTTTCGGCAGTTTATGAAACCAATCCGATGCAATCTCCCCGAATGATGAGGGGAACACTTTGCAGAACAACGGCTCGTTCCTAGTGTACAACGCCATCGCGTTCAGGTATAATCCGACGTGAAAGTTGGGGTCCGACTTCCCATCGTATATCTAGAACCTTGGCATACTGAATCTCTTCGGGACCTCAACTTTGTCTAGCTCTACCGAGAATGGTGTTCTCGGTTTAATAGTTGAGGTTACCTCGGCATGATCTTGCTTCCTCTTGAGGTAATCTCTTAAGTCCTCTTTGGTCGGCCAGGAGCTCGGCTGTCTCCTGATTTCAGTCTTTTAGGTGCACTACTTTCAGCTTCGTTTTGAGTCCTTTTTGACCTTTCTCCATTGGTCGCATCGAAGCACAACTCCTGCCTTTGAACATGACGATGTTTTTTGGGGTCTGCCTCCTTGGTGCGGTGTGTCCTTCGGGATTCTTCCCTTCTTGGCTCTCCTCACCCGACCACCCTTGAAGGCCGATGAGAATGACTTTCACTCCTGGCATGCTGGGGGACTGCAGGGATAGGTTTCTGTCCTCCCTTCTAAGCGTTGGCCGCCGGAATCAGCGTGTCTTGCAGCGGGAATGGTGGCTGCATGACGTTGTTTTGCATCATGAAGTTGACGACCGATTGCAGGTCTGCCAACTTGTTTGCTATCTCTTTCACCTCTTCGTCCCTCCGCAGGCATCTATCTTTCCATACCTAGAGGTTACTTTCGTTGTAGTATCCGCTTTGATCTACTTTCTTTAGTACGTCGCCTTCCTGGCCGACGTCTTTCATTCCGTGATTCTGGTCTTCGTTGCAATTGTCCTCCTCGACGTCAACGTCAACAGGTCTCCCACTCCTAGTAGGAGTGGTATCCCCAACCTTCTCCTTCTGTCCGTCATTGGCCATCTATTCTCCTTTCTTTCCCACAGACGGCGCCAAATTGTGTGTGTCAATTTCCGATCACACTGCCAACTTAGTATTCAGCTGGAGAGTACTTGCAGAATAGATGACACCTAGCTGACCTGCAACAGAAAGAGAAGATTCCGGCGGTGATTCGTCCACCTAGGGGCACTCCGACGATCAAGTCAGTATATCTCTCAAAGATAATCAATGGCTAAACTCACTGTTCTGAGTATAAATTGCGTACCTTAGACCCATGGGTGTATCTCTCTTTTATAGTTAACTCAATCCTTGTCCCAACAGAAGCCTAGCTTCAATGGATTTTAACTCAGTGCTTATCCAAGACTCTTCAATAGATAGAGATAAACTCCTTAAGAGCTTCATCTTTATTCAGGCTGAGTCCCCTTATCATTCTAGGACTCTTGTGCCTTATTTGCTTATCTCGGATTTCGATATCTTCGGAGATAACCTCGGCGTTATGGCCAGTACACGTGGCACCTCGGCTGACACGTCGGCGTCACCTTGGCCACGTGTTGGTACTCAGAAAATATATCCTATAACCAAATTATAGTTTACCCTTCTTTAACCAATGGCTTCGTCTGGAGAGTGAGTTTGTTTTTTTTATTTTTTTAATTAATTTAATCTGGGATTAAAAAGTCTGATTTAGAAAGGATTTTTAATTTTTTTAATATTTTTAACTTTTTTTATGAGAGAAAGAATGTAATAATTATAAATTAGATGTAATATTTTTTCTTATTAAACTAAAAAATTTATTTTATTTTTAAAAACTATTTTAACCCCAAAAAAAATCCTGAAACCTAGCTTCCCAAACATAGGCAAAATCCTAAATCGGAGGCTCCTAAACAAAAAGCCCTAGCCGCATATCCACGGGGAGATAAGCAAATCAGTCGGTGCGATCGGCGAAAAGTAGAGCTGTCATCGAAACCTGAAGCATTTTCAGGTTATTTCCAGTCACCAAACCACTCTCTATTCTCTCTGTCGAACGATCTCAACAGTTAAAAAAAATAAAAATCTACAGGAAAAAAGAAAACCCAGTTTTTTAAAAGTATTTATTTGTTTGCCTCTTGGGTTGATGGTTCGTTTGGGAGCAACGTTTTTAACTTTACTTTTTGGTGTTTTTGCCTTTGTTTGGAAGATGGGATGGGTTGGGTTGTGTTTGGAGTTGTTTTAATTATAAAAAGATAAATATCACATTTAATTCATAATTATTATATTTTTTTTTATAAAAAAATTAAAAAAAAAAAATCAAAAAATCGTTTTCAAATGAGACTTTTTTTTTAATTTTATTTTTTTTATTCCAAGCTAAAATAATAATAATATAAAAAAAAATAAAAAGTTAACTTACTTAATTTAGCCGGGCTAAATTAGCTCGTTGGGCAAATTTTTTTTTTTGACTTTTATAATTCTTTGATTTTTTTAGAAAAAATAAAATAATTATAATTTAAATGTCATGTCTCGTCATTTAGGTATTTTATCTTTTTGTGCCAAACGGAAAATGAGTTCGTCTAATACACATTTGTTTGAATTAAAGTTTGGCTGGAAATGATTTTTTCTTTTTCCTAATTGAAGGATATTATACAATCTAGAAGGGTTTTTATTCCTTCCAAGTTAGAAAGTTAATTTCATATAAAAATGCTTTTCATGGAAACAAGTAGACCTGAGATGAATATCCAGCAAAAGCATAATTTATAGATTGATCAAAGATTTTCTTTTGTTATGTTGGTATGTTTGTTTTAATTCTTGATTCATAAGTGGTTGATTGATAAGTTGGTGTAACTTGGGGTTCGTGTATATACAGAGACTAGAGCAATTTGGTCACTGTTTAAGCCATTCGTTACATCAATTTCATCATTGTAAATGGTTGGGACTCAAAAGGAGAGACATGCCCCCTCAATCTCCAGGTAATGTTTCTACTTCATTGTCATTGTTAGACATTTTTTCCTTCTTGGGGGTGTACATTCTTTTTTGATGTATTTGAAGTCTGAATATTATGTGCCTAAAGAGGGGGTGAATAGTCTAATCAATTAAAATTTATGATTATATACTCAAATTTTAGCCTTTAAATTAGTTAACACAATTAAAAGTAATCACATGAGAACACTAGATATTTCATGAAAAAAAACCCAAAGGGAAAAAAAACTATGGTCCCAACACTAAACAAAAATCCACTATTAGATTAAAGAATACAAGACATAGTTGAATGAACTTACAGTCGTTACCTATGTTTGCCTAATATTGATGATTTGTAGTTACTCCATGAGCACAGCTTGACTCAATCAACCTTCTTAATCTTTGGACACCATGGAGCAGCAACCTTGATCTTTGTTGTTGAATGGCTCCGACTACCCGACCAGCCTTGAGTGAAAAACGACCAATGAAAATATATCTAGAGGCTAAGAAGCATGAACACGAACACGGACACGGATACGCGGACACGTAAGCTTTTAAAAAATGCAGGACATGGCACGTTGGGGACACGTTCAAAACATATATTTTTAAATATTTAATATTTAATTTTATAAAATTTATCAATCTTAGGTATGCTATTTTAGTAAAAAAATTATAATAATTTTTTTTGAAAAAAATAGTACTCAACGTATCCCTAGTGTGTCCTCAATGTGTCCCTTGTGTGTCCTAGTGTCCAATTCTTTCCAGCGTGTCCAACATGTGTTTGGTGTATGTCCGTGTCCGACACATGTCGGACACCTGTATGCGACCTCTGGAGAGGTGTCTGTGCTTCATAGTCTAGAGGTTTGAGGCTTTTTGATAAGCAACTCATAGAAATTCTCTCACAATGATTTGAATAGAAGTCAAGAATTTTTTCGTAGTGTTCATTATGAAAGCTCAATAGGTGGGATACTATAAAACGAATTATGGAGGTCTTTGTATAGAAAAACAGTATTAGAAATCAATTTGATTAGGTTTAATGAAAATTGGAGCTGCAATCGATTGCAATCAAGAAAGTGATTGATTGCTAGCTACTGGTCTAAAATTGATTTTAGGCAATTGCTTGCCGATCTCATGTCGATCGCTACCTTTTGCTTGAAAATTAATTCCAGGTGATTGATCTCATAGTGATCTCTGGCCACTGCTAAAAGTGTGATCGATCGCCCTATTTAACGTAGGGCTCTTTGCACACGTTTTTCAACCAAGGCTTTTGTATAATAGTGAAACTCTTTTACTGTAAGCCTTTTTCAATGCAATGAAAACATGTATGCAAACCTTACCTTAATACGTAATGAAGCGAAGCTTCCAATCTCGATGTGTTGGGCTGACCGAGTATGTCAAATTACCAAAATTCCCTTACACATCAAACTATTCCATTACAACCTGGTTTTGTTCACAAAAATTGCCAAGACAAATAATATTGTTGCATTATCTTTGGTTCATCTTCGTTTAGATTCAGGTTCACTATTTGCATTATTATTATCATTGTTTTGAATTGTAAATAGTTTGGGAGGGGAAAGATGGGTACACACATTAATAGCCTTTTTTTATTTTTTTCTTTTTTCATTTGGAATAATGTAGGTTTACTTGGAAGTTTTGATGGCATGAGTGGAGTCGGAAAAAGAAAATAAGGTATCCTTTGCATCTCATTATGTTGTGTGTATTTTACTTATTCAATTGGTTTCCATTTTTTTAATTAGTGTTTTTTTGTTTTAATTGTCCAATCAATGGCTTTTGTACTCCTGCATTTTTACACATGTTTTACTTTTATTTGATGAAACATTTTTTTTGGGGATAATTAGAAATCCTTCTAATTGATTGTTTAACTCATGTATTGGCGGCTGGCATTTTCTTATTTTGCTTTTGGTTGTTTTGGCATTTTCTTATTTGGCTCACTACAGGAAATTACATATTCGGCGACTGAAATGCCGACTAAAAAAAATTTAGTCGCCAAATATACGTACTTTAGCTACTAAAAAAAATATAATCGCCAAAGATAGCCACTTTAGCTACGAAAGAAAAATTGGTCGGCAAAGTTGCAATCATCACCTACTTATTTCTCTTACTTTTGGCGACTAATTGAGTTTTAGTCATTGAAAATACGATTTTGGGAGACTAAATTTTTTTTTAGTCCCTAAATGTACAATCTTTAGCTACTAAGAATAATTTAGTCAGAATTTATTTTACTTTTGGTGACTAATTGAATTTTAGTCATGGAAGCTAGGATTTTTGGCTACTTTAAAAAAATTTAGTCCTTAAAATTATTAATCTGTAGCTATGAAGCATGGGTGCTTCAAAAAACATGTCGTACCCGTACCGGTACTTACCGGCGTATGGTACCTTGTATGGTATTTTGCATATGTATCAGGTACACGAAACATGTATCCAAATTTTTCTTCTTAATTTTTGGCTTACCCAGATGTATCTAATATATTCCCAAGCCATATCGTACCCCAGTTGAAATAATATTTTCTTCTACTACAGGAATAAAACTCCTTTCACTAGACTGCTTTTTTATTTTTAGTTTTATGCTTAACATGATTTTAAAATTTAACTATGGTTTGTTAGTTATTTAATATATTGACATTTAATTTTGATTTATACCTTTTTACTTTTGGCATTAAATGTTAATTATAGGTTGGATCTTAACAAATTAAACCATTTAATTAATTTTTGCATTACTTTAAATTAAAAATAACTTTTTTTTACAAGCATACCAAGCTGTACCAATACCTTATTTTTTTTGGATTTTACTGTATCGAAGTACCCGTATTGTACCCGTACCCGTACCTGTGCTTCATAGATCTGTAGCTACAAAACGTAATTTTGTCGGTATTTCTCTTTTAGTGACTAAAATTTAGACGGCAATTGTAATTCAATTTTTGGAGGTAAGATTTCCAATTTTGGAGGGATTCCTAACCAAATTAGCGACTAAAATTTGAGTTCGTCGGGGAAAACGGGTCTTTTTATTATTGGCGACTAATAGAAAATTGTCGGGAATAAGTCCAAGGTCTATTAAACTAACCCACGATTCTGTGTGACTCTTCGCGCCTCACGCCTCACGCCTCTGTCCTCGTCTCTGTTACTGGAGCACCACTGCAAGGGTTACACGAGCACCAACGTTGCTTTGTCTCAGGCAGGTATGCCCTCTATTTCGCCCTCTCTCTGTGTGTGTCTCTCTGTCTCCCTCTCTCTATATCTTCTTCCATTCGCATATACCTTCACACCCAACCCCAAATCGACCCAGCCCCAAATCGACCCAACCCCAAATCAACCCATCTTGCTTGAGTGGTGCTTGGACTGCTCTTTGGATTTCACCGCTTGTGCGCCCTTAAACAGTTGGAATGATGCTTCTAGCCGTGCTTGTTCCTGCTCTCTGGACTTTCACCACTTGAGCACCATTACAACAGTCCAAGTTCTACATCTATTTTGCTTTGTTTAAGCCCTCAAACACACTGATGGGACTACAAATATCAAATAGCTTACATTTACATGAGTTCTTGTGAAATAGCTTACATTTACATGAGTACAAATAGTCGTTCTTACATGATGCATTACTTGATAAATTATTTTTTGATTGAAATTGTTAGATAAAATTGAATTACTTTATGGTTTGTTTTTTTCTTCTGGACCTTATTTAGGGTTAAACAATTGGAATGAACAATTATGCCTCTTTCTGGATTACTGATTGTTTGATATATGACACAGTTTGAATAGAGCCTGGATTTATTTAATGCTAGTTTGAGGTTTCATCATGGTGTTGCTGTTAAAATTTTGAAGGTGTCTACGACACATCACGCCCAACACATTGTAGGTGGAAAAAGTCAAGAACATGATCTGCAAATTTTACTTAGGGTAAGAATTGATGTAGGACATATTAGGAAATTCGGCATTCTGCTGTTTGCAACTGGAATTGTGATGGCTTTAGATGAAGGAGCCTTTAGTGTTAGGATTGTATAAGCTAGAGGAAATGCTCTAGGGTTTCTAGAGGGAAGAGGGGCTAAATTGGTTAGGTTTTGAAGGTGAAATATTGTTGGAAGGGTTTAAGGTTGATTTAGGATAATATGATTTTTTTTGGGTTGAAATTGCGACTCTGTTAAGGCTGTGAATAACATCCTAATGGATAGTGTGTTGTGAAGGAGAGAAGAAAAATCAAAAGAGGAAGACGCTAGCTATAGGATTAAGAATACCTTAAGAATTACTTCATTAAGGTGAGGAAGTGTGCATAAGCATCGCACAAAGCTTTAATGTGTTTAGCCATTCTCTAGCAAACCCCTAACACCGCGGGTCAGTACATTCTACATCTATCAACTCAACCCAAGTTCTCTTAGGCCTTTCTCTATTTCTTTTACTACCCGCATTGTTGATCAAACTATGTTAATCTATGATTCACATGACCATATCATCTCAAACGACATCAACTCATCTTGTCTTCAATTGATGCCATTTCTAACTTTTTTCTTAATGGATTCATTTTATATTTTATCTTTCTTGTAAAAAGAAGGATGGAATTTAGAGCAATAAAAGACATCTTAGCAGCCTGTCACCATCACCAATAGTGCTTCACCTTCAACCATCATTCTTCACTGCCAACATTGTTGATGACTAGTGAACCCCCACCACCACAGACTGCAATTATCATAACCTTTGTGTCTTAGACTATGTAACAATTCAATGGCAATTGCTATAATCAAAAGGCCATAGTGTGCTACCTACATCCAGTCACACCCATACACATGTATCAAGTCATCCTGAATTTAATTATAAATAATTCTGCTTCCTAGAATTGGAGTTATAGTGAATTAGCCAAGTGTAAGTTGACTTGACATATTCTCAGTTATAAGATTAATTGTTTTCATTTATCCAAATAAGAAACTCTGAAAATTTCTTGCCCTGTTGGAAACCAAGTGCTAATTCCAATTCTTCCACATATTTTTTGTGGAATTCATTCATTGTTTATTGAAGGGAGCAATTTATAGTGTTTTCAAAGAATGCCTTTTGATTAACCTCAAACTTAGTTCTTACTGAACATATAAATAACAAGAAGTTATTTTCTTCAATAATTTAAGCTCTTAAATGAGATGTTGGTAAATAATTTACCATGTTATCAAAATAGACAATGTTTTTTGTGTTCAAATTAATTACAATAATTGCACGTATTTGATCTTTTTATAATGGGAGTCATTTGAAAAGCGTGTACAAGATATATATGTACATGATATCTTTTCCTTCGAACACTATTTTTTTTTTAATTACATGAAGTCTTAGGTTACATTTAGATCTACAATTTTTAGAGAAAATAAAAGAAAAAGAAAAAGGAACCAACATATGTGTTCTCATTTGTTCCTTGGTTAATCTTCGCTTGAGTTGTAGGTGACAATAAATGGACAAGAGTTGGATGTCGATCAATAATAGGTTGACAAGTAAAGAGTATCAAGAAGGGGTGAAGTCATTCCTTGACTTTGCTACGGCAAATTTAGGCCTAGAGAATGAAATTAGGTGTCCATGTGTTGATTGCATTAATGGCACAAAATATAGCAGACAAGTTGTGTGGATACACTTGATCCGAAGAGGAATTGCGTCTTCGTGTATAACTTGGGTGCACCACGGGGAACATGTTCCTGTGTCTCATCTTAGTGTATCAAATGACCATTGTGGAGGTAGTGGAGAAGGTATGCCAGATATTGATCATCCAATGACGAGTGAATTGCCTATTATATTGGAAGAAATTTACATGAGTTGTCTTATGGATTATCATACTGACGAGGAACCTAATAGTTTGGAGAAGGAGGATTTGCAGAAGTTCATTAGGTTATTCGAAGATGCTCAACACAAAGTTTACCCGACACGTGAAAAGTTCTCTGTGTTGTCATTCGTTATTAAGATGCTTCATGTGAAGGTGTACAACAAATAGAGCAACCAGTCGTTCGATAAGGTTATGCAGGTATTCAAGGACATTCTACCAGAATGTGATCAAACTGTTCCATGGACGCTCTATGATGCTAAGAAGTTCTTACGTGACTTGGTTTTGGGATATGAAACCATTCATGCGTGCAAGAATGCTTGTGCATTGTTTTGGAACAGGAGTGCAAATTTAGAGAAATGCCCTACATGTGATGACCCTAGATACAAGTTGAATGATGATGGGGGTAAAAATATTCCTCACAAGGTATTGTTGTACCTTCATTTGACATTGATGTTGAAAAGATTGTATATGTCAAAAAAAAAAATAGCCGCTGATATGAGATGGCACAAAGACAAGCGTGTGGATGATGACATATTAAGGCATTTGGCCGATGGTGAGGCATGGAAGGACTTTGATAAGCAACATTCGACGTTTTTTGCTGATTCTCGAAATGTAAGGCTAGGGTTGGCCATAGATGGTTTCAATCCGTTTGGAAATATAAGCACATCATATAGCATGTGGCCCGTAATCTTAATGCCTTATAATCTCCCACCATGGAAGTGTATGAAAGAGCGATTTTGCATGATGTCATTGCTCATTCCCTGACATTCGGTGCGTGGAAGAGACATTGATGTTTACTTGCAACCATTAATAGAAGAATTGAAGAATTTGTGGGAGCATGGTGTGCAAACATATGATGCATCGAATGGCCAAGTTTTTAGAATGCTTGTGGCGGTCATGTGGACCATCAATGACTTCCCTGCATATGGTAACATGTCAGGGTGGAGTACAAAGGGTTACCTGGCTTGCCCTAATTGGAACATGAATGCATCGCCACAGCGTTTGTGAAGTAAGATAGGGTACATGGGTGCTCGTCGTTACTTGCCTGAGAACCACAGTTGGTGAAGGAGTAAGCTCTTCAACGGTCAATTTGAGGATAGGTCCAAGCCTTTGGACTTATTGAGGGAACAACTACTAGAGGAAATTGATTCTGGGACTTACAAGCCGTATGGAAAGCACCCACAAAATCGAAAACGACAAAGGAATGAAAATCCAACTTTGAATTGGACAAAGAGAAGCATTATGTTTGACTTGCCCTATTGGAAAATGTTGGAGCTTCGACACAACCTTGATGTCATGCATATTGAGAAGAATATATGTGACAAAATGATCGGAACACTTTTGAGTATAGATGGAAAAAACAAGGACATGGATAAAGCACGCTTAGATTTGGAAGACATGAGAATACGTAAAGAGTTACACTTGAAGAGGTGTTCCAATGGGTCCTTCGAGAAGCCTCTCGCATTGTACACATTGTCCCCGATAGAGAGAGAAGGCTTTTGTGATATTTTGAAATCAATTAAGTACCCTGATGACTATGCAGCAAATATCTCCGATTGCTTGACCGCTCAAGGAGGTCAATTATGTGGCCTCAAAAGTCATGACTGTCATGTCCTTTTACAACGACTTCTTCCGATTGGGATGCGTGGCTACCTTACTAAGGAAATTGGCACTACACTTTTTGAGTTGGGAAATTTCTTCAAACAGTTGTGTTCAAAGACATTGAGGGTCACAGATTTGGAGAAATTGGAGGAACAAATCATACTCATACTTTGTAAGCTTGAGAAGATTTTCCCTTCGGCTTTTTTTGATGTCATGGTCCACTTGACAATTCACTTGCCTCGAGAGGCTATGCTTGGAGGGCCAGTGCAATGTCGATGGATGTACCCAATTGAGAGGTATGTTGTTCGTACTTGTGTAATGTAAAATTGTAATTAACGCTTTAGTGCTAATATAAAGATTGGAGTATAACATTGTCATCGCCTTGATCTCGTTAGGTTGCTTGGATGTCTAAAAGGGTTTGTGGCCAATAAAGCTTATCCTGAAGGTTTTATTACTAAGGCTTACATTTTCAAAGAGTGTACAACATTTTGTTCAATGTATTTGGATGGAGTTGAAACATTGTTTAATGGCTTAGAAAGGAATTATGACATGGGTGACCGTGGCCTAGGGTTGTGGTATTCACTCAAAATGTCCGTCTCTTTGGTCTAATGACAAAGGCATCCGATGTGTCTGTATTTGAATGCGAGATGGCTCATTGGTTTGTCCTACACAATAGCACAGAAGTGGGAAAATAAGTAGAGTATGAATCCGTCATACGTATTTATATGTTATAGTTGTAAATCGATTAGTGTTGATTTTTTGAAATACTTTTGAATCACTTTATTTTTTTTTCTTTTCTTTTTTTTTTTTTTTTTTTTTTTTTTTTTTTTTTAAACTAGGTAGCACAAGAACTTGTTACAGCAAACAGTCGATGCATTCGACATCACAAAGAGACAACACAAAGAATTCTCTCAATGGTTCAAAGATTGTGTAAGCTAGAATTCCCCTCTACAATCAATCATACATTACGTTAATATTGTGCATGCTTGTAACATGACACATGTTCTTCATGTAGATGAATGAATTGCGCAGCTAAGTGTCCCCCAAAGTAACTGATGAGATGTGGTCATTAGCCAATGGTCCTAGTGGCTTAGTGAACACATATTCAGGATGTATTTGTAATGGTGTCTGATTTCATACTATTGACCGTGACAACCGTCGTAAAAGTCAAAATAGTGGATTAGTCGTAGAAGGGGAGCATGAAGGCCAATTGATAAACTTCTATGGCTACTTGTCCAATGTGTGGGAAATGAATTATTTGTTCAGACATCGGATTGTATTGTTCCAATGTGAATGGTTTAACATCGATAGTAGCAGAACGATGTGTCTCGAACCACATTTGACAACGGTTGATGTAAGAAGTCAATGGTATAAAGATGACTCGTTTGTATTACCAAGTCAAGTTCAAAAAGTATTCTATGTTCATGATACCAAATTAAGGTACCAATTGGAGAGTCGTAGAAAAGTTTCAACATCGAGGAATTTGGGATGTGCCGGAGATGGATGATATAGAACTTGATGATGTGTTCTAACAAGAAGAAACCACCGAGGTCGTACTAGCTGAGGCTATTGATGGTTTGGCATCAAGATATTGAATCTGAAATTATTCCAATGGAAGTTTTGCAATCTGTTAGAGGTGTAGAAGCTGAAGGTGTTATAGATTATGCCTTCATCTGTGATGATGAAGATGGATTAATGGGGGAAGGTGACGACACACAAGAAGAATATGACCTACGAAGTGATTTTGATACAGATGTTGATGTAGAATCTTGATGTATTTACTTTTAAGATTTGGATATGATAATGAACCAAAATACTTGTCTTATTAATTCAGCTTATCATGTCATAGCTTGTTATCTCTTTTTATAATTTATTTCATGTATATCATGCTTTATAATGTAATTAAGCTTGTTATATTTATGCAACAACTAATTTAAAAATCATGTCATAGCTTGTTATTCACTTTTTATAATTTAACGCCTTATCGTATATGAAATGAAATAGTGTTAGTTGTGTTATTGTAGTTTGCATCATGGTTCTTGGCTTGAAGATTGGTCGAATTCGAAAAATGACACTCACGACCACAGTAACAGACTGGCCGATTGCTATCCCCTTAGGATCAACAGTTGCACCATCTCCTGATGCCACTAGCCCACCATTCAAGGATTCTGATGAGATTGGTGGCATAGGTAAGATCATTGTACTTCAAATTTGTTAATTATCATTTGTCATTATTTACAATTTGCTTATTGTTATTTTGTTAGTAGAGACTTCTAGGTCCACACGTATACGAGGACCTACACTTGGAAAAGGAATACAAAAAAAAAAAAAAATAGAGCCTAAAAAAGGGAAAAATTATATGTTCACATCGATCGTGCTCTGAATGCAATGACCGGAAAGTATGCCACTCTAGCAACTAATGAGTTAGGGCTTCAGATTAGGAGCTTGTGCCCTCTCAAGGATGTTAAGTCATGGTTGAATATGGATGAGACTACCAAAGCTGTTGTCATCCAAGCTGTTCTTGTAATTGATAATACTTGTCCATAATCTATATTTGTATTATGTATACTTGTAAGAAGCACTTATCTTGAATGACTGTAATTTTAACTTGTTATGCTTGTAGGACAAGTTTGATATTGGGGACGATTTTCACAATGACTCACAAGCTTAGCGGATTGTGAATATGAAGGCATATGTGTTGTACAAAGATTGGAGGTACACCTTGAAGCAAGAATTCAAACTATTAGAGGAAGAGGGTGTTGATGACCTCTACGCTTATCTGCCCCAAGGGGTGAGTTTTAGATGATTGGAAGCATTTGATCGACGTGGCATGGCAAGATGCATCTCACTAGGTAAAATAATAATACATTGTACATAGCCCCATACCAAATGTGATATGCCTTAATATTTAACAAAAATTTGTTTATGTAATTATTATTTTTAGAAATGGTCAAAAGTTGGTAAGAGTAACAGGAGTCAGTTGCCGTACAATCATACTAGTGGATCTCGCTCATTTCCTATCACAATGGCTGCTATGGTGAGATTGATTTTATTTAAAAGTAAATCCATTATTTTTTTTTTTGGGGTGACGAATAATATGTTGTAATTATTTTTTGGTCCTTATTTAAATGTAACAGGTAACTAAAAATGGAGACTTGGATTTTCCTAAGTTTTATGAGGACAGCCACACGTCCAAGAAGACGAATGACTAGATCCATCCAAAATGCGGTGAGCTGCATGTAAGTATGTAACAATGAAATAATTATATTCAATATTACTTAGTAACCAAAAATATATATGTTATTAAGGCTTTTTGTCTTCTTTATTTGCAATGATATCAAGATATGGTCAATCTACAAGTGGCTGCCACCGAGTCGGGGACACTATTGACACAGGAGGAGCTTTCAAGGCAAGTGCTTGGAGAGAAGAAAAAGTACTTGCTTGGATTTGGGATCGGCCTGCAACCCTCTACCATAGCTGCATCACGAGCATGTGATAAGGACATGTAGGCAATGAGAGCTGGGATGGAGGCACTTCGTGAGGAGCGACAGAGATCATGACGAGTTGATGAAAGAGCGAGAGGAGCGTGAGAGATATTACAATGAGATGTTGAAAGAGCGAGAGGAGTGCGAGAGATGTTACAATGAGATATTGAAAGAGCGGGAGTAGGGACAGAAAGCTCGGGAGGAGACAAATACAATGGTCGAGCATTTGAATAACATAGTCGCCAAACTGACACAGCTCTTGGGGGTCTAAGCTGGTCATCTGATGTTCACTGTTTGGTAAGAACAATTTTATTAATATCATATATACTTTGTTAAAATATGTTAGCTTTAACAATGACTAGGACAAACGGTACGTAAATAGGACACGTAGGTTGGGACTTAGAGTCGAAAATGCCATGAACTTAGTTGAATAAAGGTGTTCGGGGGCGAAAATGCAAAACAGGCCCCCAACCACTGTTGTGATGTAACGGGAAGCTTCTCGGTGCCAAATGTGACCTGTAGGGATAGACGGTACGTTAATAGGACACGTAGATTGGGAGTTGGAGTCGAAAATGTCATAAACTTAGTCAAACACAGGCGTTCGGGGGGCGAAAATGCAAAGCAGCCCCCCTAACCATTGTTGTGATGTAACAGGAAGTTTCTTGGTGCCAAATGTGGCATATAGGGACACATGGTACATAAATAGGACACATAGGTTGGGAGTTAAGAGTTGAAAATGACATAAACTTAGTCGAAAATATGCGTTCGGGGGGTGAAAATGCAAAACAGCCCCCCAACCACTGTTGTGATATAATGGGAAGCTTCCTGGTGCCAAATGTGATCTGTAGGGACAGATGGTACGTAAATAGGACACGTAGGGTGGGAGTTAAGAGTTGAAAATGTCATAAACTTAGTCGTAAAAAGGCGTTCGGCGAGGCGAAAATGCAAAACAGCCCCCAACCACTGTTGTGATGTAACGGGAAGCTTCCCGGTGCCAAATGTGACCTGTAGGGATAGACGGTATGTTAATAGGACACGTAGGTTGGGAGTTAGAGTCGAAAATGTCATAAACTTAGTTGAAAAAAGGCGTTCGGGGGTTGAAAATTCAAAACAGCCCCCCAACCACTGTTGTGATGTAATGGGAAGCTTCCCGGTGCCAAATGTGACCCCGTAGGGACAGGCGATACGTTAATAAGACATGTAGGTTGGGAGTTAGAGTCGAAAATGTCATAAACTTAGTTGAAAAAAGGCGTTGGGGGGGCGAAAATGCAAAACAGCCCCCCAACCACTGTTGTGATGTAATGGGAAGCTTCCCGGTGCCAAATGTGACTTGTAGGGACAGGCGATATGTTAATAAGACATGTAGGTTGAGAGTTAGAGTCGAAAATGTCATAAACTTAGGCCTCGTTTGGGAACATGCTAATTTAGTAACTTTTTGGCTATTTGGCTAAAATATGAGCTAAAAAAAACTAGTATGTTTGGGATGACTTTTTGGCTTTTTACGAAAAGATGTGCAAAAAGTAGAACGAAAAGAGAATCTTTGACTTTTTGATATGGGTTGTTGGCTTTTTGACTTTTTTAGTAACTTTTTGACTAAACCGGCCTGTTGCCAAATGAGGCCTTAGTTGAAAAAAGGCGTTCGGGGGGCAAAAATGAAAAACAACCCCCCAACCACTATTGTTATGTAATGGGACGCTTCCCGGTGCCAAATGTGACCTGTAGGGATAGACGGTACGTAAATTGGACACATATGTTGGGAGTTAGAGTCGAAAATGTCATAAACGTAGTCAAAAACGGCGTTTGGCGCCCAAAAATGGAAAAATACGTATTGATTATGTACAATGATTACTTGTAAAATATTACTGGTTGCCTAATACATGCGTTCGAGTTTTACATATTTTATGTCTGTTTAATGTCAATCAAGTTGGATGCAGTAGACGCATAAAATGAGCAGAAATTGGTATTTTTAGTAGAAAATGCTTCCCGCACGTGTGGAGGACCATTCCCGCATGTGCGGCCCATCTATCGCAGCCAAAAAGGGCCCAAGAAATATCACACGTGCAGAACTCTCGCCGCACATGCAATGGCATTTCCCGCATGTGTAGTCGTACCTCAGAAACGTGCCCGTTATTTGGAATTGTTTGAAAGAGCCGCAAGTATAAAAAGACAAAAAAAAAGGTTGGAGTAGGGTTCCGAAATATTTCAAAAGAGAGGAGGGGCTAGGGTTTGGAAAGGAGGGTTCTCAAGCTTCATGGGGGTTTCTTCTTCTTCTACCTCTTCCCACTCCTCCATGAGTGGCTAGGCTTCTATTTCTAGGTTTTGATGAAACTCTAGCCAAGCAAATAGGGTTTTCTTTTTGATTTTTGATTATGTAATGGTTTGAGCAAGTTGTATGGTATTCAAGAAGTTTTTAAATATATTTTCCATTATTTCTTCAAGTATTCTTCTTTCTGTGATTGTTGAATGCTTTCCATGCAATGATTTTCTATTCTTTTATTTTCAAGGTATGAGACGAGCCATACTACGAGGGATGAGTTGTTTTGCTACCCTAGTTTAGAGTGAACGACTCGTGCTACTTAAGATGGTTCGTGCCTATACATTAAACGTCATAATTCTCTTGATCAATGCTTCAAACTTGTAGTTGCGAAATATTATTTGGTTCGAGCTGTAACATAATTGATTTTCAAATTGAGACTTTATTTATGTAATTAGTTAATTTGTTTATTGTTTAGCATATCTAATTCTTTATTTTATTATTTATTAGGTTGTTTATTTTATTTTATTTTATTATTTGATTGATTAAAATAGTTTAATTCATTACTTGTTTAGTTTAGTCAGTTTTTATTTATTTAGTCATTAGTTATTTAAATAAAATATGAATGTGTTTAATTACACCATAGCTAGCTATTTAGTTTAATTTACATGCATATGTGTAGTTGTGGTATACTAATTTAGTTCCATACTTGCTAGTATTGTTTATATTTTATTTATTTATTTAGTTTGTTTAACATATTGAAAAAAAAAAAAAAATGATGAGAATTGCATGTGGTGAAATAAGTGAGCAGATTTGTGCTTTGATATTCTATGTTATTCTCATGCTAGTTTCACGGGTAAGTGTGTATAAGTTTTTGGTGCGTGCAGGACATTAGTAGACGGATATCCACCCGGTCCTCCAAAAAGGCCAGAGCTATGAAGCACGGACACGGACACAGGACACGACACGGACACGACACGGACACGCGAAAACGCAAATTTTCAAAAAATAGGGGACACGACACGCTGGGGACACGTTCAATATATATAATTAATTTTATTTATATATGTCATAAAATTATTGAAAAAATTATTAAAAGGAAATTAATAAAAACATATCATTAAAATTAACAAAATTAATCATTAATTAGTAATCAGAAATAAATAAATAAATAAATAAATAAAATAATGAAATCAACCATATAAAAGACAGAAAAGAAAAAATAAAATAAAATTGGAAAAAAAAATAAAAGTGAGAGAGAGAGAGACAAATCAACCGTATAAAATAAAAAAACAAAACAAGATAAGAGAGAGACTGAGAGTAACTGAGAGAGACGAAGAGAGAGTGTCTGAGAGAGCGACTGAGAGAGACTGAGAGTAAGAGAGAGAGAGAGAGAGCGACTGAGAGAGACGAAGAGAAGATCGGAGAAGAAGAAGAAGATCGAAGAAGAATAAGAGGAAGATCGAAGAAGAAGATTGCAGAAGAAGAAGAAGATCGCAGAAGAAGATGGAAGTCGTACCTTGGATAACTGCAAGAACAGCGACGACAGACCACCGACGACAGACCAGCGACCACCGACATGCGAAGAGCTACCAGGTGTGGTGAGCCTCTCTCTCTCTCTCTTTCTATCTTCTGTTCTCTCTGTTCTTTCGAATCTAGGGTTCAACAATTTGTTCTGGTTTTGTTATTTACAAATTGACCCCATAGAATTTTCATAAATTATGAATTTTACCCAGCCGTGTCCCAAAGGTGTCCCCAAGCGTGTCCAGAACGTGTCCGGTGACAAAAAATTCAAAAAAAAAAGGGGGCACCTTTCACTGCGTGTCAGACACGTGTCCACCGCGTGTCAGACGCGTGTCCGTGTCCGACACTGATACGTGGCCTTCTCCAAGGTGTCCGTGCTTCATAGGGCCAGAGGTTCATCCTCCTCGGCACCACCGCCGTTGTCGTCACCACCATTCTCGCCACCACCACCAGTTAAGTCGCTAAGACCGGAGTGGGCTTCTCGCTTGCTTCACAAGCTCACTTAGTTTAACATGTCGTATTTTCACAATGATCCAGCCACCTCTTGGGCTGTTCAGCAGCTTCAATTCCGGCAATAATTGGGCATTTGCACTGTTACTGCGCCAACCTATCCTCGTTTGGCCCGGCCTTTCCACCAGAACGTGTCTGAGGAGCCCATGGTGTCATCTCCCCACCTTCTGTCCACTATAGATGGCCACATCATCAGCATCATGCAACCCATGATTGCTAGGGTGTTAGGTCTCTATAATGAGCGTGAAGGCCATCCATTCCTCGAAGTTGCGGATAATCAACCCATCCCCCACATCATCTAAGAATTTTTTCTGCGGGCCTATGGTGATCCTAATTTCATGTGCCTACGCCAGAGCAAGCTACCTGCTCACTTATTATTCCTTGTCTCGGTGTTGTATAAGAATACCCTTCCACTTGGGCACAAAGTTGAGCGCCGAAAGGAGTTTGTGCGAGTCCTACATTGTTACCAGCATGGTTACTGGGTAAACCTTCAGTACGTGATTTGGGTGCACATGCAGAAATTTATGTGGGAAGTCATTCAGCCTCAACCCTTGTCGAACACAACTTGGCCCCTGCCCTTTGCCAACCTGCTCACGCTCCTCTTCCAGTTAAATGATCTTTCGATTGATTCGACTGAGGAGACCGACCTTGCCTACTCGACTTTTGGCCAGCAAGAATGGCAGCATAGCTTATCTAGGATACCACTACAGGGCGGTGCCTCGATTGTTGAGGCAGATGATTCCATACATGGCCCACCCCCTCCTGCCCCTTTCGTGCCTCCCCAAGGGGAGCCCATGTACATGACTCGAGAGGAGTACTTGCATCTTCAACACTTTGTGGATCAGGTCCACAGTACTCTTCAGGATCACCACCAGCTTCTCATGGGATTGCGCACGGATTATCAGGCGTTTTGGGATCATTCATAGGTGACATTTGACCAAATCAACGCCAAATAGCTTAACTATTAGCAGTCGGTTGCATCCATACAAACTGACTTTTATGCGTATCGGGAGTTGAGCCAGCAGCGTTTTGACCAGCTCGGCGCTCGGGTTCATGATGAAGCGTTTGAGACTCAGACATTGATGCACGCCTTGTTTGAGCAGCATTTTCCACCACCGCCACTGCCGGATTCTTATTAGTAACAGACTATCTTTTTCTTTGTCTTCTTTATTTATTTATTTATTTTTATTTCTCTTTTTCTTTAAAAAAAAAAAAGGGGACGTGTGTGTGTGTTGTGTTCGTATCTGCCTAGCTAGATGTGCACCTACAATGTCTGGTAATATTCTCTCTTTAATTATTTACTTCGCATTTGTTTCCATTGAGGACAATGTCATATTCAAGTTGGGGGATGAGGGTATTTTCTTTTGTGTACTTCTACTTGGTTTATAATTCATAATTCATGTTTATACTTGCTTTACTTGATTGCACCACTTCACTTGGTGTTGACTTGTTGCTAGTAAGGTGGTGATATGAGTATATGTTAATTGGGGAACATAGTAGACTTGTATGAAAGGGGTTTATTGAGTAAATACTTGCATGTGATGTTTGCACTAGGATAGTTGTTTACTTCGCATTTGTTTCCATTAAGGACAATGTCATATTCAAGTTGGGAGATGAGGATATTTTCTTTTGTGTACTTCTACTTGGCTCATAATTCATAATTCATGTTTATACTTGCTTCACTTGATTGCACCACTTCACTTGGTGTTGACTTGTTGCTAGTAAAGTGGTGATATAAGCATATGTTAATTGGGGAACATAGTAGACTTGTATGAAAAAGGGTTTATTGAGTAAATACTCGCATGTGATGTTTGCACTAGGATAGTTGCTTGTGTTTGTGGTATTAGTAGACTTGTCATGAGTATGCCTTGATTCACATGAACACACTATCAAAGTGGTGACCTCTTTATTATAATTCCTGGTGTACATCATTAATAATTGCCAGTGTTGCAGAAAAAAAATAAATGAGTAGTCTTGATTCTCATAAAAAAAAAAAAAAAAAAAAAGAAAGAAGAAAAACTTGACTTTTTTTGGGTTAGGAGCCTTTTTAACTCGTTATTAAGCCCGTAGGGGTGTCTCTAATCCTAGTGCCCTAAAACCGTTGTTTGAGAGTCATTGGCCCAATATTTGCTACGTGGGTTAATTAGAAAGCTTAAGGGACCTAGACATTGCATAGTTAAGGAAAAATAAGGAAAATGACTTGTTCGGATCCGTAGCCTCTTCAGCTAGAGTTAGTAAGCCTATAGGGGTGTCTTCACACCTAGTGCCCTAAAACCGTCTGGTTTGGGAGTCATTGGCTCAATGCTTGTTACATGGGTTATTAGAAAACTTAATGGATCAGGACATTGCATAGTCTTAAAAAAAATAAAATAAAAAAATAAAAAAAAATTGTGAATCCTGGTTGCGAAAGTTTTTCTGTATATGTTGGATATTATTGTCAGTTACACTGGGTTATCATAGTGGACAGTTAACTAGTTATGGGTATTGCACTTTACACCGAGGGTACTGATGATGTGTTTTACCAACATTCACAAGTACAAGGAACTTAACTTTTGTAATACTGAATTGCGGTTTTTACTCAATAGATTCTTTCATGCTTGTCTATTATGCCTTCAATGACTCATCATGTTTTAATATTGCACTGTACTGGCACATAAGTTAATTCTTGAGTGGAGTAGTGTGGTTAATTGTGTTAGCATATAATATATTAGCCGAAAGTGTTGCATTTTTTATTCACCGAAAGTTGCATTATATTAGGGGGTTGTATTATTCTATGCCCTCAGGGCCTATCTTGTCTCTCTTGTAAACCCTAATTTCATCTATAAATAAGGGATGATTTTATATCATACCCTAAGCTGGTTACTCAAGCTTCATGGTATCAGAGTTTCAGCTCTAGGATTCGATCTTACCTAGGTTGGTCCTCTGCTGGGTCGTTCTCCAGTTCGTAAGCAGTCGTCGCTCAGTTCCTCAATTCCTCAGCTCCTCCGATCATCGATCTCCAGCAGCCTTCGTCTTCGTCTTCATCAGTCGCCGTCGGCTTCGTCTTAGTCGTCTCCGTCTTCCTCAGCCTTCGTCTTCGTGTTCTCTGTGTATGTATGATATACCCTCTGTTTTATATTCCTAATACATGTATAACTATATATATATATGTAAATCAGTAAACATTTCTATATATATATAAAAAAAAAAACAAAAACAAAAACAAAAACAAAAACAAAAACAAAAAAAAAAAAAAAAAAAAAAAAAAAAAAAAAAAAATGATTTCTTAATTTGTTATGCTCTTATAGTGGTCATTGTGCCTGTTCTTTCACCACCACCTTCCGGGTTTGTGATTGCCACTAGTTTTGTTGCGGGTTTGGTAGTATTGTATCCATGACAGATTCCTCCAGTGTGTCCCCTTCTTCTCAAACACCAAGAGTGAGAGTCCCATTATACCTACTACCATGACTGAGAACCCCAACCCTAGTATGAAAATCACCACCTCTCTATTTAATGGTCAGAACTACCTAACATGGTCTCAAAGTTTGACTATGTTTTTGAAGAGCAGAGGGAAGATGGGGTATGTTGATGGCAGGATACAGGCACCTAGTACCACTGACTCAGGTTATGACCAATGGGAGATTAACAACTCTTTGATTATGAGTTGGCTTATCCATTCGATGGTTCCAGAACTTGGTGAGGGCTACTTGTCTATGGAGACTGCCCAGGAAGTTTGGGATGCTGTGGCTGTCACCTATTCCCGCAAAGGGAATTTTCACAGGCATTTGAGTTGCGCCGCTCTATTGAGAGCTCAATTCAGGGGAGCAGACTGTCCTCAATATTTACCTACCTCACCAACGGCTGGAAACGCCTTGACCACCTGGAAGACTATAAGCCCGTTTGCCCTGCTGATTCTGTCGGGTACAAGAAGTTCCTCGCACGGGAACGGGTCTTTAAATTTCTGGCCGGCCTAAATGTGGAGTATGATCCAGTTCGGGGTCGAGTTCTGGGTATGGACACTCTTCCTTCACTTCAGGAGGCATTTGCCTATGTACAGAATGAGGAGAGTCGCCGGTCTGCTATGATGTCCCCTGTCTCTACTGACCGCTCAGCATTACTGTCTACTCCTCGAGATGGCCTCAGCCTGACTCCCATCCCTCCGTCTGCTGCTAAGGAGTCTGTATTCTGTGATTACTGCAAGAAGCCGCGGCACACTCGTGAGACGTGTTGGAAGCTTCATGGGACTCCATCCGGGGTCGGGTCGAGGTGATCGGTCTGGTTCTCGAGGCGGTCGGTCAGGCCAATCTAGAGGACGTGGTTCCTATTCCCGGGCTCATCAGACTAGTGCCGTTGATCCACTTGATTCTAATTCTGCTTCTGTTGGCCAACTTCTGATACTGAGCTGGAGGATGCTTTGCGCCAATTGTTGGACCGCCGGTCTTCTCCTGCTCTCAGTACAGCTTCCTCATCCTTTGCCCGCTCAGGTAACTTAGCCTCTTCTCCTTGTGCTTTCCTGTGTCATAAGTCTTTGCCTTGGATCATTGATTCTGGTGCCTCAGATCATATGTCTGGCTCCTCTGATCTTTTCTCTGTCTATAAGCCCTCTTCAGGTCAGGACAAAGTTAGGATTGCCGATGGTACTGTTTCTTCCATTTCTGGAAAAGGTTTAGTCCACGTCACTCCTACCATACATCTGTCTTCTGTTCTCCATGTTCCCAATTTTTCTGTTAATCTGTTATCCTTGAGTCGTCTCACCCAGGATTTGAATTGTAGTGTGACGTTTTTTCCTGATCATTGTCTTTTTCAGGACCTTGTCACGAGGAGGACGATTGGCAGTGGTAGTGCAGAAAATGGTCTCTACTTCCTAGATCAACCGGACAAACTTGCTTATTCTTCCACCACATCTTCTACTACCCCCGCTGATTTATGGCTGTGGCATCGGCGTCTTGGGCATCCTTCATTTCATTTACTTAAGCATTTATTTCCTTCTGGTTTGCCAATCATCATGTGTCTGACTTTCTTTGTGAGTCTTGTCAACTCGGAAAACAGCACAGAGCTTCTTTTGCTCCCAGTTTGAATAAAAGTTTAGTTCCTTTTTCCTTAATACATTCTGATGTTTGGGGTCCCTCTCGTGTCATGTCTGTGAAAGGTCATCGATGGTTTGTTACATTTATTGATGATTTTTCTCGTACTACTTGGGTGTATCTCATGAAAGATAAGAGTGAGGTTTTCTCTGTGTTTCGCACTTTTCATAAGATGATTTGTACTCAGTTTGGGGCCACTGTCAAACTCTTTCGTTCTGATAATGGCGGGGAATACATAGATTCTGGGTTAGGACAATATTTCTCTACTCATGGCATTATCCATCAGACCTCTTGCACCAATACCCCTCAACAAAATGGGGTGGCGGAACGCAAGAATCGGCATCTTCTTGACATGGCTCGGTGCATGTGTTTTTCTATGAATGTGCCTGCCCTATTGGGGCGACGCTGTTCTCACCGCTGCCCATCTTATTAATCGTCTCCCTACCCAGGTCTTGCAAAAACAGGCTCCTCTTCACGTCCTCCTAGGTTCTCAGTCCTTGTTTTCTATTCCCCCCAAAATTTTTGGATGTGTCTGTTTTGTTCATAATCACTCTCCCTCTCGTGGTAAGTTGGACCCTCGCTCCCTCAAGTGTGTTTTCCTTGGTTACTCTCCTACTCAAAAGGGGTATAAATGTTACCACCCTTCTTCTCGTAAGTGGTTTGTATCCATGGATGTTACTTTCTTTGAGTCCCAGTCCTATTTCTTGTCCTCTCCGGTGTCACCGTCCTCATTTCCGGGGGAGCCTATGGTGGAAGTGAGTCCTGTGCTTCCTATGGTGGAACCAGTTGTTCTTGCACCACCCTCTTCTACTGGGACTATAGAACCCACTGTCACCAAGGATAAGGTCGGGCATGTTTATGTCCGGGACATAGACAGACAACAAGTTAACTGGATACAAGGGACCACTTCTGCTACTCCACTGCCATCTCCTGCTTCTGATGAGAGTCTAGGTAACTTTGAATCTCTTGAATCCATTGATCTTGATGTTCCTATTGCCAAGAGGAAGGGTGTGAGATCTTGTACTCAACATCCTATCTCACAGTTTGTGTCATACTCTCATTTGTCATCCTCATATAGAGCATTTGTGTCCAATATTTCCTCTGTTAGCATTCCTAACCATTTTCAGGATGCTCTTGCTACCTCTGAGTGGAAACTAGCCATGATTGAGGAAATGAAAGCACTTAGGAAGAATGGCACTTGGGAATTGACTGAGTTACCTACGGGCAAACGACCTGTGGGATGTAAATGGGTATATACTGTGAAACACAAAGCAGATGGGTCTATTGAGCGTTACAAGGCAAGACTTGTGGCAAAAGGGTTTACTCAGACATATGGCATTGATTATCAGGAGACCTTCGCACCCGTGGCTAAGATGAATTCAGTCAGAGTACTTCTCTCTCTAGCAGCTAATCTTGATTGGCCGCTTTATCAGTTTGATGTCAAGAATGCCTTTCTCCATGGTGACCTCGAAGAAGAGGTATATATGGACATTCCTCCTGGTTTTGAGGATCATCAGACAGAAGGCAAAGTATGCAAGCTTCGGAAGTCATTATATGGTCTCAAACAGTCTCCAAGGGCTTGGTTTGAGAGATTCACTCAGGCTATGTTTAAATATGGCTTCAAACAAAGTCAGGCAGATCACACATTGTTTGTGAAACATTCCTCACGTGGTAAGACTACAGCACTTATTGTTTATGTAGATGACATAGTTCTTACAGGCAATGATAGTGAGGAAATACCTCTGTTGAAGAAATATTTAGCTAATGAGTTTGAAATCAAAGACTTGGGAAGCTTGAAGTATTTTCTGGGAATTGAAGTTGCTCGCTCTAAGGATGGGATATTTATCTCACAGAGAAAATATGTGCTTGACCTGTTGAAGGAAACTGGGATGCTTGGCTGCAAGGTATGTGCCACTCCACTGGAACCTAATCAGAAATTGGGGGATGATGAAGGAGGAGAAGTTGTTGATAGGGGGAGCTATCAGCGATTAGTGGGTAAACTCATTTACCTATCTCACTCCCGTCCTGATATTGCCGTTGCTGTCAGTGTGGTTAGTCAGTTTATGCATGCTCCTCATCAGATTCACCTTGAGGCTGTCATGAGAATCTTGAGGTACTTGAAGTCTGCCCCTGGTAAGGGTCTTTATTTTTCAAAGTATGATCATCTTCGTGTGGAAGCCTATACAGATGATGACTGGGTTGGATCAGTAACTGATAGGAGATCGACTTCAGGGTATTGCACATTTGTTGGAGGCAATCTAGTTACTTGGAGGAGTAAGAAACAGAATGTGGTTGCCAGGTCAAGCGCAGAAGCTGAGTTTAGAGCTATGGCACAAGGTGTGTATGAACTTTTATGGATCAAGTTATTGTTGAGTGATCTAGTATTGATCAGAAGGACTCCATGCGGTTATACTGTGATAATAAGGCCGCCATCAACATCGCTCACAATCCAGTTCAACATGACATGACAAAACATGTTGAGATTGATCGCCACTTTATTAAGGAGAAACTCACTAGTGGTACCATTTGTACTCCTTTTGTCCAGTCTAGTGAACAACTTGCTGACATTCTCACAAGGGGGTTGGGAATAAACCATTTCATGACATATTAGGCAAGCTGGGCATGAGAATATCTTCGCACCAGCTTGAGGGGGAGTGTTAGCATATAATATATTAGCCGAAAGTGTGTTGCATTTTTTATTCACCGAAAGTTGCATTATATTAGGGGGTTATATTATTCTATGCCCTCAGGGCCTATCTTGTCTCTCTTGTAAACCCTAATTTCATCTATAAATAAGGGATAATTTTATATCATACCCTAAGCTGGTTACTCAAGCTTCAAATTGTTGTTGGGCAGATGTGATTATGTTAATGTATGTGTGTATCATTTTTGGAAACCCTCACGAGACTATAGTCGCCTACTTGGGGTAATTTTGTGATTTAAAGGCTTGTTGCATATGCTAAATGCAATCGTTCTTCCCATGAAAGAGGAGGTAGCTAGATTTTGTTTAATTTGTTTTTTTTCTTTATTCCTTGCTTGAGGACTAGCAAGTTGTAAATTGGGGGATGTGATTGAAGCCGAATTGAACAGCATTAAGGCCGGTAACTAGGATCTCTTAACCTTACTTGCCAGTCAAATTGTATATTTTGTCTGTTTAATGCCAATTAGGTTGGATGCAGTAGGAGCATAAAATGAGTAAAAATTAATATTTTTAGCAAAAAATGCTTCCCATATGTGCAGCCTATCCATCGCAGCCAAACAGGGCAAAAGAAAATCGCACGTGCGGCGGCCCATTCCTGCACATGTGGAACCCTTGCCGCACGTGCAGCCGTACCTTAGAAAATGTGCCAGTTGTTTGGAATTGTTTAAAAGAGCTGGAAGTATAAAAAGACAGAACAAAATGCTGGATTAGGGTTCCGAAATATTTCAAAAGAGAGGAGGGGCTAGGGTTTGGAAATGAGGGTTCTCAAGCTTCAAGAACATCTTTCATGGAGATTTCTTCTTCTTTTACCTCTTCCCACTCCTCCATGAGTAGCTAGGCTTCTATTTCTAGGGTTTTGATGAAACCCTAGCCAAGTACATAGGAATTTTTTTTTGATTTTTGATTATGTTATAATTTGAACAAGTTGTATGGTATTCAAGAAGTTTTTAAATATATTTTCCAGTATTTCTTCAAGTATTCTTCTTTCTGTGATTGTTGAATGCTTTCCATGCAATGTTTTTTTATTCTTTTATATTCAAGGTATGAGACAGAGCCATACTACAAGGGACGAGTTGTTTTGTTGCCCTAGTTTAGAGCAAACGACTCATTCTACTTGAGATGGTTCGTGCCTATACATTGAATGTGATAATTCTCTTGATCAATGCTTCGAACTTGTAGTTGTGAAATATTATTTGGTTCGAACCGTAACATAATTGATTTTCAAGTTGAGACCTTATTTATACAACTAGTGGTGAATTCATTACCCTAGGTTTTCCCCAAAATCAATCAATGTGTTTGGTTTGAGTTTCTTGAATTAAGTTTTTTATTTTTCGTGTTTTTTTGTTTTTAGTTAATATTTTAAAAATTTTAAGCATTTTTTTTACTGAGATGTGTCTAAAAAGTAAAATATTTGTGAAAAAAATATTTTAAAAAATTAATAAATACACAAAAATACGAAAAATGTATTGAATTTTCATATATTTTTTGTATTTTTGGTATTTAGTGAATTTTTTAAAGATTTTTTTCACAAAAATTATACTTTTTAAGTGTATTTATGTTAGATATATCTAAAAAATTAAAAAATTGCTTAAAATATTAAAAAAATTCAGTAAAAAAAAAAAAATTACGGAAAACAAGAAAATAGAATTTTCTGATAATTTTTTTTAGAAAACTTAAACCAAGCAAAGTGAATAATTGCAATTTTACTTTAAATTGCTAGTTTAATCTCTTAGTATTTTAATTATTATTAGTTTATGAACAATCATCTCTTTGATCAAAATTAATTTAGGAATTTAACAATTAAATGAGTTGAATTTTACATTTGTTCTTGTGGATCGATACGTGGACTTACCATTATTCTAAGGAATTTGATACACTTTAGTGTTTATTGTTGGTGTGTAGAACAACTCGCCAACACCACTGCCCCGACGCCACCCCTATGCCATCGCCGGCTCAACACCGCCTCTATCTTCTGTCTATCTTTCCTTCTCTCACTCGCCCATCTCACCACCGCATCACTGCACCCCCCCGCGCAGGCCAACCACCTCCCTGACGCCATCACCGGTACACCACTGCCACTTCCCATCTACGTCGGCAATCACCACTTCTTTCCCCACCAACCTGCCGATCTCTCTTGTCCTCCTTTAGGTTTCTTTTATTTCAATTCTTTATTCATGTATTTGATTTGTTTATTTATTTATTTATTTATTTCTGAGTATTATTATTGTCTTCTCCTTTTCTTCTTATTCTCCATTGTTTTGCTCTTATTACTGCATTGTACCAGTGTTAAAAAAACAAATAATAATAATAATAATAATAAACAAACAAACAAACAAAAACAAAACAACAAGCTCCCCCCCCCCCCCACGGAAAAAAAATATATATATATATTCATTGACTCCATGTATTGGGATTGGTTGGACTGTTTTGGAATCATTGTTGGGCTTGGTTGCGTGTTTTGGGGATTGCAATGTTGTTGGTTTGTTATTGTTTTGGGAAATAGTTAGGGGGAGTGGGACCACATTCATTGTTTCCATGCATTTTTATTATTTCATGAGCTATGCATGTACTCTATCACCTTATACATTACTGCCTATGTTTTATGTTTCTCTTTCTCTTTGTGGTTGTCTTATTTTGCAGACATGTCAACTAGTGATGACTTTGCCACTATCCTTAGGTGCCATCGCACATGTCCCCGCAACTCTCAATTCCAGCAATATGATGACAAGTTCCTAGTGACTCATCACTTCCAGACTCATTTTCCAGATCGTGCGGGTGATGCTAGTCACACTTTTGTTCGCCGTCACAATTTGCCACCTCGCCTCTAGTTGATTGCTGTCTTTTTCCGGCTGAATGTCATCCCTTTGGGGCATAAGGAGGAGCGTCGCGGTGCTTTTATTCGGGCTCTTCATCACTTTGAGTTCGACTTTTGGGTGGATGTTTCAAAGCTTATTTGGGATCAGATGTACAAAATCATGACCAATGTGCAAATCAAGCAAACCAGGAGCTCTCAAACTTGGCCTCTTCTCTTCGCTAACTTGATCACTTACCTCTTCCTCCGTTACTCAAGCTACTGGTTTGATCTCAAGGAGGTGGCCATTGAGGAGATCTTGCAGTACACAGAGCAGACTTGGCTTCACAGTTTGTCTCGCATGCCCCCTCTTCAGATGCAGCCTCCTACTGCCCATGCTAACGCTAAGGGTGTGGGCAATGATGTTCCCATGGCCGACCTTGCCCCTGGCGCTACTGCCTACGCCTCTGCTGATCCCCTTGCATCCATCTTTATGACTTGTGCTGACTATAAAGCCCTTTATTATGAGCACATCCGCATTCAATAGTTTGTGGATACCCTTCAGACCGATTTCTATGCTTATCAGGACGTCTCAGCACCGCTATGATGCCTATTAGGCATATATGCAGCAGTCCTTCATTATTATGCAGTCCCAGATCTGCCAGAACGCTTTTGAGACTGTGTCTCTTACGCATTCTCTTTTTGCGGAGTATCACCCCCTGTTACCACCGCTGCCTCAATGACACCCTACTTATTTCTGCTATGTTCTTGTCAGGCTATGGTATTATTACTATTCTCTATACTTTGGATATTTTCCTCTCTTTTTTAGGGTTTAGTTCATTTTTTTTACTTTCCTTTTCTTTTATTTGTTTTTTGTTGGGCCTGTATATATATTTGTTTTAGGGTACTAACTTTGGACCTATCCTCTTGTATAACTCATTTCTATTATTTCTTGGCATATCAGGTCTTCCACTGTTGGTCATGCTCCACTGTTGGGGGTGTTTCTCTCACCTCTTCCGCTTTCGATGGTTTTGGTGCTGTTCTCTCCCTCTCTTGTTCTTTACATGGTTGCTTTATTATTATTATTATTATTATTTGTTTTCTAGTGAGGGCACTGCCATGTTTAGTTTTGGTGGGTGTGGTGGGGGCCGGGGGAGGGGGGGGGACTCAAACTTTGTTCATGGGATTTATGCTTGGAAGGAATTGAGTTTTACACTCTATCATTTTGACCAACCTAATTTTCTTATGTCTTGGGTTGATGGTGTGAGTTAGATATTTTTGGATTATTCATGACCTAAGAAATATGAGTTCATTCCGGTATCCTTGCATGTAGATTGTTGGTATCACTTGTCACTTTTTGCACTTAAATGCTCATATTTGGGTGTACAAGTGGGCAGCTGATATTTTTGACCATGTGTTAGCTTCCAACTACTTATGATGACTTGCAACTTTCAAAGATTAACATGGTTTCAAAAAAAAAAAAAAATGACTAGTTTGGGTTCGTATTAAGCTTGTTGGGGTGTCTTTACACCTACGTCATGTTTGTTTGGACGGACTGAATAAAAGGGAATTGTAATCTATCGGACTATTAGTTTTGGGATGTATAGTCCTTGGACTATTTGGTTGGAAAGGATGTGTATCCCAATTTTGCTTTATCATGGGATTAGATGTCTGGAAATAACTATTTTATTGAATCCAATGTTTGATTGAAATATTATGAAGAAGGGTAAATGCTTAATAGACTATTTTACCCTTTTTAATTGTTTACTTAGTAATAGCAATAATAAAAAATTAAGTAAATAAACATCAATAAAAATTAAATAAATTAACACTCAAAAATCAATCACACACAAGAACACAACAATATTTACGTGGTTCGGCAATTGCCTACGTCACGGAGAGCTATCACTATAGAATTTTTTCCCGGAGGGAGATTACACTCACACCTCACCTTCACTCTCTATAGAACTCTCAAACTCTCACAATCTCTCACAGATGTGTTGTTGTTGTTTCTTGATTTTCTACCCCTCCTCCTCACTCAATTTATACACAATTGAGGGAGGAGGTGATTGGTTGTCACCAAACCCATTCCACTCTCTAGTGGGTTGGCCATTGGGGTAGTGGAGAAGATGGTGATGCATTATATATTGCCACTATATGTCCACTAACAGCCACTAACATATTATATACATCACTAACATATTATATACATCCACTAACATAATATTAAGGCAATAATAATCAAATTTCCAGCACTCTCCCTCAAGCTGGTTTGAAGATATCTTCCATAGCCAGCTTGCTAGTCAGCTTATCAAATTGCTTCTTGTGTAGTCCCTTCGTTAGCACATCAGCTAATTGTTCACCTGTTGGAAGGTAGGTCATACAGATTATGCCAGCATTGATTTTCTCCTTGATGAAATGTTTATCCACTTCTATATGTTTTGTGCGATCATGTAGAACTGGATTATGAGCTATAGATATAGCTGCTTTGTTGTCACAATAGACCTTCATAGGTGTCGGGTGAGAAAGCTTTAATTCTTCAAGAATTCTTTTAATCCACATTACTTCACAGATTCCATGGGCAACAGCTCTGAACTCTGCTTCTGCACTACTTCTAGCTACCACATTCTGTTTTTTACTCCGCCATGTAACTAGGTTCCCCCTACAAAGGAGCAGTATCCGGATGTTGATCTCCTGTCTGTAACACTTCCTGCCCAGTCTGTATCTGTGTATACTTCAACTTGAAGATGTCCATGTTTCTTGAACAGTAAGCCTCTCCCTGGAGTTCCTTTCAAATATCTTAAGATCTTATAAACGGCCTCAAAGTGCTCTGCCCCTGGTGAGTGCATGAACTGACTTACCATGCTGACTGCAAAGGCAATATCAGGCCGCGTATGAGACAAGTAAATCAATTTCCCTACAAGTCGCTGATATTGTTCCCTCTCTTTGACTTCTTCAGCCTTAGCAGCTTGTAACTTCAAGTTAGGCTCGATCGGAGTCTCCACCATCTTACAACCAAGCATACCTGTTTCTCCAAGGAGATCAAGAACATATTTTCTCTGATTAACGAATATACCTTCCTTGGATCTTGCAAATTCCATTCCGAGGAAATACTTGAGGGCTCCCAGATCCTTAATGTGAAATTCTTTGCGAGTTTCTCTTTGAGGGCTGCTAACTCTGCTTCATCATTACCAGTTAAAATGATGTCATCAACATAACAATCAAAATTGCAATTTTACTGTCTTTTGAATGTTTATAAAATATTGTGTGATTTGCTTGACTCTGCGAGAAGCCACAACTGATAACTGCCTTCCCAAAGCGTTCAACCACGCTCTTGGTGATTGTTTGAGTCCGTATAATGACTTGTTCAATCTGCATACTTTGTCGCTACCAAGTCTCTGCTCAAATCCCGGCGGTAGGCTCATGAACACCTCCTCTTCAAGATCACCATTGAGAAATGCATTTTTAATGTCAAGTTGATGTAGAGGCCAATCTGAATTTACTGCAAGAGATAACAGTACTCTAATGGAATTTATTTTAGCAACAGGAGCAAACGTCTCCTGATAGTCAATCCCATAAGTTTGAGTGAAGCCTTTAGCCACCAGTCTCGCCTTGTATCTCTCAACGCTTCCATCTGCGTTACATTTTATCGTAAACACCCATTTACACCCAACTGTTTTCTTGTCTTTGGGTAGATCAACTATCTCCCAAGTACCACTTCTCCTTAAAGCATTCATCTCCTCCATGACTGCTAATTTCCAATTCGGATCATCCAATGCTTCCTGTATATTCCTTGGAACAAACAAGTGTGAAATCCTAGATGTGAAAGCTCTATGGTTTTTAGACAGTCTTTGATAGGAGAGGTAATTTGCAATAGGATGTTTAATGCAATTTCGGACACCTTTCCTAATTGCTATAGGAACATCAAGGTCGGAAATAGAAGGAATAGGATTACCTAAAATTTCGATGCCAGAACTCGGGTGGACATTCGGGTCATTAGGATGGACATTCGGGTCATTATTCCTCAGATGAAATCGCTTCCTAGTATAAACCTGAAGCTCAGAATTTAGATCATTTTGTAGTACTTCTCCCCCTAAACAAGAATCTTCTTGACTAGGCACCATAGAACTTGGTTCTCCTAAGTGATCATTATCAGACATATGTGGTTTTTGTGTAGGATAAATGACATTGGGGAGAGGGATAGAAATATCCCAAAAATTGTCTTCTACTCCACTTGTCTCCCCCTGAAGAGAAGTGTTGGGAAATAGGATTTGTTTCCACAAATGACACATCCATACTCACATGAAATTTCTTGGTTTGAGGATCGAAACACTTATACCTTTTTTGTTTGAGGAATAACCCAAAAAAACACATTTTATAGCACGGGGGTCAAGTTTGAACGAAATTGACTGGGAACATGAACATAGGCAGTACATCCAAAACTTTGGCGGGTAAATCAGAAAACAACCTCGTGTCAGGAAAAAAATGTTTGAGACAATCAAAAGGTGTTTTGTATGTTAACACCTTTGTAGGCATCCTGTTTATCAAATAAGAGGCTGTTAAAATTGCTTCACCCCATAAATATTTAGGAACATGCATGTAAAACATTATAGCACGTGCTACTTCAAGTAAATGTTTATTTTTTCGTTCTGCAATGCCATTTTGTTGAGGGGTATCCCGACATGTAGATTGATGAAAAATCCATTTTTTTGCCAAAACCTCACCCAACTGCTCATTGAAATATTCTGTTCCATTGTCAGAATGTAAAATACCAATTTTGGTTTGAAATTGGTTTTCAATCATATTGTAAAAATTTGTGAATAAATTTTTCACATCAGATTTTTTATTCATCAAATAAATCCAACATAAGCGGGTATGGTCATCAATAAATGTAACAAACCATTTTTTACCAGAAAGAGTAGTGATTTTAGAAGGGCCCCAAACATCACTATGAATCAAATAGAAAGGTTTGGAAGCCTGGTAAGGTTTTGGCAAATAAGTAGAGCGATGAGATTTTGCAAAAATGCAACTTTCACAATGAAAGAAGAACAATCAATCCCTTTAAATAATTCTGAAAATAAATGTTTCAGATAAAGAAAACTAGGATGCCCTAGCCTATAGTGCCATAGCATTTTTTTTCTCGAACAGAGATTGAACTAGTACTATTAAAGCTCTGAGCTTTTTTATTACTAACAGGTACTTCATCAAAGTAGTAAAGACCTTCAAGCATCCTAGCACGCCCAATCATCATCCCCGAGTTCTGGTCTTGAAATTCACAATGGGATTCAAAAATGTAACACGACAATTAGAATCCTTAGATAGTTTACTGACAGACAAAAGGTTACAGGCTAAGTTGGGGACGTGAAGAACAGCATTGAGATTAATTTTCTCAGTTAGTTTAATAAATCCTTTTCCTGCAATAGGTGAAAAACTACCATCGGCTATTCTGATTTTGTCATGACCAGAACAAGGGAAATAGGTACTAAATAAATGGGAAAAAACTAGTCATGTGATCGGAGGCACCGGAATCTATGATCCATGGAGAGAAGTTTAGACAAGAGAAGGCTTTAGGATTTCTACCTGTTTGTGCCAAAAAATCACTAGGAGTACCGGATGAGGAGTTGGATTTTATCAGCTTTAAGAGTTGATCAATCTGCTCTTTGTTGAAGGGACCCGAATCGGCTTCATTAGCAGTAGGAAAGCCACGATTCTTCTCTCCTTGTTTGCTGCTTTTCCAGTTGACAGGTTTGCCATGGATCTTCCAACACGTTTCGCGTGTATGGCGAGGCTTGTTGCAAAAATCACACCAGACCCGTGGCTTATCATCAAACCTGCGCTGGTAATTTGCAGCCTTGTTGGCCGTTTTCACCGGAATGGCAGCGGTAGGGGTTGAGGTGGTTTCGGACGTGACTTCCGACATGGCTATGACGGTTTTAGGGCTGCTGTGTTTTTGTTGCTCTGATACCAACTCAAAAATCAATCACACACAAGAACACGACAATATTTACGTGGTTCGGCAATTGCCTACGTCCACGGAGAGCTATCACTATAGAATTTTTCCCGGAAGGAGATTACACTCACACCTCACCTTCACTCTCTATAGAACTCTCAAACTCTCACAATCTCTCACAGATGTGTTGTTGTTGTTTCTTGATTTTTCTACCCCTCCTCCTCACCTCAATTTATACACAATTGAGGGAGGAGGTGATTGGTTGTCACCAAACCCATTCCACTCTCTAGTGGGTTGGCCATTGGGGTAGTGGAGAAGATGGTGCTGCATTATATATTGCCACTATGTGTCCACTAACAGCCACTAACATATTATATACATCACTAACATATTATATACATCACTAACATATTATATACATCCACTAACATAATATTAAGGCAATAATAATCAAATTTCCAGCATTAACCAATTAGGCCTAGCCTAGTTGGCCACCATGCCTTCCTTACGGCTTAGTTCCAAGAAGGTCATAGGTTCAATTCCCTTTAGGGGAGTTGAATTCAGGGAGTGTAAGCACTTAGGTGCTTTGCCAAGGGTGGGGAGATTTTCTCCCATAGGCACTAATTTAACATCTAACAACTAACATTTGCTGATTAAAAAAAATAAAAATTAAATAAATTTATTTTATTTTATTTTTTTAATTGAGATTTTTATATTTTATTTTATTAAATACAATACATAATGAAATCAAATATTTGGAGGGTAAATGTGTCATTTTACAACTTAATCCCATGGGATTCCAATCCCACCATTTCTATCCTATATCCCCTCTAGTACACAATAGTCCAACATATATGGGATTCATAATCTGGTGGGACTCCTAATCCGACCTACAAGTTCTCAACCAAGCAATGGACTCTATGGTAGATTGGATACGGAGTCCAATTCCCCCCCTCCCTCCGATCCTTCCAAACAAACAGCCCCCTAGTGTCCTCAATCCATTTGGATTGGGAGTCATTGGCCTAACGGTTGGACTATCTATGGCTGTTTGATTTCCTTGGTTAGAAGTCTTGTGGATGGACAAACTAGGTTGCTAATTGTTTTGTAAGCTGACAATGTCTAATTGCATAGTTTAGTGTTTGTCCTTTTTTATTAGTATCGGTAGCTATGACTAATGTTTTGTATTAACTCCGACTTAGTAAGGATGTTTTGTGTTATTTTCTAGTCTGTAGTAAGTTAATGTGTTTTGTAATTTTATTTAACTTAATGAATGAAGTCTTCTTTTGAAACTTTGATATATTTAACTATTCTCTTTGTGGAAAAAAATAATACTAATAAAATAAAGGAATAAATAAATAAATAAATTTACAAACAATTCTATCATGTAGAATGGTTGGGCGATGGAGAAATAATAATAATGGTAACGGAGTCTTTGATGGCTATGTCATTCGAACTATATGAACAGAGTAAATTTGAAATGATTGCAAAATTTGAGAAATTACACCCCTACAAATTCTTTGGTGGGTCTAATCCGTATAAAGCTGAAGTATGGCCAAGGCAAATTAACAAGCTATTTGACACTTCTGACATTTAGAATGAACACAATAGAGAGACCATGGTAGCATTTCAAATGGAAGGGGAAGAAGGCTATTGGTGGGAAATGATTGTAGTGATTTTTGGCTTAGGGGCCTTTTTAGTGAGAAAGACGAGCAAAAAAATTTTGTTGGCAAAACCCCTTGACAAATAAAATATAAGGTAAGAGATTAAAATGCCCCTTATATATGTAGCAACTAAGAGGCAGTTGGAGAGGACAAACTGATGGTTCGAAGTTGTTCGTTCGTTCCCAAACCCTCAACCAAAAACCCTAGTTCAAATTAGAGATTGAAGCCCCATTGTCGTCTATTTGAGATATATCGAAGGAGTTTATCATGCTCTACCGTTTGAAACCCTAGTTCAAGCATCAGAAATTGAAGCCACATCACCCTTTTTCTCTCTCTATCACCTATACTTTTCAGGTTCTCTCTCTTCTTAGAACCAGGTATTCTCGGTTCTTAAACCGTAGTTATACGTACACTCCATGTATAAATCATCGATATTGTCTTCTTATTGCTATTGATGTTTGAAACCCTAGTTCTACATGAAATTTGAAACCCTAGTTCTGCATGAAATTGATGTTATGGAACGATTGTATTGACTTGATTGTTGTTTTTTATTTTCAATTTTTGGTTGATTGCTCTATGATTAAGTTTGCTTTCACAGTGTATAGTAGTATGGTGTGAAAAATTAAACACAGAGCAAACTTAACTGCACTTTGATGTGGTCTTTAATTAATCTTAATAGAAAATTGTGCTTTTCGTAGGAAGATTGATGTATTAAACTTCAGATCTGTTTAGTTTTGACTTTTTTCACTCTTCTACATTTTGCTGATGTTCGAAAGTATCAATGTGTTCGAAACTTTTGTAGAGAGTACTCCAATCTATGTTTTTGTTGAATATGTTATTGTTTTGTTGGAAGTAAATGTCATTTTATAATATTTGTGGAGAGTACTTCAAATCTAGGGTTCAATATTTTTCATTGTTCAATCTAGGGTTTCTGTAATTATTGTGGTGTAGAATTGGGTAAAATCCATCATGACTGTTAAGAAAAGTTTTACGCCTGTGTTTGTGTTCTGGTTTCGTGTTTTGGGTATTTTACTGTTATTGGGTTGAAAATTGAATTGAACGACAATTGGATCATTATGTTAATATTGTTCTTGTTGCTGCATTTTTTTACATTGTTACTGTTTTTCAGAGTAAAACTGACATTTTCTTGTATGACGGGCTATTATTTGCTCTAGAGATGCTATTTCCATACACAGACATCAAATTTGTTTATGTCAAAACTTTTGAAGTCTTGCAACTCAACTTGTCCTGCCTTTCCAGTTGGTCTCCCTAAAATAAATGAACTTCATGAACTCTAGAATTATGATGAAAGAGATCATGGAATCTAAAATTATGAAACAGAACATTCTGAAAAAGGCTACAAACAATTAGTCCATTAAAGCATACATATAAAACATGGTAAATCCAGGATATGTTGAAGAGAGATCCACTATTTATAACTTCATACCAATTCATTAAAAGCTTTTGGTTTAGACTACTGAAAAAGGGCTTGAAAGTACTTTGTCTGCCTAATCTTCTCAATGTCCATATGTCCATTTTAATATTGTTCTTGTTTTTGCATTTTTTTACATTGTTACTGTTTTTCATAGTTAAATGTTACTGTTTTTCAGAGTAAAATTTACAAGGCCGATTGTGCGTGGGACACAAGAGAAGGAGAATTACGTCAAACAGTATAGGTCAAACATTGTGTCTTTGATAAAATCGGAGAACAAGAGTTTAGTGTTCATCACATTGTAGCCTTCAAGAAAATGCCTTTCTGGTTATTGTTCAAGTCGTTTCGAAAGAAACCAGTGGAGGTGAGGAAATTTAGGAAGGTAGATGATGATGTTGTCATGGTCATCAAGTCTTATTGGAGTGATTTGAAGGGATTCAAATTAGACCCTAAAGTGGTTGACATACACGATAGTGATGTGAGCTTGATATTTGGGATACAACCGGGAAGGAAGAAAATAGATATGTGACATGTCATCATATGTGAAAAAATCAGACATACCTTTTGTGCGGAGAAGATTCTCTCATGTACAGAGAATATTTGTAAAGATTCTGAAAGCAGCATGAGGACGTGCAATGAGAAGTGAAAGGAGAGTTGATGTTAGGGACGTTGCTAGGATTCTGTGTTTGTTTGTTTGTTTGCACGACTTTGCTATTTGCAACAACCCGATTAAACAATTGGATGGAATTTTATCAAGTTTGTGGAAGATTTGGAAAGCAAGACTACATATGCATGGTCCACTATAATTAAACAGCAGTGATTGGGACCTCTAAATTTGCACCACTAAACTAGCTCTAATGAGTTGGAAAAAAAAAAAAGAACACGAGAAAAACATCCCATCATGTGAGACCCATACCAACATTAGAGCTATTAGTGCTCTTGGATTAGAGCTCTCAGACATTTCTCATAATTAAATCCACATTGACATCCTCAATTGAGTCTTCTGCATCCATCAAATGTTACTGGATGTGTTATTCTACTTTTGTTAAGTAAACATTTAGAATATTACATAATCCCTGTGTTTATTGTGTTTAACTAATCTTTGAGTTATTATTATTTTACAGCATTGGATGTGTGAGCATACTACTATTTGCAACTTGACAAGCAAAATTGTCTTGAAGGTTCCTTCGATGGGACCTATCAAAGCTCAGGAAGAAGTTCTTGAAGCGATCATTAAAGAAACTAAAAGCTGATGAGGTATCTTTTATCTTTCTTTTTTTCCAACATACTGTAAAAGTTTACTGTGCACACAGTAAAATGTAACTTTAAATAAAGTTAAATGTTGATTATAATTAGAGTAAAATTTTACTGTTAAAATGTTTATAACTTGTACTATTGGATAAATCTCTTCCATTTTTTAGTTGAATGCTCTAACATTTTCATGGTAATAATGTGTTTGAAATACAGGTTAATGAGGTTGAACTCGAGCCTATTTTAACATAAGAGAATAAGCTCGTCTTGGGTGTTGGAAAGCAAGATGAAGAGGATAATGGAGAAAGTGTAGAGACTGAAGAAGACTGTGAAACGGAGGAGGAAAATGAGGAAGATGAAGCTGAGGAAGACAGTGATGATGAAGAAAATGATGATGGAGGTGAGAAGAACGATGAAGAACAATCTGAGGAAGTAACTGGGGAGGAGGACAATGATGAAAATGAATCAGCAGAACACAATGAAGCTGCGGAGGAAGCACAAGAGCACGACGATGATGTGCGTCGTAAGGATTTCATTGAATGTGAGAAGATGGACAAAATTCGGATGGAAAACAAAAAGATGAAAAATGAGATGTGACAATGGTTGAAGAGATTAAAGAGAATGAGGGAAACAATGGACAAATACCAAGAAGAACAAGCACAAAAAACCAACCAAATGTTGCAAGAGACTGAGGAAATAAAAAGGGGCACGAAGCAACTAGAAGATGAAAAAGAAGAATTGTTTGAGCAACTACAAGAGGTTACCGTACATAATGCAACACAGAATATCTTGAAATCAAAGAGTGGAATGGCACATGTTGAGCAGGAGCCACAAGAGATCACACCTTCTCCTGCTGGATTGAAAGAAGTTCCTTTAATGGTCGAGCCTTTGCAAACTTCTATGGTTCGGAAAATCAAAATTAAGGATAGGAAGAAAAAGGAAATTTCTGGATTTGAATATGAAGAACAAGGGAGAAAGAAAAGAAAGTAGATAAATGATGTAAGCAAAGAAACAAGACCTGCAAATGAAGCGGAGGAACATAGGCAGATCATACCTTTTATGGGACCATTGAAGGAAACCACTACAGTACCTGATCCAGTACCTGCAACAATAATGACAAAGCCAAAAAAAGGGCAAAAAAGAAGCTCAAAAATAAACTGGGAACAAACAAAGACATGAATTGCTTGATGTGGACAAGATGCCTCTAAGTCAACCAAAACCACATGACTAGATTGTCTACTCCACTGAGGCTGCAAGTGTGAAAGTCCTTGACAAACAGGATGTGCGTCTACTGAAGAAGATCTACAAATTGGAATCATCAGAGTAAGACAACCTTAATTTGCTTTATAAAATAGAATTTTAAACATTTTAAATTTAATCATATTCTTTTTTTATTATCAGTGCAATTATATGGTCCGGGCGGACAGATGGAATATTTGTCACACTGCATGATATCCATGTAATTCTCAAGGATGTTGATGTTGCAAATAATGTAAGTGATCTTTAATGGCATTTATTAAATTTGAAAAGTGAAATTGTACTATTTAACTATAATCATCTTACTAATCTCACTACATTTCATTTTTTTCATTTTTTAATTTTTTTGTTGTTGTTGTAGGTCATTGATAGTTTTGCAAAACTACTTGTGAATGAGCATGATGCAATTCACCCACATAAGTCATATGTGCTGGGTAAGTCGCCATGAATATCCCTTAACAACTTAACATTTAACTTTGAAAACCAGAAAATGTTATTGTTAGACAGAGTAACCTTACTTATTAAAATGATTATATGCAGTCACTAGTGAAATGGAAGTACGGGAAGACGAGGGAACATCTACTGGACAGACACCTGGAGGCATATCTCAGCAAGTATATGTTTCTATTCTTTCTAATGAACTCCAATGGGAATGCAAAGTGTCTGGAGGCATATCTCAGCAAGTATATGTTTCTATTCTTTCTAATGAACTCCAATGGGAATGCAAAGGATGAAGTTCCATATCATTGGACATTGCTTGTTTTGGACAACCAATACGGAGAATGGAGACACCAACTCTTTGTGGCCAAGAGACAATAGAAAAGATCCTCAGAGTGTAGATGCTAATTGTAAGTAAATTGCATATGACACATCATTAACAGTAAAATTTTATTATTATTATTATTATTATTTTGGATAAATCATTAACAGTAAAATTTAACTGCTAATACTATTATTTCAGCAAAATCCTAACTTTCAGCATCGCTATTAGGTGTCATATGTGGAGAGTTACATTTGGAATATAAAAACTGAAGTTCAGGTTTCATATGCGAACTTCATTTTAGTTCAAGATGCTCCACAACAATGTCTGGCATCGTGAGTAATGCACACTACCAACTATTTCAAGAAATTTGTTGTAAATTTATTTAAATCTAACATTATTATTATTATTATTATTATTATTATTATTATGGTGTCGATTGTGGAATTATTGTTTGTTATCTCATCCTATTGCAAAAGAGTTGGACGACAACAAAATGAATGATTTTCGAGCAACATTGATGCATGAGTTCTTAAATGATCATCCGAGATTGTGGACTGAAGAAGACTACAAAAGCAAGAATGTGAAAATGAAAGCATGACATCGCAAAGGATGATGCCAATGAAACAACAAATAAAATTTAGAAAAAACAATATAACTTTTTGAGAAATATGTTGGATGTTGTAAATGGTGTAAAAGATGTAAGCTGGGTTTGACTTTTTTTTAGAAATATAAGCAGGGTTGTACTTTTTTTTTTTGGGTAAATGATATTTTGGAAAGGATATTAAAGGATGATATGTTTATATATAATGGAATATGATTACTTGCCATTTGGTAGTATGTGTCTGTTATTCGTAGATGTGATTATGGTTATGATAAAGGATTATAAACTTCATTGTTCTGATTTTGTGGGTTTTGGTGCAGGTTGGTTGGATATATTTGGTTGTAAAACTCACAAGGACCCATGATGAACTAGACAATGTTATAGTGTTACAAAGTAACATTTTTTTTTTAATTATGTTATAGTAAAATGTTACTGTAATACATAGCAATATTTTACTGGTTTGGACTAATATCATTGTAATGATATGATAGAATGATGCATTTCAATTCCAAAGAAATTGTAATGGCCAACTTAAACTACTTTACAACTTAGTGTTGCACAAAAAAATTCAACAACAAAGTACAAAATAGATTGTTATTTTTGCAAAAGTATTGTATTATTTTCATACTTTTATTAACAAAGCAATAATGTCTTTCATGGCAATGTCTCTTTAGAAGTCTTCATATTATGACCGTACTTCTCACATCTTCCATACTGTACTCATCTTATGTTCTCACCCCTAGATAGGTGGCTTATTACAAATCGGAGGAAGGACAACAACATCATTTATAAAAGCGACAGGTTTTTCAATAGTGGGGGTATTGGATAAACGGACTTAGCATAGCAAGCCTTGAAGTTACTAGAGTAAAAAAATGGTTCCCTATGTGAGTACAAATCACTGCCCTTTTTTTGGATAGCAGTCGCTACATGAGCACAAAGATACCCATTCATTTGCTATTGGTAACACGGGCAAGTTCTATTCAAGAGATCGACAGTGATTGACGATCGAGATTGAACCTCAAAAACATGATCACTTGAACCAAGTTCTACTTTTAAGAGCTGCTACTAATGTTGAATCCATTTCTGAACAAAAAAAAAGTATTCCACTTCTTAGCTTCTCTCCGTCTTGACATCGAATCCATGATCTTCAACCTAATTGAATCAACCATCTTCATGGTGGGCAAATGCCAAGCTTTGCGGATCCATGAATTGAATGACTCCGCCACATTCAAGTACATTTCATTGTATCTTTGTTCTTTAAAATAGACATTAGTCCACTTGTCACAGGGCAAATTGGATAGAAATCTACAAACAATTCCTTTTCCCTCATCTTGTAATTTTTTCAAACACTGATTAAAACATCCCACTTTCGGAGCATAAGCACATGAAAAAAGCAGTTAAACTAGTCTAGTCCTGAAACTATTGCTGAAATTTACACCGGAGAACTTATCCCTCAAATTGCCCTTCAAGTATTGGAGACAAAAACAATGGTAAGCAGTAGGTAAAGCCTTGGGTAAAGCCTTCAAAAGTCCAGTATTCCGATCATATATGAAAGTAATCAGTCTTTCATCGAACAATATATTTGACAAATGCGTAAGAAACCATTCACAACTGTTTGTAGTCTCTATATCGATAATACCCATTGCAAGAGGGAAAAAACCTAAATGACATAAAATTTTACAATTAGCACGTATAATACACAAAAATATTACTCTGAATATGAGCAAAATAATACTTTGAATATCAGTCAAATGTTACTCTGGGAAACAGCAAAATTTTACCATGTAATATATTGTGACAGATACATACTATTCACAAGTATGTACTTTGATCCCCATCCTTCACTATAGCTGTTAACAAGGTTCCCTTGATTTTCCCTTCAGGAAAATACCGTCAATAAACAAAAGAGAACGACAATGTCTAAACCCTTGAATGGAAGCGTTGAATGCAACAAAGAATCTCTTGAACCGTCATGTCCGCTTTGATAGTCATAGTCAAGATGCAAATATTTGCTAGGATTTGTGCTCATGACAATATCCATATACCATCGAACCTCATCAGAAGACATAGAAAAATCCTCAAATATTGTAGTCCTAGCTTTCTTAACTCCTAACCAAGCATGATTGTATGTAATGTTAAGCCCATATTGTTCTATGAAATCATGCACAATATCAATTGGACGAGTTTGGGGCTTCGCACGAACTTCGTAAACAATCAAACTAGCAACCAAATCTGATTTCATCCTTGAGTTTTTAGAAGTATGAACTACAACACCACAACTATGCTCATCATGTAGAGTCCTAATATAGAAAAAACCATTAGCTCTCTCTAGAGATGCATGTACTCTCCATAAACAACATTTGGATTCCTGAGTTGAACACACAACAATGACTCGACACTTCTCATTCTTCACGTACACAAACTCAAATTCTATCTCAATGGCATATTTACATAACGTATTTTGGAAATCGTTTGCACCTCCTACAAATTTTTGACCTACATGCCTAATTCCATTTACCCATCTAGCAGACAACAAAAGCCTTTCATCATTGCTACAAAACGTTAGGAGTAAATCCATTTGATCATCATAAGGCTAGATCCACTAGTAATATTCGATTATGTAACTTCATCAACAAGTCCAAGATTTTCATTTGAATTGCTCATTTCAAGAATAGTTACATCAACCCAGTCAACACTAAGAGGATAGACAAGAGATAACATATTCTGAAAATTATGATCATCATCAATCATGCATTACGAATGTCCAGGTAAACAGTATGATAACAAAATGGAACCATTATTACCAAACTTCTTCAATTTACAACTAAAAAAATTAGTCAAATCTTTCAATGTGCAGTTTGAGACAGCCTTGAACACAATGGTCTAGTCACCATACTTGCATAACAACATAAGAGGTGGTATCATTTTTCAAATCTGCATAATACATAACAATAAAATTTTTCTGTTAATAGACAACTACAAAAACATAATATTAGTGTATAATTCTGCAATCATTATTAAACATAACATCTTGAAATAAAATGTCACAAAGCAGTAAAATTTTACTGTCAATTTTATGCAAAAACAAAGTAAAATGTTACTGACTACCTTAGTAAAACTTTATTGTCTTTCTTGAACAGGACATTAGTAAGAAAAAAAAAAAAAAAACTGAGTACAAACTGGAAAACCATTACAAATCACATACAACAAAAACAAATTTCAATCAGAAAATTAAACATACCTAATTGAGTAGTGATTAAACTTGAACAACAATCAAACAGTGTTTGAAACAAACTTGAACTCCAACACTAACGAAACTCCAACCCTAACTCAAATAGAGATTGAATGAAGATCTCCAACTCGATGAATCTCGCTCCACAACTCTCTCTTGCTTTGCAACTTAATGAAAGTAGTGGTTAATGTCCTACCAACTGGAAAAAAAAATCGATGAAGGAGAACTACTCTGGGAAAGGAATGACAATCACATTGAGAGATTTGTATACGTATATATGGAAGGGCAAGATTGTCAAAAAAGAAATAGAAACATGTTTCTATGTCCTCCATCATGTACGAGCCTCTAGGTTGGGGGCTTTATGAAAGAAAAAATTATGGGCTGTTCTTTTCACTAAAATAGGACCCGATAGGGAGGTTTTGGCCAAATTTCCCATGATTAAAAGTACACGACAAGTAGTGACACTAGCTTGGAGGCAGTTTGAGGACTTGTTATGGAAAAATATTTCCCCAACTCACTTGGGCAAGAGATGGTTCAAGAGTTCTTTCAATTGAAGCAAAGAAAAATGTCAGTGACCTAATATGCAAACCAGTTTGAGGACCTCTCAAGGTATGCTTCGGGAATAGTAGTGAATGAAGATGATAAAGTTAGGCGATTTGAATGGGGTTTGGATACAGATATTAGAGGACGGTTGATTGAAGTGTAGGTTTCCACTCATGCCCAAATGGTGGATTGAGCCTTAATTGTAGAACGTGAATTGGCAGATGCTGAGTACATTCAAAGTCAGTGGTGAAGAAATAATAACCAACCACGAGGACGAGGTCCATTTCGAAACATTAGAAACCATTCTGCACCTACACCCCATGCTGGAGGATTGCAGCAACAGCAAAGGTAGAACTGGGGAAACCAACAAGGCGAAAATTTTGCAAATGAATGAACATGAAGGTGTTTCAAATGTGGTCAATCAGGACATTGTCGGAATAAGTGCCCTAAAGGTGGGGAGTATTTTATACATCAATGAGGGGCACAACAATCTAACAAATGTTAGCCAAGATAAGGTTCTAGGCCTACTCCAAATGTTCAAACCAAAAAGGGGCAGGCACAAGGCTCTAGGAATGCAGGCCAGCCAAGAACACAACCATAGGGGAACTAGAGATGGAAAGAAGCCATGGGGATCTAACCAATCTACAACAGGAAGGATGTACGCTCATCAAGAAGAGGAAAATAGTAGCAACCCATCAGTAATTCAAGGTATGTTGATCCTCATGAATTCTTGGGTTAAAGTATTATTCGACTTTGGAGCTTCACATTTTTTATATCCACTACATGTGTGTCAAGTCTGGATTTAGAGTTAGAAATTTTAGAGATAGTTATGAGCATCGCTTCACCTTTGGGTGGTCAAACTTGAGTGGATCTAGTATCTAAATCTTGTGAACTAGAAGTCTTCGGTTCACGTTTGATCTGTGATCTGAGAGTTATGGAGATGTCTGATTTTGATGTCATTCTAGGAATGGGTTGGTTATTAGTTCACCGAGACAATCGATTGTTACTATAAAACAGTGATGACATGCTCTCTTAATGGCATGCATTTCCAATTTAAGGGAGATAGACAAGATTCTCTATTTCCAACATGTCGTAAATCGTGATGGCATGACCAAATAACTAGATGGTTGGTTAGCTTAATTTTGGAAGACGAAGATCGAAAGGATTTGGGACTACCACATGTGGTGTGTGAGACGTTTTTGTTTTCCCTGACGAACTACCAAGATTATCCCCAAAACGTGAGTTAGATTTTACGATCAAGCTCTAACCTGGGACTTCACTAATTTCTATGAGACCACATCATATAGCACCAACAGAACATTGATAATTAAAGGCACAATTGCAAGAATTGCTGGATAAAAAGTTCATTAGACCTAGTATGTCTCCATGGGGAGCACCAACATTGTTTGCCAAGAAGAAGGATGGAACCTTGAGGTTATGCATTGACTATCGATAACTAAATTAGGTCACTATTAAGAATCGATACCCATTACCAAGAATTGACGATTTGTTCGATCAATTAAGATGCTCAAAATGATTTCCAAAACTGACCTTAGGTCTGAATACCACCAATTACATGTCAAAGAAGAAGATGTACCAAAGATTGCATTCCGAACTGTTACCTCCAAAATTATCTGTAAAATATCAATTAGACTCCAAAACTTCATTTTATTCAGGAGTCCAATTGATATTTTGGGGATAGTTTGGGAGTAAAATGAAATTTGGGTGCCACATCCATAACTTTTGTTTGATTATAGATGACATTTGTCGGTGAGGGTAAAATTGATGCAAAATCGAATAGTTTAGATATAAAATTGATATTATTAAAGAACATGGGTTGAATTGATTTTTGAGTGATAATTTGAGAGGCAAAATGATATTTTTTCAAATAAAAATTAAATTTCAATTTCAATTTGTAATTAGAAAGTGACCCAACCAATACTTTTGACATAGTGATTGTATAACATTATTTTGTAGTCTAAGATTTAGGTTCAAATTCCATGGAGTGTAATCTAATATCCTCTATGATGCCCCTTTCCCTCTAACAACTATGGATGGAGTTGAGTTGGCATTTCATTATATAGTAAGTGTATATATATAATCCTAAACCTGGCCCACGTCGACATCAAGCCTAATATAGTCAGTAACTCTAAAAGAACGTTCAAATACCAAACTCACCAAATTAACTTAACTTAACATATATGTGTGGTGGAGATTAAATTGACGAAATGTGGGGTCCATGAGTGAAATGAATTTGAACCATTGATTCCTATTTCTGGGTAAATAATTCTAGGTTTGTAGTCTTGCTGATATGAATTAATTAGAATTTGGGTGTTCTCTATATGTAGGTGTTATTTTGTATCATTTTGATATGGAGAGAAATTTAGATGTATGATTTGGTCCAAAAAAAAAGAGAGACATAATTAAGCCGAGGCAAGTGTTTTTTAATGGGTATTGAGGACGCCGTGCTTTTTTTGGGTATTAGGCATGTTTCCACCCAAATGTTGTGCCAACTTGCTTTAACCAATATAGAGTCGCCACTTAATTTTTAATGGGAAATGAAGAAACCTTTAACAATGAAAACTAAGCTATGGACCTGATCTGTCATAACCAAAAATTACATGTTTGGGAGTCGAGGTACAGAAGTAGAAGGTCATTGAATGAAAGCACCTCATTTTGCCTAATCTGAAGATTGGCCTCTACTGATTCTCTATTTTATGATTTTAGTGATTAATTATTCATACAAATCATTTTAAGCCTAAAAACACTTAACTAACCTAAAACTATGTGATTTGAATAAAACAGATATCATTGATTTTAGATTAGATGAATATAGCCATATTTTTCACAAAAATGATAATTTTTCAAAGAAAAGAGATTTTGTTTGGTCATGGCCATAAACATAAAATAAAATAAACAATATTCAGAAAAATCATTCAAAACATACAATTTTAAAAGAAATGCATAGAAACTTGTATTATTAAAAAGACAATGCAAATAGCAAGCACATACTATGAAGATGGAGAGAACTTATCCGGACACCTACTTATGTGTCTTTCATGCAGTACATAAATTAAACGTGGCCTAATATGCAACTAATACATACGAAATGCAACCTAGGCCTGATTTTTGGCTACTAAAATGATGTGTATACATAAAAAGCAAATAGAAAATAAAAGCAAAAATATAAACTAACTATATGAGGATTCAAATCGGGCCATATATGCTTATTATATGATTAAATGAGGCCTAAGCATGCTGCTTTTAACAAAATAAAGAAGACATGCGAGATAAAGCGAAAAAGTGAATAAAATGAATATCCTACATGAGTTATATGATGATCATGCCATAAGAACTACCCTACATGCTCACATATTGAGAAAAGAGGGTAAAAGAGGTACTAAAATTGAAAAGAAAGAAAGGATTGCCTGCTGGTTTTCAAGAACCGAAGAGCACGCAAAGAAAAGTGCAAGAAAACAAGGGTTTTCTTGCTTGCAAGCCTCCCTCAAGTAAAAGTTTCTACTATAGTTCAAGTTCTTCAAGCTTCAGATTATTTTCTATTGTTTAAAGTTGTTGTGAGGGTGGGAATTTCGGAGTTAAGGCAAGAGAGGGGAGAAGGGTGGTGTTTGGATCTCAAAAACTCACCAAAGTGGCTTAAAAGTCTAACCCCTTGAAAGGGAGGGGGATGGGTCCTTTTTATAGGTAGAGGGGAAGCTTCTTGAACACTCTAGGGCTTCCCATTGCTTCCCCCCACTGCCTCCCTTTAGATATGCGCCAAGATTGAGTTTCCAAAACAAGCTCTGCCATGCTTGGATGTGCGCACACACAATGCACGTGAGTGCGCACCACTCTTCTCGATACATGTGCCATCCATGAATGCACAAGTGCGGAGTCCTATGCCCTTGGCTTGCTTGTGGCCTAAATAAGCTCGAATTGCCTTTCGATCAATGTTTTTAATGAAACTTGCCACTAATTTTGGAAAATGTCTTTGATTAAAGCACATCCTTCTCTTTCTCGAGGTTAGAAAATATGTTTTCTTGCTAAAAATGGGTGTAGGGATAAAATGGTCATTTTTGCAAAAAGTTAATTTTTTGCCAAAATAGGTTTAAATTGCACTTCCAAATGACTTCAAACATTTTAAAGATGAAATAATTACTGTTTCATCTTGGGAGGCCTGCAAGCGCTCAAAGTCTTAGGGTCAATCAAAATGAGATGTCTACAGTTGCCCTTTTTTAGCAGAGCTTAAACAATCATGAATTGATGTGAAGCGAATGTCAAAGATCCAAGACTATCCCAGTTGACATGACCCTAAGGCTTAAGGCAGTTTAAGACAAGCATGCAAGTAATCGAACCCGCTGGTTGCCTACATATCCTTGGTGCAAGGAATCAGATCAATGTTGCTTGGGAGCGATTGTGCAATAGTTCATTCGTGAGTGAGTGTGTGTAAGAGACACTTAAGCATTTCATCCAATCATATAGTTCCTAAAAGAGAGGAGGAAACAACACCTTTCATACTCACCTTGCTGTGCCGAAGTTATGCCAAGGTCCATTCCAAATTCTTATTCCGTTCTATTTCTGTCCAAGCATTGCGAAGTGTGCCAATCCTGCAAACTTTCCAAAGAAAACCATTTTCAAGAAATAATATACATCGTAGTGTGGTTAGAGCAATGACATTATGATACCAATGTGTGTCGTTCCTTTATTTTCATGATGTTTACGCCATTCCTTTCTGTTCCGTTCTGTTCTACTCTTGCTCCTTACAAAGTGGAGGTTTATTAATTCAATCCAGTCTTGCTCCTTACAAGGTAGGAGTTTAAATTCAATCCACACCCGTTTCTTATGAGGTGGGAATTTAAATTCAATCCACTCTTACTTCTTACAAGGTGAGGGTTTAAATTCAATCCACACTCGTTCCTTATAAGGTGGGGGTTTAAGTTCAATCCACACTCGCTCCTTACAAGGTGGGGGTTTAAATTCAATCCACACTCACTCCTTTACGAGGTGGGGGTTTAAGTTCAATCCACACTTGCTCCTTACGAGATAGGGGTTTAAGTTCAATCCACTCTTGCTCTTTACAAGGATGGGGTTTATTAATTTCCATTTCGTTCCATTTCATCTTTGTTGCCTTACAAGGTGGGAGTTTATTAATTTTCATTCCGTTCTATTACATCCTAGCGTCTTGCGAGGTGGGGATTTATTAATTTTCATTCTGTTTCGTTCCATCCTCGTGCCTTATGAGGTAGGGGTTTATTCAAGTAATGTTATAAGTTTTTCCAAAATTTTCCAAGTGGTGCCTAAGTTGTGCCAAAATTTTCCAAGTGGTTCCAAGTTTTTTCTAAAATTTTCCAAGTGGTGCCAAGTGTTTTGTTCACCTTAGACGAGCTTTATATGCCAAATTTCAGGTTTTCCAAAGTTTAATTTCCAAGGATTTGGGTTTCTGAGTCACCAAGTAGAGAACTTTGATCATGCGATTTTTTCCAATGCCAGGTCTGTTTTTGAAAACATTCTTCTATTCTAGTAACAATTCAGCTGGGGAGAAGTTACAGATTCATTTTCCAGGCAGATGCCAATGACAGTGTCTAGTGGGGATGGTTTTTCAAATTTTCTTCTATTCTATGCAATGTGCAATGTGTGCGGGTGTAGTGTGATGATATGTAGTAGAGATTCAATTCAATATTTTTGGTGACGTGCCTAAAAAGACATACAAATGCTTGAGCTTGAGTTCGGGACGTACTTGTGCCTTAGAGGCGACCATAAGGTGCAATTGGCTGGTCACACATACAGGCATGTGGGCAACATGTGTGCCAGCATAGGATGTGTCTGCGCATACTGGGCCGATGTGCGCACACATAATCGGCCGATATGAACAGACTTACTTATGGCTGGAGAGTTCCCACCTTTTGATCTTGCTACTTACGTACCTCTGATCCATGCTCCATCGACCGGCATGGAGAGATTTCTTGAGCTTAACGAGGACAACCCTCGTTCGGTGATTCTCCGGGAGCCGAAGCAACTTGTCCCACACAGGTTTCAGGGTATGATCGTATTCCTCTATTTTTCTGTTACACTTTCATTTCCTTTCCTTGTGACTTACATGGAGCACTTTCGTTCTGTTCGTGGCTTTGGTTCACCAGCTGGCATGGCCGAGTGGTATCTGGCCCTCCCTGAGACTATCAGACTATTGGTGGATGGGTATGGCTTTGGGCCCTTGTGGAAGTCCTTCGACGATGCACGAGTCAGCCACAACCTTCTTGCCACCCTAATGTAGCGATGGTGGGACACCACTGACTCTTTTCACTTCCCTAGCTCTAGCGAGATGACCATGATGCCCGAGGATTTCACAATGCTATTGGGCCTTCCAGTTGGCGGCCTCTCCATCCCTCTGGATTTGGATCTTGCCTTCTGGGCCAATGCCTTGAGTTTCTTTCTGGGCGTTGTCCATGCTCATAAGAGTAGACTGGTCAGATACCAATGGTTCCATGACCGCTTCCGACACCACCGACTGATCACCCACGTCTAGATTGCTCAATACACCAGAGGTTTCCTGTTATACCTATTCGGGTGCGTTTTGTTCGCAAATAGGTGTAAAAGGGTTCATGCCTGCTTCTTGGCTGCCATGGTGGACATGGATTGGGTTAGGGACTATGACTAGGGTGGCGTAGCTTTTCCCGCTATGTATGGTTATACGAGTGTCATCTCGCGTAACCGTGGTACCAGGCTAGGTGGACACTAGCGCATGTGAGAGGTACATTTCTTACTGCTCTTCTTGCCACTTTTCTTATCTCTTTCTTTGTGCATATATGTTTGGCTGTACTACTTATCTATTCCTTGTACCACCTATCTGTTGCCTATTTTTCTTGACTATCTATTTTCTATGTTTGATTGTAGATGTGGTTCTTTGAGTACTTCTCAAAGATGGGTCCTAGGGTATGAAGTGTCTCTCTAAACATCTTCTTGTGAGCTGTCCGGTATCAGAAAAGGGACAGGGACTGGCAGCACTCTTCCCTCTTCTCTTCGTTTGATGAATATGGATAGATGCTTGATAACATCATCCCTAACCGTGTGAGTTTTCCAACCATCCATACCTTGATCAATTCGGCTCATTTTTGCTTGCATACTGATTATAAAAAACGCCCATTTTTCAGATCACATGGAGACCTTAGGCAGTTGTGTCCACTGCTGGTGTAGTCTGGTATGTGGCCATATATGCAGTCACCCAATAGGGGCTCTTATTGGAGGGTCCATTTATTAGCATCTAGTACTTGGCTGAGTAGGTCTACTGTAACTCGCTTCACGTTACCGCTCAAGCGGTGGAAAGACCACTCGAGTTGAGATAAGGTGCTCCTAGTAATTTGTTTTGCAGGTTGAGGGACAGCTCGAGTGAACAAGTGGTCGCTTAAGCCAAGATGAGGGGTTCCCAGTATCTCGTTTTGCAGGCAAGGATACTAAGAGGTCTCGTTCACCGCTTGAGCGGTGAAAGACCACTTGAGTGTTTTGCGTGAATTTAGCAACTTAAAAGTCACTTTTTAGATCATTTCTTTCACTTTTCCTTTTCTCTCTTCTCTCTCTCTCTCTCTCTCTCTCTCTCTCTCTCTAATTCTGAAAACCCTAGGTTTCTCTCTATATATATCTCCAATTTCATTTAGATTCAAGCCTAAATCCCTTGCAAGAAGTGGAGTCTACATAAAGATCTTACTTTCTATCGATTGGATTTCGATTCTACAAAGGATTCTTCTTAAAGTCTAGTTTTCTTGCTATTTTCTTGAGGTAGGGTATCTTTAACCTAGTATCTCTTTATTTTGAGGATGACTATGTGGTATTGTTGTGACCATGATACTTTACTTGATGATTGAGTTATAAATTGAGTTTTATGTTTAACACCAAAAGGGATTTTACCCAAATTTTATCAAGGTTTCAAATAAACTCTTATGGATTATGAGTATTGATGTTGGGAACTATCACATATATGAAGAGGGAGTAAAAGCCCCAATTTTATTAAAAACAATAGTTTTGATTTTGATGAAAAATGATGTTTGGATGAAATTGATTTTCAAATCATGAAATTTATTAGACATTAGACATAATAAGTAGATAACTAGTTTTTTGAGTACTGTATTAATGTATGTTGAATTGGGATTTGTGAATTTGGAAATTGTTAATCCATGTATTGTATATTTGACTATTCATCTCATGTATTTATGAATGCTTGGTTACTTGGAAGGTGGTAAAAAGGGAGATATAAATAGTGTATGAGTCCGGGTAGAGAGTCGATTTTTGAGAACAATGTGTTGTGTCGGTACTTGTGCGGGGAGTTTAGGTGTCCAAATGTCCTGTCTTGAGCTTATCATCTGATGAATGTAGAAAAATATTTTTAGGTGTCTGTTGGTCTTGCCGTATAATTGTCACGACCCCAAAATTGCCCCTAGAGGTTAAGGATCATGACCGGCCTGTACTTAGGCCTCAAAGACAAACTTTCAAAATATTTAATTAGTTTTGGGGCCTAAAGCGAAAAAAAACAAAAATAAGAATATCCTTTGAGCTGTGTGTACATGATAGACTGAAATAATTAAAACATTCATATTACATATACAAGGACATATCTTATACATATCTCACACACACGTAAGACTTTATCAAAATATAAAACTCTGACAAAACAAAACTAAAGCCTCAACGCGGAGGCACTGCTTGGGTGGCTTCACAAAGGAGTGGACTCTAAGGCAAACTCTTATACCGATCTTCCAGTTGGTTAGCTACATATATATAAGGGAGAGGGGTGAGCTAAAGCCCAGTGAGTAATACCAAAATAAAGAGGTTAATGAATGAAATCCAACATAATATAAAAACATGTTTTACAATTAACAAATCATATTTCACATTCATGTCAAAACATTTGCTATAACAATGTCCATCATCTCATAAAACATATCTTCTAATTTCCAAAACAATTGATATATCCAATCATATCAATATTTGTGATAACAATAATCAATTGAGTTTTAGACGTGGTACATCCAATAAAGTAACAATATAACAATGTGTTGAAGCCAATAGGACCACTAGGGTCAATCCAATGGAACCACAACGGGTCAATCAATAATCCATAATTCAATGTGGACCATTAAGGTCTAATATCAAAGATCTATGTGTTTTAATTAATCCAATGGGCCATGGTATTGTTTACTCCACGCGAAGGCCTATTAATCAATGGGTCATGGTATTGTTTCCCCTAGGTGTGATATCCCTGTTCCACAATATGTTAATTGGTCCTTAATATGAGTATGGTTATGTGTTTAACATGATTTTGTGTGCCATTATGTGAAAATATGCGGTATTGAATTTCTATCTGTTCACCGTAGGAATATCTGTTTGATTATCTGCTTTGGGAATCAAATTGAAGGCCCTATCGGCCACCGAAACCAAAATTGATTACGCCATTGTGATTAGCGTAATTTTTAGAGCCTACGATGAAATTTAATTGAAAATTGATTCGGATCAGATTAAATTGATTAAATTAGTAAATTGGTGCTCAATTATTTTAATATTAAGAATTTTGATTAAAACAGCTTTTAGTGGGCCACTTTTACTCAAATTCCCTCTTTAGTTTATTTTGGTTGATTTTTGACTTTAAGAGTAGAGAGAGGGTCGGCTAGAGATGGTGAGAGAAGAAGAATTGTGTTTGGCTCAAGTTTGTGAAGAATTTGAAGATTAAACTCAAGATTTTGCTATAGTTGGAAGATTGAGCTCCTAGGTAAGTGAATTCATGAGTTTAATGTTGTAAATTGTGAATTCAAGTTTGATTAATGATTAAGAACATGAATTAGTTTGATTATGATGAAATTGAGTTGGTTTTTGTTGAATTTGAAGTCGTAGAACACATGCATGTAGGAAATTACTATGAATTTCCATATTTGAGCACAATGTGTATGATCCATGTTGAGTTTTTGGTTTAAGTCCTATATTTGATCACCTCTTCACCAATTAAGTTGAGGATATTGTGTACATTTCACATGCAAGAGCAAACCATGGAAGTTTGAGTCTTGCATGTTTGAATCTAGTGTGTTGGTGATGAGTTTGAGTTAATTTGAGACATGTATGTGATTAAATTGTGAAATTGAGCTTCATTGTGTTGTAATTTGGTGTTTATACCATTTTAGAATATGTGTATGTGAAGTTTGAGCCAAAATCATGCATTTGGAACCTTTGAACATCGAATTGAAGCTCAAGAACATGTTCTCGAAAACCCAGAAAATTTGATGTCCGCTCGAGTAGGGAAACTGCCGCTCGAGCGTGAAATTCGTGTTCCCAGTATTTTCTGCAAACATGGTGTTTGCTCAAGCGGGGAAGTTCACGCTCGAGCGGGGAGCCATGTAGAGAGGCCTTTCGCTCGAGCGCCAGAGTTCGAGATCGAGCGTAAATTTGACATATCCAGTACTTTTGCAGGCCTCGTGGGTCCGCTCGAGCGGGGAAGTCCACGCTCGAGCGGGGACCCTGTTTTCTGAAATTTTAAAAATGCATTCTGTGTTCCGTTTTCCGTTCTTTTTCGCTTGCAAGTACTCTTAGGCATGCATTGAGCATTGTAATTGAGTTAAAGAGATAAGAATGAAGCCTAAAGAGGAAAATGTGAATTTAGAACGGATCGAATTGTTTGTGACCCTTTTGTGTTCATGGAATGTGTAGGGTCGAGCTCCAGGGCAAACCAACCAACCGATCATTGTGAGTAATATCTTAATAGAGATATCTGAAATATGTTGTTGTCCAATTGCTTACTTCTATGTAAGCTTTATAAGTTCATTGATTCGATTGGTGGACAATGTTTGCTATACCAAATGAGTGGGCCAGAGGCCAGTCTGATCCGAATAATAGAATAAATGGGCCAGAGGTCGTTTTGACATGAATGGATGGGCTGGAGGCCGTTTTGACATGAATGGATGGGCCGGAGGCCATTTTGACATAAGTGAATGGGTCGGAGGCCGTTTCGACATGAACGAATGAATGGGCCAAATGCCAGTTTGTCATCTGAATGGGCCAAAGGCCGTTTTGACACAAATGAAAGTTTGAATGGGCCGAAGGCCAGTTTGTTTGGAACCGCAGTCACTTGACCTAAATTGTGTATATATGTTAAATAGAAATATGATTTGGGCCTAAGGCCGTTTGAAGCATGTTGTTCTACACACCGTTTGTATAACTCCTTTATTTGATATTATTCACTGGGCTTTCGCTCACGCTCATTCATGTGTTTGTAGGTGAGCCAAGAGAAGTCCAAACCCAGCCCCAGTGAAGTTTGTGAGGAACAACAAAAGTTTTGAAGAGTCAGCCCTTGCGTCTCACGCACGAGACCCGTCTTCGCCTTTTGTCATTCTGTTTTATTTTGTCATGTAGGCGAAGTCTTGGAATATGTTGTATATAGTTTTCTTGGGTTGACTTAGACTTATATGATCCTGTATGTACAGAACCTTGCGTAGTACATATTTTGTTGTGAGTTATTAATATGCATATGTATGGTTTGTGATGATGTGCCATGTAAGCACAGCTCTATGGACAAAGTTTTAAATTGCTTTCGTTTGGCTCCCATTAACTCTGTTAAAATACGTTTGGTTTGGTTCAAGGCCGTAGGTAATCTCTTGATTACTGGCCGGTTATGTCCTTAACCCACGGGGGCGGGTTTGAGTCATGACACTAGGCGAGGGCCTATTAATCAATGGGCCATGGTATTGTTTTCGCCAAGCAAGGGAGTCACTAAAGGATGCCATGAATACATTTTGAAAAAGGGACATTCATTAATTCATATAAAAAAACATTTCAAAATCATCATCATGTAACAATTTTCAAAACATATTTGAACATATCTTTATAAGGATATTACTCACAGTGGGCTTGACTTGAATATAACTCCTTGGATGCCAACCTACACAAAGCACACAAACAAACATATCGAAACATTGTAGGAAAAAAGTGGTGTTTTATAGGCATATTTTGGACCGACTTTGAGGCCAAAATTGAGTGGGCCCCAAACGTTGTTTGGGGTGGGTCCGAAGAGGTGAAGTGTTCCTTGCCGCGTGGCAAGTCACACGGTGAAGATGAAACGTTAAAACCATTTATGAGTGAATGGGAAGTTGACGTCGTTTTCGGGTTTAACATTAATTTTTTAGATAAAATTCTTTTGAATTTTTCATAAAAATTATTGTGGAATTTAATTTAATTCTAAATTCAAATTTTGGGTTCCTAAGTAGTTTTCTAAAATTTGTACCTCTTCCTATATTTATTAAACTATTTGTTTAATATATATATATATATTTAAATAGTTTAATATATACATAGTCCTAATAGTTTAATTAATATAGTTCCAAAAGTTTGAAACTGTTCCACTTATTGGCTTGTTTGAGAAACTCTTTAAATAGTTTAAATTTTTATTGTCCAAACAGGTTCAATAGGCCATAACAGTTTCGGTTTTTTGGGCAGTTTCAGATCAGGTATATAACTGCTGCTCCAACAGTTAATCTGTTAAGGGAAGTTGCAGAATTGTTTGAATTTTGAATCAAATCTGTTCATAACAAATTCACACCTGTTCACTTCCTCAGAGTACCTTTTCGGATCAGTTTTCTCGCCTATATATATACCTACTATTCCAGCAGTGTAGGGATGAAAAAATTCCGACCCCAAAAATTCAGTCCATATATTAGATTAGTTGGAAAAATTCCGAAAAATTGAGTCTGAATTTTGTCCTTTTGCTGTCCATTTCCTTTTAGTGCATTATTCTTCATTTTAGTTTAGAATAAATATTCAAAGAGTTAGAACACAGGTTTGGTTCGCCGAACAAATTGTTTGGAGTACTACTGCAATTTGTGAAGATCATTGTATCCTGGGAGATAGACGCCACTCAACCGCAAGCACCGTAGCGGGGCGAATCTGTCTTAAGGACAGAGTGTCACACACTCGACTTGGTCTTAATTTTATTTCGGTTCAATAAATAAATCGGTATGTTATTTATTTATTTTGTTTGAATTTATTTCAAGTTATTTTATTTACACAGAAGATTGTTCCAACAATCTTAAGACAGATTCGAATTATTCTGTTTACAGAATTTTTCGTTTGTTTCCTTTTTCTTTCTTCGTAAATAATTTCGAAAAAAATTATTTGTGGATTTACAAAATAATATTCTGGTTGGAAAAACAAATAGTGATTATATGCTATTTGACAGATAGTAGTAATATACTGTCTCTTTTCTTTGACAACAACTAGTAGTACGATACTGGTGTCATTAACAATTCAGAATATATTTTTGTGGAATTTTTTCAGAAATTAATTTTGGGTTTTAGAAATTATTTTCTGAGTTTTCATTAATTAAAATTCTGTTTTCAGTATTTTAATTATTGGAGTGTAACAAGAGATTTAATTTCTGTGTGAAATTAATTTGGTTAAATAAAATTTTATTTTATTTCCAAATTAATTGAAAAATAAAAGTTATATTTTATTTCTTTTATTTTACAGAATTTAATTTCTTGTGTGGAATTAATTTGGTTAAATAAAATTTTATTTTATTTCCAAATTAATTGAAAAATAAAAGTTATATTTTATTTCTTTTATTTACAGAATTTAATTTTCTGTGTGGAATTAATTTGTTTAAATAAAATTTTATTTTATTTTCAAATTAATTGGAAAATAAAAGTTACATTCTTGTTTCTTTTATTTTTACAGAATTTAATTCTGTGCATTTGGTTTAATTTTCTGTGTAGTGTAAATTCTAATTATAATTTTGTTTTATAAATTAGAATTGATGGCTACTGAAACAAATGCCCAAACAAGTACTACTGTGGTGGCTGCGATTGCACCAACCCCTCTCCTGTGATGACAGTACCATAAATCACGGTGAAAAGCCAGAGAAGTTCTCAGGAACTGACTTTAAAAGATGGCAACAGAAAATGTTGTTCTATCTTACAACTCTGAACCTGGCTCGTTTCCTCCGTGAAGATGCTCCTATCCTGAAAGAGGATGAAACCGACCGGCAAGTGGTTGCTGCGGTTGATGCTTGGAAACATGCCGATTTCCTTTGCCGGAATTACGTCTTGAACGGACTTGACAACACATTATACAACGTCTACAGTCCAATCAAGACAGCAAAGGAACTTTGGGAATCGTTGGAGAAAAAGTACAAAACAGAAGATGCCGGCTCAAAGAAATTTGTGGTTGGCAGATTCCTGGATTTTGTAATGGTTGATTCAAAAACTGTGCCAAGCTCAAGATTTCCAACTCATTCTGCATGACATTCACGCAGAAGGTATGTCTCTCAGTGAATCCTTCAAGTTGCAGCCTTAATTGAAAAATTACCAAAAGGCTGGAAGGAATTCAAGAACTACCTTAAACACAAGCGCAAAGAAATTTCTATGGACGAGTTAATTGTGCGTTTAAGGATTGAGGAGGACAACCGCAATTCTGAAAAGCGGGCTGGTAAGCTTCTATGGAGTCTAAGGCAAATGTGGTGGAACATGCTTCAAAAACCAAGAAACGTAAGTCTTCTGGAGAAAGTTCATCACAAGGCTCTAAAGGGGGAAATATAAAAAGTACAAGTTTAATGGCAAATGTTACATCTGTGACAAAGAGGGACATCGGGCCAAAGATTGCCGTAGCAAAGGCAAAAGTAAGAAAAGAACAAGCAAGAAGCCTGCTCAAGCCCATATGAAGTGGACAAGATTTCCAATGGTGTAGATGACATCAATCTTTCTGCAGTTGTTTCCGAGGCAAATCTTGTCGGAAATCCTAAAGAATGGTGGGTGGACACTGGTGCTACTCGCCATATTTGTGCCGACAAAAAGATGTTCACATCTTACTCTACAGTGGACAATGGTGAACAACTTTTTATGGGCAACTCCTCAACTTCCAAAGTTGAAGGACAAGGAAAGATTGTCTCAAGATGACATCAGGAAAGGAACTCACTCTCAACAATGTGCTGCATGTACCGGACATTCGCAAGAATCTTGTTTCCGGATCTTTGTTGAGTAAGAATGGGTTTAGGCTAGTATTTGAGAGTGATAAATTTGTACTTACTAAGAATGGGATGTATGTAGGAAAAGGTTACATGTCTGATGGCCTTTTCAAGTTAAATGTAATGTTGTACCCTCTGTTATTAATAATACTACATCTTCTTCTTACTTGCTTGAGTCTTCAAATTTATGGCATGGTAGACTAGGACATGTTAATTATGGATCTTTGCGTAGATTAATTAATATGGAATGTTTACCTAAATTTGACATTGATTCAAATCATAAATGTGAAATTTGTGTTGAGGCAAAATTATCTAAAACTCCTTTTCATTCAATTGAAAGAAGTACGGAACCACTTGAATTAATTCATAGTGACATTTGTGATTTTAAATCAATTCAAACCAGAGGTGGAAAAAAGTATGTAATCACTTTTATAGATGACTATACTAGATATAGTTATATTTATTTAATTCGAACCAATGATGAAGCTTTGGAAACTTTCATTCAATATAAGAATGAAGTTGAAAATCAACTTGGTAAGAAAATCAAGAAACTTAGAAGTGATAGAGGTGGTGAATATGAATCACCTTTTGGTGAATTTTGTAAAGAACATGGAATAATTCATCAAACCACCGCTCCTTACTCACCTCAGCAAAATGGAATTGCTGAAAGGAAAAATAGGACTTTAAAAGAAATGATGAATGCCATGTTAATAAGTTCCGATTACCTCAGAACTTGTGGGGGAAGCAATACTTTCTGCTAATTATATTTTAAATAAAATACCCCGAAAGAAAGTAAATCAAACACCTTATGAATTGTGGCATGGAAGAGTACCATCCTACAAATACTTAAAAGTGTGGGGGTGTTTGGCTAAAGTGGCTATTCCTAGTCCTAAAAAGACTAAGATAGGTCCTAAGACCATTGATTGCATTTTCATTGGTTATGCTAAGAATAGTAGTGCATATCGGTTTTTGATTCATAAATCAGAACATTCTGAAATGCATGTAAATGCTATTATAGAGTCTCGGAATGCATCATTCTTTGAACATGTATTTCCAAATAAGATTGGACAAGAGACTAGTAATAATAAGAGATCTTTTGATGCTATTACTAGTAATGATCAAAAACATGATCGAGAGCAAGAGTTAGACCAAAATGAGGAAGAAGAACCTAGGCGTAGTAAACGTGCTAGAACCTCAAAATCTTTTGGTCCAGATTTTCTAACATTTTTGTTAGAAAATGAGCCTTTAACTTTTAAAGAGGCTATGTCCAGTCCTGAAGCTCCTTTATGGAAAGAAGCTGTCAACAGTGAAGTTGAATCCATCTTGCAAAATCACACTTGGGAATTAGTGGACTTGCCACCAGGTTGTAAACCTCTTGGGTACAAGTGGATTTTCAAAAGAAAATTGAAAGCAGATGGATCAATCGACAAATACAAGGCAAGACTTGTAGTCAAAGGTTTTAGACAGAAAGAACGTCTAGATTACTTTGACACATACTCACCGGTTACTAGAATAACATCCATTATAATGCTAATTGCCATTGCATCTCTATACAATTTAGAAATTCATCAAATGGATGTTAAAACCGCTTTCTTAAATGGTGAGTTAAATGAAGAAATTTACATGGAACAACCAGAAGGGTTTTCTGTTCCAGGGAAAGAAAAGAAAGTGTGTAAATTGGTTAAATCATTATATGGTTTAAAACAAGCGCCAAAACAATGGCATGAGAAATTTGACAAGGCAATGATGTCAAATGGTTTTAAAATTAATGAGTGTGACAAATGTGTTTATATTAAAAACACAGATAAAGGTTATGTCATTGTATGTCTTTATGTAGATGATATGCTCATCATTGGTAGTAATAATGACATGATTAAAACTACCAAGAAAATGTTGAATAAACATTTTGATATGAAAGACATGGGCATTGCTGATGTAATACTTGGTATAAAAATTACCAAAACATCAGAAGGATATGTTTTGCCACAATCTCATTACATTGAGAAAATACTTGACAAATTCAGCAAAGATGATGATCATCTTGCTAGAACACCTGTAGATGTTAATTTGTATCTTTCTAAGAATGTACAGGAAAGTATTTCTCAATTAGAGTATGCCCAAATTATTGGAAGCTTAATGTACTTGATGAACTGTACTCGCCCAGATATAGCTTATGCAGTAAGTAAATTAAGTAGATATACGAGTAATCCGGGAGTAGAACACTGGAAAGCAATTATAAGGGTTCTTAGATATCTCTGATTTACTCGTAACATTGGGCTTAATTATACTAGATATCCAGCAGTGCTTGAAGGATACTGTGATGCAAATTGGATATCGGATACAAGAGACTCAAAGTCCACTAGTGGGTATGTCTTTACTCTTGGTGGGGCGGCTGTATCTTGGAAATCTTCCAAACAGACTTGTATTGCTAGGTCTACTATAGAATCAGAATTCATAGCCTTAGACAAAGCAGGGAAGAGGCAGAATGGCTTCGCCACTTCCTTGAAGATATTCCAATATGGCCAAAACCGGTGCCTGCTATATGCATACATTGCGATAGTCAATTAGCTATAGGTAGAGCACAGAGTCATATGTATAACGGTAAGTCACGACACATTCGTCGTCGACATAACACCGTGAGACAACTACTCTCTAATGGAATTATTTCCATAGAATATGTTAAGTCTAAAGACAACATAGCGGATCCACTAACCAAGGGGTTAGCAAGAGAGTTAGTTGAGAATTCATCGAGGGGAATGGGACTTAGGCCTATTAAATAAGAGTTACCACAACGGCAACCCAACCTAGTTGACTGGAGATCCCAAGATCTAGGTTCAAAGGGACAACCGAGTTGTGAATGACTCAGAAGGATCACTGGGGAGTCTAACTCCTACCCATTTCTATGATGAAATAGTGATGTCTGCAGCGTTTTAGGTTAAGTAATACTTTTAATGATTCTTATATCTAGGTATACCTAGTGGAGTATGGTAGGATACTCTTCATAAGAATTACCTATGTGAGTGTGAACTGGGCCGGTTCTATGAGATTTGTGAAGGGCTACAATTCTCTAGAGCACTCATGAAGACCAGGTTGTTTAGGGCCAAAATGAACACAATAGTGAGAACTAAACTGTGTCTGGGAATATACTGTGTGAGTTCTATTGTCTTGGTTTACACAAACGGCTGAACAGTTCAAGACATCATGTTCACTGGTTAGCTAGCAAATCCGATAGTGTCTCACAAGGGAAGGTTCAAAGCCAAAAGCTACCTATCCTTTGCAGAATATTTTCAATTTCTATACTCTCTGTATTTAGATCATGTTGTTGCATTTTCTCTCCGTCAAATTCCATTCATGTGGGGGATTGTAGGAAAAAAGTGGTGTTTTATAGGCATATTTTGGACCGACTTTGAGGCCAAAATTGAGTGGGCCCCAAACGTTGTTTGGGGTGGGTCCGAAGAGGTGAAGTGTTCCTTGCCGCGTGGCAAGTCACACGGTGAAGACGGAACGTTAAAACCATTTATGAGTGAATGGGAAGTTGACGTCGTTTTCGGGTTTAACATTAATTTTTTAGATAAAATTCTTTTGAATTTTTCAATAAAAATTATTGTGGGAATTTAATTTAATTCTAAATTCAAATTTTGGGTTCCTAAGTGGTTTCCTAAAATTTGTACCTCTTCCTATATTTATTAAACTATTTGTTTAATATATATATATATTTAAATAGTTTAATATATATATAGTCCTAATAGTTTAATTAATATAGTTCCAAAAGTTTGAAACTGTTCCACTTATTGGCTTGTTTGAGAAAACTCTTTAAATAGTTTAAATTTTTATTGTCCAAACAGGTTCAATAGGCCATAACAGTTTCGGTTTTTTGGGCAGTTTCAGATCAGGTATATAACTGCTGCTCCAGCAGTTAATCTGTTAAGGGAAGTTGCAGAATTGTTTGAATTTTGAATCAAATCTGTTCATAACAAATTCACACCTGTTCACTTCCTCAGAGTACCTTTTCGGATCAGTTTTCTCGCCTATATATATACCTACTATTCCAGCAGTGTAGGGATGAAAAAATTCGACCCCAAAAATTCAGTCCATATATTAGATTTAGTTGGAAAAATTCTGAAAAATTGAGTCTGAATTTTGTCCTTTTGCTGTCCATTTCCTTTTAGTGCATTATTCTTCATTTAGTTTAGAATAAATATTCAGAGAGTTAGAACACAGGTTTGGTTCGCCGAACAAATTGTTTGGAGTACTACTACAATTTGTGAAGATCATTGTATCCTGGGAGATAGACGCCACTCAACCGTAAGTACCGTAGCGGGGCGAATCTGTCTTAAGGACAGAGTGTCACACACTCGACTTGGTCTTAATTTTATTTCGGTTCAATAAATAAATCCGGTATGTTATTTATTTATTTTGTTTGAATTTATTTCAAGTTATTTTATTTACACAGAAGATTGTTCTAACAAACATAATATTACTCTCTTGATCACATATAACTTCTCTTATTCTTTCCTTCCCAAATAAACCGAATTCTTATTTCCACGTATTCTTACTCTTCCTTTTCAAAAAACTGATTTCTTACTCTGCTTCATAATCAATTAATTTATGTTGGTTCTTAATTTATTAATTTCCAATGAGTCATAATTTATGCCTAAGAATGCTTGGGAAGAGATGAGAATGAAAATATGAAAAAGATGTAATTTTTCAACACATTCTGAAAAGGCCTGACTGCTCGAGCCACCCCTTGATCACTTGAGCAGACTGCACAGTCTGCAAAAATACTGGGAGCTCGTAATGTTCGCTCGAGTCACCAATTGGTTGCTCAAGTGGTCTATAAATTTCTTGGGTTTTCAAAACTGAAGATTTAGCTTCCGAACTTCATTTCAAAACTTAGGCTCATGCTTGACCAATTTCAAAGTCATAAATTCTAAAACATGAATTAAACTTTCAAAATATAATTTCAAAACTTGGATTCATACATGGCTTGTCTAAAAATATACAAACTCTTAAATAATTAAGAAAACATGATCAATTTTAAATCATTTACATCAAAACTCCTTTAATTTAAAAATTAAGCTCATTTGTTCATAAACTCATAATTTTCCAAAGTTTAGTTCTTATTTCATCAAAACATGAAATCAATTTTAAGAAATCTATGATGCATGTACAATTAGAGTATTAAAACTTGTAGAATTTGTTCATGCATGCAGAAATGAGACTCAAATTCATGCAAGATATTCAAAATCAAACCCAAAATAATTAATTTTTAAATTTATTTCCATAACCATGAACCTAGATCAATTCCTTCATCATTTTGCCAATTCCTATTTTAATTACATGAAATTGAACTTAATTGCTTTTTAATTTCAACTTTTAGGTGGCTTATCTACAAGATTCAAACTTCAATTTCTTACCTAAAGTCTTCAATTTGTTAAGTCTTTTGATAAAGCTTTGAGTTTTTTCCCCTTGTCTTCAATTTCTTGATCTCTCTTTCTCTAGAGTTGAATTTTCCAGCAAAAACATGTTGAACTCTCACTCTTCTCTCTCTCTCTCTCTCTCTTTCATGGTTTGCTCCAGCAGAATGACTACGATGCATAGGTCCAACACAAATATACAATTAAGCTCTCTTTCTCATTTCTCCTACTTTCTAGAACACTCTCTAACTCTCTCATCTTATTTAATTGACTTTGATTAGATGAATTCACTAATCACATATTAACATAATTAATGAATTGTTAATGTTAATTAATTATGTCTAATCTTTAATTTAATTAGTCTAATTGACTTCAATTAAGGACCAACTAATTATATTTAATTTTTACTAATCTGAATCAGATTTTTAATCAAACTCCCAAAAGACTCCAAATATTAAATTAAACTTATTGCCATCATCAATTTTGATTTCTCAAATCATTAAAACCTTCAATTTCTGATCAGATCCAAAATTGTTCTCAATAATTACATATTCAAATTGGACACCCATAAGTGAATTTAATTAAGAATAATCACAATTTCTAATTCTTATAACTAAATTGGCTTAATTAATTCTAATTCAGACCCCATTAATCAAATCTTAATTTTACTAGACTAAATTGAAACTGAATCGAATATTTAATTAACCTCCTATATGGTTCAATACTTGAAATTAACTGATTCAACTCATCAATTTCACATTCTTAAGCCATTTAAGCCTTTAATTTCTAATTCCAAAGTAAATCCTTAACCAAATCATATACGAATCAAACTAAATAATTCTAATAAATCTCAAATTAAATTAGAATAAGAACTAATTAAAATCCAAATCTCTTTTATTAATTAAATGTTAAATATTATACATGGCAGGGTCATCACAATAATAGTCAACAAAAGTGGAAAAACGAATGGTTTTGGGTGCCCACCATGCACTGTATTAATAGTCGGCAAATGTGGGGATAGTTTTGGTTATATATATATATATATATATATGTAGTATGGGGCTTCTACAAGGGTTTCATGGCATATTTACCACCCTGGTGTTGAGAAAGGTTTTCAATGGAATAATGATGTATTTGTTTTCTTGCCCTTTTATTTATTTATTTTTTAAACATAAACTTTAAATTGCATTTGGGTTATGATGATACCATGTGGATGTTCAAATAATTAGATACTCTGTTAAACATATCTCTATTGGGTATATAGCTCATCCCTATCTAATATTTTTAGGAATTGGTGATGTGCCACCACCTTAGTGAGGAGAAGTAGACTCTTTTGTTTTGATTGGAGCACCGAGGCTCATGGATGTTAATATGGAAGCGCCGAGCTTATTTGCTAAGGACCGTTTGTCCATTTTTGTTGCAATAAGGCAATGCCTTGAATTTTTTTTAAGCCATTAAGGCATTTTATTTTGTATCCTCTAACTTGTTGACCTTTGTCATATGGAAGTGTATTTAATATGTTGAACACAGAACTGTAAATGGAAACCTTAGTTCAAGGAGAAAGAGGACCTTGTAGGGTTAATATTATTATGATGATGATGAGATTTTGGGTTCAACCATGTTTTAATTGATGTTTACATTAAATAATTTGGGGGTTTTACAAATTGGTATCAGAGTTAACCAGGTTTGACTAACTTGAGCTCGTGGGAAATGGCTAATGCTATAGTGAGTCTGCTATGCTAGGAAGGATGTTAATTGCTTAACATGATTATGTGTTTATGTGACTATATGGGTATGGGATCAAACTTCTAGGATACAACTTGGATCCACTGCACTCATTGAAATCCTTTTGGAAAGGCACATGATCAATGCTTTTTCCACTTGGAAGTCCTTGAGCACCGTGGGACATATTGTAGACGCGCCCGAACGTCCCGGGAAAATCCCGTTTTGTTCATTGGGCTTGCTACAGTTCGGACTCCATGTCACGGTTCTGAATCTAATCTCATAAAGTGCAATGCAAGATCGATAAATCACCAAAGAGTCCAAATCTGGCAAATCGTTTTGAAAAACTGATTTTTAGAAAGAAGTGCCAAACATGGACTGCTTTGCCAGATACAGAGTCGCCACCTAAATATTTTATTTTGGGGGAATTTAGGAAACCCTGACTCGTGCCTAAGGCCACGTGTTCGTCATCACCAAAGTTGCCTCGGCTCGGGAACTTGGGTACGAGAGGGAAAGGTCATGCAATGAGCACCCCCGCTCGCCCGATCAAAGATCGGCCTTTACTAACATGATATGTTGTTTTTGAAAACACATGCGCTCTTATTCCGGTTATTAGCCTAGAATTACTATGTTATGCGCACGGCAAACAAGTATAGACTGGATCGCCTAAGTTGGAACAAAACATCTCATGTTTGTTTTTGAAAGCGGTTTGCTACTTGCAAGTAGGCTAAAATGCGGATTTTTGCCACCCTCAAGTGGGCTTAGGAAAAAATGGTGATTTGCCACTCTCAAGTGGGCTTAAAACTCGCAATCAATGAATTGTTCCAATTCAAGTAATTCAACCTTCACCCATAGGCAATCAAGCAGTTATATCACATAAGCAAATAGCCTCATGGTAAGCATGCTATCATGGCAGTCACTCACACACATGCAAGGATGCTAAAGCATAAACACTTACCGAGTACTCCGAGCCAAAACAAAAGCTACGTTAGAAATCAATGCATGATCCTAGCTATGTTAAGAATGCCTAATGCAACACATGCAAAATGCAACTAAGATAGGCTCGGCTATCCTAAGATGGCATATGAGATGCTACAGACAACATGTATTCAACTTGGAATTAAAATACAATGCAGTTAGTATGATGTGCTGAGCCTGGTGCATACAAGACAGATGAATGGATGCAAACATGCGAGCATAAGGATGCTAATTGAAACGTGCCCTAAAACTAACCATTGTAAGCTAGTAAATAAAAGGGAGAAAGAAGTGGGGGTTGGAAGACATGCATTACACACACGCACACTTATTTACAACATCGCCCTCTTGACGGAGGGTCCAAATGAATAGTACAGAACCAACTAGCTAATCTAAACTAATCTAATTAAACTAGTTATTACACAACAGAATGAATAACAAGCTACAACTAATTATTACACAACACTAACTAATTAACAAATCAACTAAATTAGCAATTAAATAAACATGCAAACTATATGATGTAGGTTGCCTCAGCTCTGCTTTGGATGACAAAGGATGCATGCATGCTCGAGTCGCCTTGTTCGGAAATCCCTCGCGACGCCCCGATTTGCCTTTGTTTGCAATTGATCTCAAAAACTTGCACCAAGCTCGAGAGAGATGAAACTCCACCTTGGGAATCTGTAGGGATGCTGCAGACCAGATATTGGCCTTGGAGACCACCTGCGGACCACTTTTTGTTGGTGAAAACTAGAAAAAGTGGTCGGCCAGCCACTTTATCTGGTCGGCCGACCAGTTTTTGCTGCTGGTTTCTGGTTTGCTGCAACAGAGAGCAAGAAAGGGGCATGGCAAAGTATTTGCAACACATATGTGCACAACTATCCTCCCTATCATTACATAAGCTCAAGGGAGTATAGTTCTCGACCCTCGGGCCACCAATCACGCATCTCGATGCATGATGGCCGAGGAGCCAAATTGCACAACTCAATATGAAATGAATGCACACACGAACACATAAAGCCTAAAAATCCATCATGTATAGTCAAGAGTGTCGGCGACCGAGAATTGAGGCACGTTTCATCACTTCGAGTATGAAACGTCCCTCGTTTCCGTGTTTGGACTAACTCCTATTCCAAACACAATGCAACAAAACATGGCATACACAATGCGGCTCCAGCATGCAAACATGCAATGCAACAAAACAAGCATGCAAACAACATGCAAGGGACAAGCATGCAAACATGCAATGCAATGTAACTTAGCATACTCAATGCCAATGGCATGCACAATGCACAATGCACAATGCACAATGCACAATGCTAAGAACCACATGGCCCACTCAATGCAATGTGACATGATTAACTTAACAAAGCTAATGACATGCAAATTACGCTAATGCATGCATACTCAATGCAAGACAACATAAGCATGCAACAATATGAACAACAACTAGCATACACAATGCGAATGGACATGGCATACACAACACAATGAACCATATGGAATACACAATGCTCAATGGACTTAAACCAAAATGGACTGACCTCAGTCATGCCCAAATCAGTCGCCATAACACCAAGACTAAGGTACCAAAAGGCAAGACACACATGCACACATATTGGTCCACAAGCTAGGCAACAAGAACACAACCCTTAGGGGCACTCAAGGGGTGACAAAAGTGGGAGCATGACAAGTCTATATGCTCTGAAATTACATGCAAAGTGAAGCCATATCATGCAAATAGCTCAAATAAAGCATGCCAAGAGACTTGAAATACAAAGCTAGTCAAGGGCTTTACACTACAACCATACCAAGCAATGCTCAAATGACCTAAAGCACTCAAAACAAACCTAATGTAGGTCAAAACAGTGGCTGAAATGGACTGAAATGATAGCATGCTAAGCAAGAAAAAGCATGCCCAAATGATGGCTCACAAGCAAGACACAAAGCTCAACTCTCAAATACAATTAAAGAGTGATAAACATGAGAGTATGGAAAAGATATAAGCTCTGAAATTCCATGCCAAATGATGCCAAGGTATGCAAACATCACAAATATAGCATGCTAGGGACCTCAAAACTCAAGACTAGCCAAAGCATTTGCACTATAACTATACACAAAATGAGTGATATGACCATGGCAGCCCAAAACAGTCCTAGAACAGCCCAAAATATGAATAAAATCATGTTGGAGCATAGCCAAAATATGCTAGAATGATGAGCCAAAACAACATGCATACAAAGCTAGTAAGCAAGATTTATACTACAAGTACATGAAGCATGCAAGAGGATATCAAACCAACTTTAGAAAGAGTTATGACATGCTAAATAATGACCAAAAACCTGCTGAAATGGAGCCCATACATGCTAGAAAGACATGCTACTTTGATGAGCCACAAATGGGATTGCACTACACATACAAGAAGCATGCAAAAGGTGACCAAACCAGCCATGGACAGAGTCAAGGAAGGTCCTAGAAGTCACAAAAAAAGTACCTAAACCAAGCCTCAAAATAGTAGAAACACATGCTCCTTTGATAGGCCAATAATGCAAGCGAACAAAACAAGAAGAGAGGGGATCACCCCTCTCTGATTTAGGACCTCAAAACCACATGCCAACCACTGAAAATCCACTGGATTTCAGTGGTTAAAGGGCCAAGCAAGGACTAGCTCGAAGGCCTTACGGCATGGCACAAAACAAGGCCAAATAAGGCATGCAAGAGGGTAGAAGACCCTCAACACCCAAGAGGCCTTAAACAAACATCACAAGGACTGAGAAATATAACTTTTTCTAGTATAAAGTTAAGCTCAAATCATCATGCAAATATGGCTAGGAGAGTAACCAAAAACAAAGCTTAAAGAGGAGAAAAGGGGTTACCCTTGAAGCACTGCAACAACAGCAATTCCTCCAGCCCAAAACCAACTCTTATGACCCAAAAACCACCTCCAAGGATCTCAGCTCAAATATGGTGGTGTGTGGCTAGGAGTTATAGTGCAAAAGTGAAGGAATAACACTCTTTAAGGCACAAAATATAGAGGGAGAGAAGAATATAGAGAGGGAGATGTATCTATCACTCTTGGCCAACTTCAGAACCTGGAGAAGGGAGAGAGGCCTCCCCTCTTATAGAAAAACATGAGCTAAAGCTTCTTGGAGAAGCTTAGAGCTTGGATGCCACGTGTATGGAGGATGCAATCTGTGCACTCCAGCTGGCACAGCTGGCATCCACAGACTCTTCAAAATCTGCAGGAAGGTCACCGACCAGCTAAAGTGGTCGGCTGACCACTTTTTCTGGTCGGCCGACCACTTTTTCAGAGAAAGTGGTCGGCCAGCTAGTTTTTCTGGTCGGCAGGAAAATTCTGCTTTCCAGGTCCAACTTCAAATGGCCATAACTCCTTCATATGGACTCATTTTCAGGTGATTCTTGTGTCCAAATTGAATCCCTGGAAGTAAGCTTTCCAATGGTGGAAGCCTTGCATCAAAATTATAACTGTGAAAAAAGTTATGCCTGTTTTGGTGAAGCCGCGCAGTTTTGGTCCTACCCGGATTCATGCCGAACTTCTCTCAAACTAGTTTTCTTCTCTCCTTTCCTCTTTTCTTCAACTCCAAACCCCTAAAAACAGTGTTTTGAAAGATTTTTCAAAGATTTCATCTCTCTTTCATTCATTTCCACTTTGTCCTTGCTCGGTTTATCGAAAAGCGCGACATTTAACAAAATGCGAGTGTCGGAACATCGTAGAAAATTTATTTTCAAAACATTTTGAAAGAGAGGGTTTCAAGGTCTAAAATCTTTTGATCAAGATTGTTTTGGTCCAAAAGGGGAATGAAGTTGAGATTTGTCTCTCTCCTTGCCGAAGAAACTGAACTTTTGCCCTGCACACATTTCTCCACCAAGTAAACCATCAGTAGTGCCCAAGTCTTAAGGGCGGTCAAAAATGGGGTGTCTACACATATTTATATCTCAGAAGGGTGGTTCGTATGTGCTCTATGTGACAAGGTGCTTATGTGGTTTAAATACATGTATGTACTCATGCTAGTGCATGTGTGATGGATGAGACTAAGTGTAGAAAGGTGAGTCACGAATTTAATCTTATCTATAATTCTTATAGGAAGTCAGGACGTGGAAGAGGTCGTGGTAGACCTCACCAGGATGGTCGGAATATTCCATCCCAACCGAAGATCCCTCTACAAGAAGAATGAGAGGGTCAGAACAATGTGGCTGCTCTACCAGCACAGGACGCAATGGGGGCTTTGGCTCGGGAGATGGTTGGAGCTCTTAGAGAGTCCATGGACATACTGAGAGCCGAACAAGCGGCTAGGACCATCAAAGGAGAGACTAGAACTTCTTTCCTAAAAAAGGAATTCTTTTGTTCAAACCCCGCCGAGTTCAGTGGCAGACCCGACCCTATGAAAGTAGATGAATGGTTAGAGCAAATCGTCAAATCTTTTGAGATCTTGGACATCCGTGAGGGTGAGTTATGGGTAGCATTAGTGGACTACCAATTGAAAGGAGAGGTCGGGCAATGGTGGAAGTATGCCAAAAATTGTGTTGAGCACACTTGGAAGGCATTCACACATAACTTCTAGGAGAAGTTCCTCCCTCCTACTGCTAGGGAACGGTTGAGGAGACGATTTAGAGAGCTATCGCGGTGACACACCTGTGGCCGAGTTTGAAGCCACATTTACTAGTTTATCCCGCTTTGCACCCGAGCTAGTAACACCTGAAGAATGTCAATGCTTAAAATTTGAGAAGAGGTTGAGACCAAAAATTTTGATGAAGGTCGTGGGTAATAGGATCAGAGATTATGACCGACTTGTGGAAGCCGCGTATCATGTAGAAATTATGGTGGAGGCTAAGGAAACTAAGAAAAAATCAAAGAGATTAGGGTACTCAGAGTCTAGGGGTGATTCAAGGTCTTCAAAAAAGTCTAGGAGCTCATTGTCCTATCAGTCATCATCGCAACAAGTTAAGTCTTCCGGTTCAATGATGATTGGTGGTTCGGGGAACACGGGTCAAACCCTGGTGTGTTATAGATGTGCCCAGTTGGGTCATAAGTTTTCAAAGTGTGGTCAGAGAATTGGGGCTCAAACACAGTTGGCTCGCTCCCATAGTCAATCCCAAACTAAGGACCAAGCACCATCTTGCTACCAGTGCGGCTAATTGGGGCACTTGAAGAAGTTTTGCCCACAGAAAGCAAGGACTGCTAATGTATCGGGATCTCGCCAGTCAGGGGGCTTCTAGACAAGCCAAGGGCAGACACAGTCTCATCAGCTGGCCCAATCAGGTTGGGCAACCCGAGCAGTACACGGGGCCACATTTGCACAATCTGTGCAGCAGGCCTATGTTCCGAGAGGCGACCTATGAGAGCAGAGGCCATAAGGAAGGGTGTATGTCATCACTACATCATAGCAGTCTTCAGGACCATCCATGGTGAGAGGTACATATCTTATTTTCAATACTTGGGCCAGTGTGTTGATAGATACTAGGTCATCTCACACATTCATAGCATCCACATTTGCATCCATGTTGGGGTTAGAAAGTGAGCAACTAGAGTCTCCGCTTGAGGTAGAGTCACTTGTTAGGGGTAAAATTGTCTTGAAGCGGGGATGTCACAGGTGTGTAATTGAGCTCGCTGATCGTCGACTTCCATTCAGCTTTGTGTTGTTAGATATGTCCGGATTTGATGTCATCCTTGGCATGGATTGGTTGTCTTCCTACTGTGCCATTATAGGTTGCTACTGTATGAGAGTTACTATTTGCACGTCGGGTGGTGATTGCTTCTCTTTTCTGGGGGATAGAACCGACAGATTGTTGCCACCACTGTATGACCCACGTGATTGAGGCGAACTTGGCTCTCTCCTAGCAACCTTCTTAGATGATGGGAGTAGTAAGGTCCAAGATGTGTTTCCTAAAGTGGTTTGTGAGTACTCAGATGTCTTTCAAGAGGATCTCACCGAATTACTACTTTATCGAGAGGTTGAGTTTTCCATAGACCTAGTGCCGGGACTGTATAATTCGCACTAGTTTAGTTGGTTGTCCTGAATGATCAATTACAAGAGTTGCTAATAAGGGCTTCATACACCCTAGCAACCCACCGTGGGGAGCTCTGGCCTTGTTTGCTAAAAAAAAGATGGTTCGTCGAGATTGTGTATAGATTATCGCAAAATGAATCAAGTTACGGTTAAGAACAAGTATCCCTTGCCTAGAATAGATGACCTTTTTGACCAATTCAAAGGTTCATGCTGTTTTTCAAAGATAGATTTGAGGTCAGGTTACTGTGGGATGCTTCTTAGGGTTTCCAAGTGCGCCCAACAGTTCAGACTCCCGATCTCCTGATCTAGTCTCACTAGTGCAATGTGAAACAAAAAATGAGAGTCTAAATCTGACAACTTTATAGAAAATCCATTTATTGTAAAATATGCCAGAAATGGACTACATCACCAGATTTAGAGTCGCCACCTAATCTTTTGAGGGAATTAGGAAACCCGTGACTCGTGCCAAAGGCCACTGTCCGTCATAACCAAAGTGTCTCGGCTCGAGAACATAGCTATGAGAGGGGAAGGTTATTAATTGAGCACGCCACTCACTTTTTCAATCATCATTGTACATCACCATCAATGGCTATGAGACATGAGGGTTGTCGTTCTTCAACTCGAAGTCCTTCATGACGCCCAATATCAATGTTTGCCACTTGGGGTTTACATGGAAGTGGCGAAAGAGACGAATTTAGTGAAAATTGCAAAGGAATGGAGACTATGATTTGGATTATATAATAAAAATAGTGTCTATGTTTGGTTATGAATCAAAGAACCAGAGATCAGTTCAAAAAAATTAAAAATAAAAATCATAGACCCAAAGAAAAGAACTTTAGAGAGAGAGAGAGAGAGAGAGAGAGAGAGAGAGAGAGAGAGAGTATAACATGCTCATGTGGGAGTTTTGGATTGGTTGTTCGTGAAGTGTGCCTTTCTTGGTTCAGTCGGTATAAGTTAATCCCTTCTTATAGGGTGTTTTGGAAAGTTGGTTAAAAGCTAACCTTTTGGGTTTTTTTGACTTTTTTTTTTTTTTTTAATCTTTTTGTGAGTAAAAAATGTGAGAGATGATGTAACCTAAAATTGGTTAAAAGCTAAAAACTAACTTTTAACAGCTTGCCAAAAGACCCCATATATACTAGTTCATTAAGCCCATGTAAGGCATGGACAACTTGCACAATTTTTTTTCTTTAATTTGTGATTTTTGACTTTATGGTAGTGTTTGTTTTAATTAAAGCAAAATATAATGGAATGATTAATTAGAAGAGGTTAAAGAAGAATAATTTCATTCAAATTCAAATTATTAGATATGTTTTGAATTGTTCAAAATCAACTTCATGCTATTTTCAAAAATAAGAAGTCTTTTTATCCAACTATTGGAGAAAACAAGAAAAAATTACCCTAATTATAAAATACGAAAAAATTATGAGAAAGTGTATTTCCACACCATACAAATTATCAGTATGCACCACAAATAGTGTTTGGATATAACTTTTTGAACAAATGTCAAAGTTTGGATTTAAAATTATGAATAAAAATAAATTACTCAAATATATATTCCGTTCAATTATTTATATCCAAACAACTACTTTATGTTCATATATTTATATTCGAACATTTAACTTTTCTTTGAATATTTATATCCGAACACTATTTGTGAAATATACTGAGAATTTATATTGTGTGCAAATAAAATTACTGTAACGCCCCGAAATAAATACAATATACCCATCTCATAACAACCGATAAGTGGCAACATATATGAATTGATAAGTTTTCACTAATCAGAGTTTGATATACAAAAGGTGACATGATATACATTCATAAACAGTATATCCCGAATCCACAACATGTGTTACAAGATTGAGAGGAGAAATGAAAGTTAAACAGATAGTCTTATGCCTTAAAGGCTTACATCTTTCCAAGTCAATACTTGGGTACATCAAAAGTGAGTCTTAAGCTCAATACAAATAAAGCCCTAAGTTTGTACAAAAGTGAATATAAAACAACAAAACTGAGCCTTCAGCTCCACAGTCTTCCCAAGCTAAGTCTTTGGTGAAAGCATATTACCAGCACCTAAAAATGGTTTTCCCAAATAGGATGAGCCAAAGCCCAATAGAAATAATCTAACACAATATATAAATCTTAACAAAGATATAAGGGTGAAATGCATATGCAATGCTCACGTCAAAACGGTTTACATTTCTTTCTCAAAATCATGCCATGCTCAAATTATATCACAATTCCCAAATCATGTCCTTTACCACAGGAAACAAGGGGGAATTCTCAAACCGGTACAACCTTTCACAGATATTTCGTCTGCGGGAAACAGTCAACCATGTAAACGTAGCCTATACAAGCGCTCCTATTACCATTTTACGGATATTTCGTCCGTAGAAATTGGCACCCATGTATACGCGCGTTTTTCGGGACTTTCACCCTGGACACACAGGCCAACTTAGTTTGGTGATACACACCTCTTTCCAACTTTCACCCATTTTTCTCAAAATCACACACATTTGCAATGTATTAAGTAAGCAGCAATGTTCAATACACATGGATGATAAATTAGTTTCAATTCAAATAATCTTCATGCAATTTCTACAACAATCATAGCTATCCTCCACCAATAGCCCAAAACAAATATTTCTAAATAGATATAAAATCTCCAATATAGATAAACTTTCCAAATTTCAAGGTAAGCGATAATACATATCAAACTCCACCATCTATATCAATATCCATCAAATTTCATATTTCTATCTTCAATTCCATTTATTTATACAAAATAAATATGTGAGCCATTTTGGATAAAAACCTCTTTTTCTTCCGAAATCCATTCCAAGTATCAAAATCAATAATTTCATCATAACTCAACCTCATATCCAACCCCACAACCATTTTGAATACATCCATTGAAAACCCTTCTTTTGATTTTAAACCAAAACCCTAGGTTTGTTCAAAATCCTCCAAAATCACAAGATTGTTTCGTAAAAATAAATAGCTAAGTTAAAAATCATAAAATAGTGTAAAAAATCTCTACCTCGAAGCTAGAAGACCAAGGGGAGAGTGGAGAAACCTTGAGGAAGCTGAAATCCAACTCTATTCGGATGAAAACGAAGCTCTAGGTGAGCCGTACCTTTTTAACAAAGGGAGTAGGGTGGAGAAATGGGTAGATCTTGGTGTATTTATGGAGATAGAGTAAGTTCTAGAGAGAGAAGGTCTAGATTTAAGGTTTTGAAATGTTTAGAGAGAGAGAGAGAGATGAAAAAGTGATGTAAAAAGTGACTTTTACGAGCTGATATACGCATAGTTCGCTCGAGAGCAAGAAGTGACGCTCAAGTGTAGATTACACACTCTCGGTAGTTTTACAGACAGAAGACCATCGCTCAAGTGCAAGAATGGCCGCTCGAGCACACGACTGCTCGAGTGTAGAATACACTCTCCCAGTAGTTTTGCAGGCCTGCAAAAGTATTGAGAGTTCACAAAGGTCGCTTGAGTGCAAGAAGTGACGCTCGAGCATAAGAGCAAAATTCTGGGCAACAAGGTTTTTGAAAAATAATGTATCAACCTGTTCCAAACACAACCAACACATCCTGATAGCCAAACTCAAGGAGGAAAAGTAGGAATAAGACAAGAACAACAACACAAAACCAAGAAACCCGAATCCAAAATATCAAATGGGTCAGGTCTTAAACCATAATCGCTATAATTACTCAGAAATAATACCTCTATGAAGGCGGCTTTCCCCAAAATAACTCTCAAAATTCCATCCAAAGAAAAAAGCAAAATAGAAAATTGAAACACAAAGCAAAGCAAAATAGGAATCAAAATACAAGCCATATCTATATATTATATAAGCAAAATGGGGTTTTTAGCGAGAAGCCTTATGAGAGTTATAGTAATTTTCTTGATTTTTTTAATTTTAAACAATTAAGAAAATCTCCATTAGTTAGCTTCCATTTAACTTTTATTTTGCAATCTCAAATCGAGAAAAGAAGGAAAAAGTGAATTATTTCACTTACATAAAGTGAATCTTATGTTATCATTTATATAAGCAAAATGAGATTTTTAGTGAGAAGCCTTATGAAAGCTTCAATATCTCATACTAATTTTCTTGATTTTCTTAATTTTAAAAAATTAAGAAAATCCCCATTGGCTAGCTTCCATTTAACTTTTATTTTACAATCCCACATCGGGAAAAGAAAAAAAAATGAATTGTTTCACTTACATAAAGTAAATCTTATGCTCACATTTAATAATATTGTATTGTGCATGCTTGTAGACACCCCATTTTTGACGGCCCTTACGACTTGGACACCATTGCATGCACACCCGATGATGAGTTTATATGCTCACCAAGTGCTCGAAGTCCTCACGGAATGCCACAACTTTGAGCCTTTCAAACCCTACACCCTTGTTGCCTCATTCTTGGACCAAGTCTTGGTTCTTCAAGCCTGCAGCTCCTGGTGGCCTGCTAGCCACCTTATTGGGCTGTCGGCCATCACGTTTTGGCTGTCAGCCACCAGTGATGGCTGGCCGGGTACCAGTTTCTTTTGCAGATATTTTGTGACAGCTGTGCCAGCTGTTTGCACAGCTGCATGCATCTTCACCCACGTGTTGGGCTATATATCCTTGTAGGGAATTCATGTTTTCTATATATAGGAGACCTCCCTCTCATGTTTTAAGATTAGAAAATTTTGAGATCAAAATTTTTCCTCTCTCTCTATAATTCTCTCTCTCTAGCAAATCTCTACACTTTTGCCTACAAATCCTTAGCCTTTGCCTATACACCCTTAACCAAATCTTCTCATCTTTGAGCTAAGGCACTTTTGAGCTTGGTTTGAGCTCTTGAAGGGTGTGTTGTCTTGGTTTTGTTTCTCGAATTACTTCTTCTCTTCAAGAGGTATAAGGCTTTGTCCCTTTACTTTCTTTTTCTACTATTGTACTTGCTATTTCCCAACTGATTTTGGGCTGTAAAACTTCTGTATTTTTGGGCTGAAGCTTGGGTTTTAAGGCCATTAAAGGTTGAGGGGTTGATAGCCTTTCTTTATACCTTGTTTTGGAGGCCTTTGTCTTTGTGTTTCCCACCCTTTTACTATCTTTTTCTGAGCTTTTAAACACTAATTTTCAGAGTTATTTCAGTGGCCAAAATCATGTTTTGAAGTCCAAATTTCGAGGGGTTAGCCTCCCTCCTTGTGTCTTGCTTACTAGCCTAGTTTATGCCATGTTTTAGCATGTTAATCTAGACTTTTTTAGCTGAATTCCAGCATGTTTTAGGACTATTTTTAGATTGTTTTAGCACTATTTTTGAGTGATAGTTGTATTTGAGCTTTGTTTTGCATGCTTGTAGTGTAATAGTCCTCATGAGTTTAGTGTTCTAGGCCTTAGACACCATCTCCTTTGAGTTGATAGCATTTATATATGCTTTTCTCACTCATTTTCAACACTAATAATCTCTGCAACCTCCCTCCTTTCTTGACTTTTGTTTTGCTTTGAAAGTTGTTTCAAGCCTCTTCTTCTTTTACGCATGAGATTGAGGTTGTCATGCTTAATGGTTTAATCCCTTTTAGGGGGTTCATTACTAACGGTATGATATCTCTTTCATGCCTAAGACAACTTTTGGTTTGAGCCTTCTTTCCATTAAAGGACTTAAATTCACCCTTTGGACTTAGTGAATTAAAGGATGGAAATGTAATTTAAAATGGAGTAAAATTGAGGCTAAAAATGGTGAAAGATAATAATTTGATTGTGTTCAATCGGACGTTAATTGAACACATGGAACTTGGACCATTTTATACTTGCTAGTGATGAAATGATTCAAGTTTCTAAGCTCATCACTTCCCTTGATGTTTCATGATAGGGAGGTGGTTTTTGAGAGTCTAGTTTCATTGCATTTATCAAACTTGCACACTTGGTCTCTTAAGCCATCATGCAATGAAATTGCATCCATTGACGGTTTGTCAACCAAACTTGCTACTCCTTTGATTTGTTCATGAAAAAGAGGGGTGAGTTGTGCAAACAAACCCTTGAAATATCCTGTATATTCTCTGTTTGTCCTCTGTTCCAGCAAGGAGAACTAGGCAGCAGCGGCCGGCAGACTACCTTTGACAGCCGGCCGCCTTCACTGGTGGCCGGCAACCGTCATCGCTGGCCGACTGGCCATTGATGCAAAATTCAGCAGTGTGTTTATAAGATAGAGCAGAGTTATTCTAGAAGTGGGCAACAATGTGTGTGATCTATTGCGCAACAGAGGCTTTCCGGAATCAAAACCGTGGCTTTTCGGGTGGAAACCGAGCACGTGCATAAGCATTCTTCGCATATCAAGCCTGCTTAGTTGAAATATTTAGCTTAAATATTTGCTGTAATTAATTAGTTGTACTTAGTTGATTTTGTAATGTTTTGTAATAATTAGTTAGCTATAATAGTTAGTTAATTACTTCGGTTTGTAATAATTAGTTAAGTAGTTTAGCTAATTTCTTCTGTTTTGTAATAGTTAATTAATTAGCTTAGCTTTAGTTAGTTAGTTAATTTGGTAGTTTATTCATTTGGACTCTCTTTCGTGAGAGCGCAATGTAATAATGTGTATGTCTTCCAACCCCACATCTTTCTCCATTTTATTTTACTAGCTTATGATGATTAGTTTAGGGATATCACGTTTCATTTAGTATTACTCATGTTTGCATCCATTTGTATTGCATGCACTGAGGCTCGATTCATCATTCTAACTGCATTGTTATTACTTATACTTCTTTGAATACGTGCTTAGACCGCATGCTATTTAGTTTATTCATATGCCATATTAATAGCCGAGCCTATTAGTTGCATTGTTGCATGTGTTGCATAATTCTATTGCATAGTTAGGAATCATGCATTTTTCTAACTCATTTCTCTTTTGGCTTGGAGTACTAGTTAAGCTTTTATTTGCTTTAGCATATCGCATACGTGTGATTGTTTCCATGTTTAGCATGCTTTCTATGAGGCTAATTGCTTAAGTGATAAACTGCTTGAATACTTGTGAATGAAGGCTTTTTGCTTGAATTGGAATAATTTGAGTAATGTTTGTATGCAATCACTTTTTCAAGTGGTACATATTTCGAAATAATTTTCAAAGCAAACATGACTCGAGATGTTCCAATTCTTGCAAGTTAGTCTATACTTGTGTGTGTGTGCATCACATAGTAATGCTAGCCTAATAACTGGAACAAGAGCATATAATGTACATAAGATTCATATCATGATTAGTAGAGGCCGATCTTTGATCGGGCGAGCGGGGGTGCTCAAATGTATTCATGACCTTCCCCTCTCGTACCTAAGTTCCCGAGTTGAGGCAATCTTGGTGATGACGGACACGTGGCCTTTGGCACGAGTCATGGGTTTCCTAAATTTTCCCAAAGCAAAATATTTAGGTGGCGAGTCTGTATCTGGTAAAGCAGTCCATTTTTGGCAATTTGATTCAAAATCGATTTTCTAAAAAATTTGCCGGATTTGGACTCTTTGGTGATTATCAATTTCACATTACACTTGTGAGATTAGATTCAGAACCGTGGGAGTCCGAACTGTAGGGCTTATATTCGTCTTCCGAAAGGGGGCGTAGAAAAGTCGAGCTATAGTTTCTAGTGACTCTGCTGGGAAAAGAAGAGAAATTGACTCGAACTTCATGATATGAAATTTTATTTACACTTATGTATTTCTTTGCATTGCATTTGCATAGGTGTGCCTAAGTCACTGTGTTTGCTATTTGCTATTCCTGGGCGATTTGCCGGAGGCTTGCTTGAAAAGCTTGCCAAAAGGCTGACCGGTCGTGGGCTCTGCCATGATAGGAACACAACCCTTGGATCTGGACTACCGCTGTACCGTTTGATCCTCCTTTCACTTCTCGGTGTTAGGTGTGAGAGGTATATTAGGTAGTCTTGCTAAGGTATCCTTTTTGACCATTTGGCCTAGTTGTATATCGAAAGCCGTAGAGACTGTTCCAAACTAGGACAGGATGCTTACCCGAATGCAGGATTGCGTGAAACCGCATTGTTTGAATAGTGAACCCTAGTTCCTGACGAAACTAGGACAGGGTAACCCTACCCTCTCATAGGGGTGTTTTGGTTCTCACTTAACTGGTATATGCTGTACAGTGAAACTGTACAGGAACTGGTGTATCAATCGCAAGTTGGGTATCAGTTTTGGGGGCAGAATTCAGTGTTGAGTGTAGTCCTACAGCTTTGATTACATCTGCGTTTGTTAACATCTGAGCTAAGGTACTGTGCAGTTTCTGATTACTGCTTTCATTTTGCTTTATTTCTTTTTGCTAGGTAGTATAACACCATAGCTTTGGATAGTTCGGATATCCCCCAAGCGCTTTGGACCCATGTTAGAAGGCTTTACAGAGCCGGAGATCTTGTTAGGGGACAACCAATGTTTACTTCGCTCCCTCCGATTACTAGACAAAGGAGAGTAAGGCAGAGTTCACCGGTTTAATTTCTACAACAGTCACCCTTCACTTCACCTGCATCTAGTCAGGCTCAGTCTTCTATATCTAGTCCAGTACGAGATCAGTCGCCAATTTTGATGGCATAATATCCCTAAGTCAGCATGGAGGACTTGATCCATTACCTTCAGCAAATAGTTGAAACCATGCAGCAAGACGCTGCTCGTCAGGCTGAAGTCATAGCATGTCAGGCAAAGGTAATAAATGGGCTGCAACAACAATAGCCACAGCCGGCAGCAGCTTCTGCATCTCATGCACCTCTTGCGGGTATCCCAACACCCGTAGCCACTGCCCATGTTGAGAATCAGGGAAATCTGGCAGAATTGATCCCACCACAAGCCTCTAAAGCACCTGTGTATCAGACCGAAGCTCCATTTGAGTTTGAGGTTGACTCGACCGTGCTTAAGGTTAACAAGCTAGAAAACCTCCACAAAAGGGCGCAGGGTTTTAACTTTATCCCAGACATAGAAGACGGGTATACCGACTCTGCAGTGACATTGCCAGACCGGTTCAAAATGCCACACATTGATCGGTATGATGGTTCCGGAGACCCCATGGTTTATCTTTGGCTGTTTTTAGACATTCTGCGGCCGATGGGCCTGACCAGACTGCAGAAGCTCTCACTCTTTGGCCGGACCATGTCGGGAATAGCGGCAATATAGTATGCAAAGCTAGAGGATTCTGTGAAGTATAGTTGGAAGGAAATGACTAAGGCCTTTGTTTCACAGTACTCATACAACACGCAAATCGAGGTCACAACCCGTGATCTCAAAGCAATGCGCCAGGAGCCAAAGGAGGGCTCTTCAGAATTTGTGACAAGCTAGAGGGCTAAGGCTTCAATGATGACTACACAACCTTCAGAGAAAGATCAGATAAGGATGGTAGTCCACAATCTGCACGGGAAATTGTTTTAGAAAATTATCGTCCTACCTTTGTTTACATTCACCGAGCTCCATGAGATGGGGGTTCAGATTGAAGACGCCATGAAATAAGGGCTGATTACTGATGAGAAAGAGTAGACCAAGAGGCCTTTTGTGCACAGTTCCAATGCAGCCACCAGTGGTAGCACAGCTGCGCGGCCATCTGATGTGAGCGTTGTCACCACCATAACCAAGACCGCCAATCCCTTTGCCAATACAGCACCACAAACTTCAAACAACCCCGCCCGACCCCAAAGGACCTTTACCCCACTCTACATGCCTTTATCTCAAACCATGAAGGTGTTGATAAAAAAAGGGCACTTCAAACCATTAAGCCACGCCCACTACCCGATCCTCTTCCACCCAAACACAACCTAGCTAAGTACTGTGCTTTTCACCAGCAGCATGGTCACGACACCGACCAATGCTTTAGGCTGCATCATGAGATTCAAGACCTCATAGACAACAAGGTGATTGCACCACCCCAGAAAGCAAATGTAACTACCGACCCTCTCCCAGCCCACAATCAAGTTTCCCCATCTCACAACCTAAACCTAATCCATACACTAGCCACCCCCTACGACCCCATCGTATATATTACCCCTTTCCACCTACCTAGACCGACGATGTTCATTCCTGAAAGCACAGATTTGTGCATGATGGACACGTCCACACTTCAACCTAAACCTGTGGTGGTGACAGTTACAGCAGAAGGGAGGCTAGCCTTAGAGAAGAGTACGAGTCCACTACCTAAGCGCTCTAAGGACTTGTCTGAGGGGGAGTATGATCCAAGCTGCTACATTTTGCCGATTGATTGAGTCAAGCCAGAAGTAGTATTGCCAACAGCAGTGGAGGTCAATGTGGTTAGAGAGGATGGCCTGAGCCAAGGTTTGGATGATCTGGCGGAGCTAGAGGAGGACTTAGACAACTTGCAGTTCTTCGACGAACAAGATCAAGAGGATGTGTAGATTGACTGGTTCGATTTGAATAGATTAGTGGACAACTCTAGGTGGTTGAGTGATGAACCTGACAAAGAGGAAAGAACTGAAACAAAACCAGAGGAAAAGGGATCAGGAATTGTTGTAGTGACCGAAATGGTCGATAAAAAGGGAAAACTGTCGGAGAACACCGGCGTGAACAATTCAGCTCAGGAACTGGGCACTGTGAGTACTGTGGACACAGAATAAGAAGCTACGCTGAAGCAGTTTGCACGAGAGAAGGTTGAAGACAACCAGAAAGCTGTAATGGCCCAACACCCTGTTGGGAATGCTTATAATGTGAGAGTGATACAAACAGAGCCGGACAACTGTTTGTTGGCTACTGGGGGTGTATGGTGGGAGGACGACGATCTACTTTTAGCCCACACTGATGAGGACGAGTGTAGACGTCCCCAAACGCCCCGGGAGGGTTAAGTCCCGTTCCGTTCATATTGGGGTCACTACAGTTCAAGGACTCAAATGTCACGGTTCTTAATCTTGAACCAAAGAGTCCAAATCCGGCAAATCGATTTTGAAAACAGATTTTTTTGAAAAGAAGTGCCAAACATGGACTGCTTTGCCAGATACAGAGTCGCCACCTAAATGTTTTTTAATGGGAAATTTAGGAAACCCTGACTCGGTGCCAAAGGCCACGTGTCCGTCATCACCAAAGTTGCCTCGGCTCGGGAACTTGGGTACGATTGGGGAAGGTCACTTCGTGAGCACCCCCGCTCGCCCGGTCAAAGACCGGCCTCTACTAACCATGATATCTGTTTTTGAAAACATTGTGTGTTCTTATTCCGGTTATTAGCCTAGGTTACTATGTGATGCGCACAACATACAAGTATAGACTGAGTCGTCTGAATTGGAACAAAACACTTCGTGTTTGTTTGTGAAAGATGGTTTGCTACCCGCAGGTAGGCTTAAAACGTAGATTTTGCCACCCTCGGGTGGGCTTAGAAAGCATGGTTTTGCCACTATCTAGGGCTTAAGACTCACAGTCGATGAATTGTTCCAATCCAAATAACCCAACCTCCACCCACAGGCATTCAAGGCAGTTATATCACATAAGCAGTTAGCCTCATGGTAAGCATGCTATTCATGGCAGTCACTCACACGCATGCAAGGATGCTAAAGCATAAAACTCACCGAGTACTCCAAGCCAAAACAGAAACTCATTAGAAATCATGCATGATCCTAAATATACAGGATTGCCTAATGCAACACATGCAAAAATGCAACTATAGCAGGCTCGGCTATCCTAAACATGGCATATGGAATGCTACAGCTATCATGTATTCAACTTGGAATTGAAATACAAATGCAGTTAGTATGATGCGCCGAGCCCGGTGCATGTAAAACAGATGAATGAATGCAAACATGCTATCATACTGTATGCTAATTGAAATATGCCCTAATCTAACCATCATAAGCAGGTAAATAAAAGGGAAGAAAGACATGGGATTGGAAGACATACATCACACTCACCCACACTTATTACAATTTTGCCCTCGCACAGAGGGTCCGAATAAATATACAGTCCCGAATAAAAGAATAGTACAGTCCAAATAATGTACAAATTCCTAATTAATTAACAAATTAACTAAGAAAGCTGTAAAACTGGCATGCAAGCCAGGGACTGCCTTGATTCCCTCTGGGTGATGAATGATGCATGTTCGGGTTGCCTTTGTGCGAAAATCCATGACGATGCCCCAATTAGCCTCTGTTTGCACCTGTTCTTGAAATGTGCCAAGCTCGAAAAGTTGCTGATTCTTTCATTTTGCTGCAACAGAGAGCAGAAAGGGGCATGGTAATGTATTTTCACAAATGTATGCATGTCTCGATCCTCGTGCTACCAATCACGCATATCGATGCATGATGGCCGAGGAGTCGAATTGCACAACTCAATATGAAATGAATACATATGAAAATACAATAAAACCTAACTCCATCATGGATAATCCGGAGTGTCGGTGACTGGGGAATTGAGACACGTTCCGTCACTTGGAGTACGGAACGTACCTCGTTTCCCGTGCCCGGGCTAACTCCTATCCCGAACACGATGCAATATGCATGATATGCATGAAATGCAACTAAGATACAACCTAACATGCGAAAGGCTATGAATGGCATACGCTATGCACGAGGAAAACATGGCATAACACAATTGCGCTAATATACGGCCTAGCATACGCAATGCTATGGAATGAAATGGCATACACAATGCAATATGGGCTTACACCAACACAAGTGGACCTCGGCCACAACTCACATAGGAGGCCATAATGATGAAAATGAGACAACTCGGGATACGTGCACACAAACGAGGACCGACCCTAAGGCACGAAATGCCACTTCTAACAAGACATGGCAAGACATGGGATATGATATGCAAACATGCAAATTTCAGTAGCAAAATGAGATGCGAAAACAGCCCGGAAGCATGGCAAAAATGCACCCGATGCACGAAATCAATCCCGAAATGCAAGATTAAGCACATGAAATGACTTGTAGCTATACAAAGCATGCATAATTTGAACATGAAATGAAAATACAGAAGCAAGGCAGCCCCAAGAAAAGCATTTTTACAGTTTAGAGTGAGGCCAAACAGTGGGCCCAAGTAGGCCTAAGATAGCATGCAAAATTGGCCGAAAAGAGAGAGGTAATGAAGCAACTCACAAATGCTGGCCCCAAACAGGAAAGGGGCCTTCTACAACATTGAAGAGGGACTAAAAATATGACTGTTTTCAGTTTATAGAAAGCCCCAAAAACAGATACAAGTATGCTAAAGATCTCATGCAAAATGAGGCCACCAAGAGGGCTATAACATGAAGTATACAAAATATGCATCAAACAGCCAAAGACCCTCAATGAAACATGGAGAGGGGGTCAAAATAAGACCCTTTTCAGTTCTGATTAGGGTCAAAAAACAGAAGCTCAATGTGCTAACAAATCATGCAAAAAATGGGGACCAAAGAGGGGTACAATGGCAAGGGGTACATGGAGGTCCCAAACAGGGATGAGCCCTTCTTCAATGTTGAAGAAGGGCTCAAAATAAGCCTATTCACAGTTTACATCAGAGCTCAAAACAGACCACACATAGGCTAAAAATATCATGCAAAAATATGGCATCCAAGAGGGGTAATGAAGCAAATGCAACAAGGGGGTCCCAAACAGTGAAGGACCCTTAATGGAAGATGAAAAGGAGCTCAAAAAAAAACACTACTTTCAGTTTTGGTCGGAGCTCAAATGTATAAGCAAGAAGGGCTAAGATATAGACCAAGAAAAGAGCAAAAAAGGGAAAAACGAGACTCACCCTTGAAGAACCAAACTTTAGCAGCCTCTTGGTCCAAAATACAGCACTTCTAGCCTCTGAGAAGGTCCTCCAAGCCGCTGGAATGGAGTGGTGGTGGTGGTGGTGGTGCTAGGTGGTGGTGAAGAAATGGTGAAGAAATGGTGTAGGACTTTTAGGGTTTTGGTGCTTGAAATATAGAGAGAGAGAGATTGTATATATGAGACTCAAACCAAAGTCTTCTAACCCAGAAAAAAATGCAGCTGGAGCTCTGGTTTTATAGACAAAAAGGGATGGAAAAAGGGGGGGGAAAAAAGGGGGGGAAATTCGGATTCAAAATTCCCCCCAAAATGGCCAAAAGGTGGCTAAAGGGGCAAGTGATAGCTGAGGATCCCAAATGGCCGAGAGACCTTCAACAAAGTTGAAGAGGGGCTCAAAATAAGACACTTTCTAGTTTACATAAAACACGAAAATAAATACAAGTAGGCCTAAACTATGTGCAAGAAAAGGGGAAAATGGGGGTAAAGAAGCAAGTGATAGATGGAGATGTCAAACATCAATAGGTCCTTAAAAAACATGAAAAGGAGTTCAAAATATGACTATCTCAAGTTCAGGTCGGAGCCCAAAAATGTAGAATGAAGGTTCGGGAGCCGAAACACGCAGTTCGGGGCCCCGAAAGTGGGCTGTTAGGCACCGGGAGTGGTGCTCAACCACGAAGTTGGTCTCTCGGACCACAGTGTCCCTCAAAAGGGAGTAAATAAGATAAGTACCAAAAACCGGGGCAAACGGAGGTGGTTAAGCGGTCCCGAACCGAGGCACACGGCCGACAGCTCCGAAAAATCGGGAACCGGGCTCCAAACAGGAAAAATGGCCTACGACCACAAAACGTAGCCTACGGCCACTGAGAGATGGTCTGCGAGACCTCTCCCTCCCTTTGGGAAGAGAAAACAGAGAAAGAAAACAGGGCCTGGTTCGCAAACCGAGGCAAAGCACAAAGAGTCCGGAAGTCCAGAGGCAAGGCTCGCAGCCGGGACTCGCAACCTCAGAACGAGCACAATATGCAACATCACCAAGCGCTCAATCGGTGACGTCTGAGTCTTAAGGTCGGTCAAAAATGGGGTGTCTACAACGAGGGTGAGTGCCTTCCAGACAACACATGGTACGCTGAGATTGATCACATGACGATGAGTGGGCAGTATTTCAAGCCACCGCAGTTAGACGAACCTGAGGCATTTGGGAAGGATAGAGAGGCTGAAAAACAAAAAGAGAAGCAGTTGGAGGAAGAGGCAATGTTGAAGCAACTGAAGAAAATCCAAGCTGACATTTCGATCTGGGGTCTTCTTATGGCCTTCTGGGTGCATCGACAGGCTGTACTATCAGCAATGGACAAAGCCTAACTGTCTATTGACACTACCTTGAACAGCTTGTCCCTGGTGGTGCTAAGCCAACCCTAACCTTTTCTGATAAAGAACTGCCGCCGGAAGGCTCAGCTCACAACAAACCCTTGTACATATCTGTTAAGTGCAAGAAAAAATGGGTACCAGTGGTGTTGGTCGACACCGGTTTGGCTATCAATGTTTGTCCTTCCCGCACAGCTTATGCCATCGTCCTTAAACTAGCAGACTTCGTGCTGATAGCCCAAGTAATTCGGGCATATGATAATACAAGTAGAGAGGTTATGGGCATGGTATAAATCAGAGTCCAGGTAGGGCCAGCTCAGCAAGATATCGAGTTCCATGTCCTGGATGTCTCGACCACCTTCAACTTGCTGCTAGGGAGATGCTGGTTGCATTTGTCAAAAGCAGTCTCCTCTACCCTCCACCAAATGCTAAAATACCCTCATGGGGAAGGGGTGGTGATTGTTTTCAGGAATTCATCTATCCACCCGCCGCCAGAGGTAACTACATCGGTGGTAGAGATCATTTATAGTGAGGAGCATGTATTCCTCTTAGGGTTTACGCTGGCTGAGGCCCAGGTAGCGCAGACCATCTTGGTAGCAGATGAGGGCATGTATGTTAGCACCCAGTCTGTTTATTTCATGAATAAGCTGCAACATGTGCCAGGAATGGGACTTAGAAGAAGTGGCCGGAAGGGTGTCACAGCATTGGCCGATGTGCCGCATAATCCACATGCCTTTGGTTTGAGATATGTACCCACCAAAGAGGATTGGGTCAGGAAGAGAGAAGAGGTGACAGGAAGAGCCAGAGCCAAGTAGGCTGGGAAACACTATGAGCTCGTTCACAAGCCGATCCGAGGAACGCTGAATGGCCACTTTGTTCGGGAGGGTGAAAACTTCCCATTTTGTGGCTTTCCCGAGCCCTGGATGAATTCTGCGAAGCAGCATGTTCTTGGCTTCGAAATCTTCTTCGACCTGCAGTTGCATGACAGTAATGCCGAGGAAAAGGCTGAACTAATTGCTGAAGCTGAACAGAGCATGGAAAATGACTCGGACAACAGCGACCTTGGAGTAAGGGCAGCACTGGCATGTCTCTTTACAGATCGTTCGGCCGACTTAGAGAGCTTGGGAGATAACCTTACCATCTCTATGATCGGGGACCAACCGAGTGTGAACCCGTCCAGTAGCATTTTGGATGCATCTGAAGCACCATCTCTTGTCTGGCAGTTGAAGGATGGCTACCTGTCTAGTTCCGAGTCAGGTAATGAGCCAGAATCTGATTCCACAGAGTCTGTGGAGTCAGAATCAGATTCTGGTTCTTCTGAGTCCGAGTCTAGTATTCCTAGGGGTGATAACCCGGATGCCAAGGTCTTGTCCAGGTCCTCTTTTTCTTTTGCTTTTGAGTCGGTTGTAATTGAAGAGCTGGACCTTATGAATGAGAACGCTGTTGATTCTAAGTATTTCTCTGTGCCGCTTGTTTATTGCATTGACCATGATTTTTAGAATTTTAATGAAAATGATGAGGAAGGAATTCCTCTGGTTTTGAAAAACTTGATTAATCGAGAGGAGGAGAGGTTTGAGAAACCCCTTGCTGACGAAATCATTGCTATTAATGTAGGTACTGAGAAGGATCCGCACCTAGTATAGATCAGGGTCCACGTTGTCTTCGAAGGAGCGCGAGCACTTAGTCGCTTTATTAAAAGATTTCAAAGATGTTTTCGCGTGGTCCTATGAAGACATGCCTGAAATCGATCCTGAGATTGTAGAGCATTGGATCCCTCTTGACCTCGAGGCCTGACCCGTCAAGCAAAAGTTGTGAAGAATCCATTTGGATTGGGCGTTGAAGATCAAAGAAGAGGTCACCAAGCAGATCGAGGCAAGTTTCTTGTTAGTATCTGAATATTCGACTTGGTTGGCCAATATCATCCCAGTGCCAAAAAAGGATGGTGGAATCTGGGTGTGTGTGGACTTCCGGCATTTGAACAGAGCTAGTCCAAAGGACGATTTTCCCCTGCCGCACATTGATGAGTTAGTGGACTTCACTGCAGGTCATGCATTGCTATCCTTCATGGACGGGTTTTCCGGGTATAACCAGATTCTGATGGTGCCCGAGGACAGAGAGAAAACTGCAGTTACTATGCCGTGGGGTGCCTACTGCTATCGGGTTATGCTGTTTGGGCTGAAGAATACCGGAGCTACCTATCAAAGGGCTGCAACCACCATTCTGCACGACATGATCCATAAAGAGGTCGAGGTGTATGTGGATGACATGATTGTCAAGTCCAAAGAAAGAGAGGGCCACTACACTTCCTTGAAGAAATTCTTTCAACGGATCAGAGACTACAGACTGAGGTTGAATCTGTAGAAGTGTACTTTCTGTGTAATAGCAGGGAAAATGTTGGGCTTTTTGATCATACAGAGGGGCATCGAGGTAGATCCTTCCAAAATCAAGGCCATCCTAGAAATGCCACTACCAAGGACTGAAAAGAAGGTTCGAGGCTTTCTGGGTAAAGTGCAATTCATAAGACAGTTTATTTCCAAATTAACCTTGACTTGTGAATCAATTTTTGGTTTCCGGAAGAAAGGAAAGAAATTTCGATAGGATGATCGATGTCAATTCACTTTTGAGCAGATCAAGCAGTACCTTCAGAATTCGCCTGTGTTGTCGTTGCCAGAGCCGGGGAAGCCTTTGATTTTGTATCTGTCAGTCACAGACATGACTATGGGATGCATGCTTGCTTAGGAATCTGAGGATATGGTGGAGAAAACCATTTATTACTTGAGCAAGAAAATGCTGGATTATGAGACAAGCTACACTCCGTTAGAGAAAGCTTGCCTAGCCTTGGTATGGGCTACCGGGAAGTTAAGGCACTACCTGTTAGCTCACTCCATAATTTTGGTTTCGAGATTAGATCCTATCAAATATTTGTTTGAGAAACCAGTGCTTACAAGTAGGCTAGCTTGTTGGTTGCTTCTTCTCTTCGCATTTGATCTCAAGTATGTCACTCGCAAGTCGGTCAAGGGGAGAGCTGTGGCGGAGTTCCTGGTAGATCACCCAGTAGAAGGGGATGAAGCAGTGGAGTACTTGTTCCCAAATGAAACCATTCTGCAAGTCGAGGAGGAGGCTTGGACAATGTACTTTGACAGAGCGTCTAATCAGTATGGTTATGGGATAGGTGTGTTGCTGATAGCACCCAACGATTCCCATATACCTTTAGCCTTCAAACTCCGGTTCAAGGTGTCCAATAATGAAGCAGAATATGAGGCGTGTATCGCTAGTTTTGAAGCCGCCCTGGAACTAGGGGCAAAAAGGTTGGATGTTATTGGGGACTTGAACCTAGTTGTGTCTCAAGCAAATAGAGACTAGAAGGTTAAAAAGAAAAGATGAAGGTTTATCACCAGACCTTGGATGTTCTGATTCCTAGGTTTGAAAATATGACTTTCACGCATCTACTGAGGGAGAACAACAAGTTCGCTAATGCTTTATCAACTCTATCTTCTATGATAGACATCCCACTTGGAGTTCGATGTGTTCGATTATCATGAGCAGAGATACACGCCGACCTATGAGACTATCGCTGCAATAGATGAAGCGTAAGACAAAAACCTTTGGTACTATGATATTTGGAACTTCTTGGAAAAGGAGATTTATCCACCAGGGGAAAATGCCAAGGACAAAAGGGAAATACGGCGAATAGCCTTCCAATTTATCATCTGTGGAGGTAAACTATACAAACGAGGTCATCTGGGAATGCACAAGTTGTGTGTCAAAGAAAAGGAATCAAATCACTTGATGGAGGCCATCCATGGAGGAGAGTGCAGAGCGCACATGAACGGAGTGATGTTAGCCCGGAAGATTCTCAGGCAAGGTTACTATTGGTCCACTATGGAGGAGGATTGTATTGGTTTTGTTCGGAGATGCCAAAAATGCCAAATTCATGCTAATCACATGAACATCCCGCCGTCAAAACTGTACAACATGACTTCGCCATGGCCTTTTTCAGTCTGGGAATTGACGTCAATGGGGCAGTCACACCAAAAGGGTCGAATAGGCATGACTACAATCTGGTGGCAATTGATTACTTTACAAAGTGGGTGGAAGCTCAGTCCTAAGTCGTGTTGAAAGCATCGCATGTGGCTAAGTTCATTAGAAACAACATCATTTGCCGATATGGAGTGCCAAACGAGATCATATCAAATAATGGTCCCATTTTAAGAAAGAGGTGATCGATTTGTTGGAGAAATACAATGTGGCTTTTCATAAGTCGTCTACATACCGGCCGCAAACCAACGGAGTTGTTGAGGTTGCCAACAAGAACATTAAGAATATTTTGCAGAAGATGGTTAAGACCTACAGGGACTGGCCAGATAAACTGCCATTTGCACTCTGGGGCTATAGAACTTCAATCTGGGCATCTACAGGGGCAACTCCTTATTCTCTCGTCTATGGGATGGAAGTTGTTCTGCCAATTGAAATAGAAGTTCCGTCACTACGAGTTATGGTTGAGTGTCAGATAGCAGAGATGGACTGGCAACAGAGCAGATGAGCTGATGCTGTTTGATGAGAGAAGACTGAAAGCATTGTATCATGTCTAGGGCTATCAACGCAGAATTACTAGGGCTTTTAATAAGAAGATTAAGTCCCGAAATCTCAAAGAGGGAGATATGGTGCTGAAAGACAATCGAGCTCCCATTCATGACCATAGGGGCAAGTTCAGACCCAATTGGACTGGTTCTTACATCATCAAAGTTATTTGGGCAGGTGGAGCTGTTATTCTTATGGACCTGGATGGCCTGGAATTTCCCAACCGATTAACATGGACAAGTTAAAGAAATACTATCCCTGAGAGGCTCGCTAGGCCGAAAACCCGGAAGGGCGACCTAGGCAAAAGTTAGAGCATGAAAAATTAGAAATAAAGAAAAATTGAGCTCGCAAGGTTGAAAATCCTAAAGGGCTGCCTTGGCAAAAGTTAGAGCACAAAAGGAGAGAGTTAATACTCGAGTGAACCTGAACCGAACTACGTAAGGCCCGATTCCCATCTTCTGGATACGTAGGCAACTTCATTCTAAAGTTCGGCCGTAAACACCTCCAACTCAACTGTCCTTTCCATGTGTCTGATCAGGTCATCTTTGACTGTTCTTTACCCGAGGGTTCGGTTATGATCTTTAGTTTGAGAGAAGAGCTGGTTACAATGCTGAGCAGTGCTGTTCAATCAAGGGGTAGTTATCATCTTTTGATTCGGGGTTGTACATCTCGAGGATTGATTCCGTGCGTGTCAAATGGTGATCCTTTTCGAAAATGGTTTTGAAAAGTTTTAATAAAAGTTGATTTTGTTCAAATTTTACCTTTTACAACTTAGACCACTTTTGGACCAAAAGAAAAATTTGTAGTGCTCACAACTTTAATTTCATTGATTTCGACTTAAATTTCTCCAAATCTCTGATACAAATCAAAGTTGCTTTTATTACATCGAAAAAACTTAAAAACAAAGGTCAAAGTAATAAACTAGGGGCATAGATGAGTCAGGTGCTCCTGTGTCCCCCGCTCGTGCTTGTGGAAGCTTTTGAAGGCGAAGTAGGCCCGGTTTGTGCCTCATCCTTGAGCCAAGCCAAGCACTCGCCAGAAAGGGCGCAACTAAAACTAGGGGCAGGGGTCAGAAGCTCTCTCATCTTCCAAGCAGTGATGTACCTAGCCAAATGTGAACCACGGATGGGGAATGAAGCCGGGTACTCTACCCCCTCCTCTAGGCAGGTCTGATCATGCCTAAACTGAGGTCTGAACCAGAACGAGAAGTAGAACACACAATGCGTAAAGCCGATCAACTGAATACCAAGATGCTGAGTCATGCCGTAGCTCATCTCGGTCAGGTTAAGCCAAGGGCAACGCCAAGTTATGTCCGCAGTAGACCTGTTTCACATCTAGTGGCACCACCACCCCTCGTTTGGAAAATCCATTAGACAGTGGCAGAAGAAATAGCCTCGAGCTGAGTACTTAGGGCAACAGTCCACTACCTTCAGCTTATCCATAAGCCACACCTGGGAAAAGATAAAAAAAAAAAGAGAGATTAAAGAATAGAGAGATGTATGTTAAGAGAAAAGTGAGAAATGGATTTTGAGAGAAAAATAGAGCATAAGTACCAAGCGATGTGAGAAACACATATGGGAAGGGGTGGGAAACAATACCTGAAGAAGTAGTGGGCTCCCCGCGAATTTGGCAGTCTCTCACCGATGAAAGGCGTCTAAGCCCATCAAAGTCTCGGCCAGCACCAAGCCAATGTAACTCTTGCCTTCTTTCAAACCTTGGGCCACTTCGACCAACCGAATGTTGGACCCGCCAAAAGTAGGGGCAAGAAGGAAATGAGCAAGCATACATAAGCAAAGGGCGTGTTGTTGAAATCCTCGCCAGAAAAGGTCACCTCTGTCACCGACTTCAAAAAAGCGATGAATCAAACTAGGAATATCCAGCTCTTCATTATGAACCAAAGATCGAGCCTCGTGTAGAGTGAACCCATACATCTGTCCCAAAGTTTGGACGTGGCCAAAACGGGGCAGAGGTATGATTTTCTCATTGCGCTGAGATTCCATTAGTGCCTGAAATTCTTCAATTGTCGGGCATATCTCTTGTCCCCCGAAACTAAAAACATGTGTAATCGGGTCCCAGCATCGTGCGACAGCATGAAGGAATGGAAAGCAAAGTGGAGTTTGGCTCAACGAAAAAAGTGCATTTATGCCGAAACCTCAAAAATTTACCTTTTTCGAGCCGTCTAAAGCAGCAATCCAATCCGAGAGCTTTTCGGCAAAAAAAGGTTACATTTGTGAAGAAATTGTAGCTAAAATGAAGATCTAGAGAAGAATTCACGAAGCCCAACCTTTTGTAGGAGATAAGGCAGTGAGTGGAAGTCAACTATCAACCATCTGAAGGTGCTTCACATTGATGGCCGGTAGGTGGTCGGCAAGCTACCTCAGTGGCCAGTAGGCCACTTCTTGTGGCCGGCAGACGGTCGGCAAGATCTCTCTTTGGCCGGTAGCATTTTTCTCAGTCCTGCCGTCCACCTGTGTGCTGTGCAGTGTTGGAAGCATTTGTTTTGTTTTCATCTTTGTGTATTTTAAGGTCTTGTTTTGAGTCTTTTTGGTTTTAGCAGGTTTGTTTATTTGTATTCGAGTTGTTTCTGTTTTGCTTATCGAGTTGTGTTTTGCATTTTGCATTTCGTTTGTTGGTCGGTTTATTACCCGATTAAGAACGTTGTTTCAATTAAGCGCTCTTGGCCAATTCAATTCCATGTCCATTTTCATACAAATATGGTGCTCATGATGCAAAAATAACAACTCTTTTTATAAAAACTGCTAGTTTTATTCTGATCATGGTTTTTACAAAAAGGAGTATAAGTTTTAAAGCAAATAAAACCTATTTGCTAATGCTACCAAACAAAAAGAAACTAAGCAAAAAATCAAAAAATCAGCGTCATTTGCCTCAGGCCCAAGAGGCCCTCTTCGTCCTCTTCCTTGGCGGAGAGGACTCTGGGACACTATCTTCATCAGCGTCGCTATCTAAATCTGTCTCTGAACCAGAGCTAGTATCGTCTCCGATCTCTGCCCCGGAACCTGCCTCGGCGTCATCACCTCCGCTCTTAGAACCAGAGCTGGCATCGTCTCCACTCTCGGATGACTCAGAATACTGACTCGCTGCCACCTCAGAGTCGTTGGTCTCAGCATCGTCATCACTCAAGATGGGCTCCAGAGGACTACTCTGGCCCCGTGTACAGCTATCTCTGCCTCTCCCCCTGCTACTGGAGGAGATACTGCTAGTGCCGGTGCTGCTGCCGCCGTCGATGCACTCGGTGTAGCTGGGATCTGAAAAGGACAGTTGTCACATATCCGTTTTAGTGTGTATATCAGTTGTCAACATATCAGTAACAGTTTGTGTATCAGATACAAGCATAGTGTGCAGAATAAGTGGTAGGCAGAATTCAGATACAGTATGAGTGCAGTGTACGAGTACGGTATGCCAATGCAGTGTATCAGATATAGTGTGTCGGATGCATGTTTAGGAAAGACTATAGTTGAAATGCCAGTGTATCAGTAGAAATTTGATAGTATGAGGCACAAACTGAAGACATTACCGGGATGCCATGAAGACCGAGCAGCGCATCTCCCTCCTCTGTACCATGCCCATCAATGAGGCTATCAGCTCAAGAGTGCTTCCTGTGTACTCTATCGATGCCTGCAAATGCATTTGGATGATCAGTGTTCGTAATAAACATATCTGAAATAAAATGTGGAGTGCAAATCGTAAAGTATGGTCCATACCTTAGTCGGGCCTCAAACCCCGACAAGCTCATGATCAGCCGCTGCAAACTCAATCGGGACCTAGTAAGCCGCTCCAATATGCCGCCAACATGTAAGCGTGGTAGGAAGCTCCGGCCAACGGGTTCTCTGCCCCTCACGAGGAGCCCCTCTAGCATGGGCCCTGGTCGCCCTGGTCACTCTACGTGCCTTTCTTGCTGCAGGAGCCCTTGTCCCTTCACCTCCACAAGCGCCTGTCAGAGGTGGCATGAGGTGCGTCTGAATGAAGGTCGCATAGTCACCCTTTGCCCTGAAATAATCAGTATCCAAGCCCACCATAAACTGAGTGACCACATCAATGGATAGGCTGTCTGCTGATCTTATGGACTCTGGCGGCGCCATCAGAATGATCGAGTCTGGTAAGCCCACGGTCTGATAGACGAATCGCTCACTCAGAAACCAGGCCCGGCAGACTAGGCCCTCAAGTAGAATGCGGAAACGAGAAGTGGCCCAAGCCCTGGCATACTGGTCCCATATCCCAGTCGGCATCATAGCCTAGGGTTCCCATATGATCTGCAAATAGAGAGTGAACAGATTATTAGTTGCTGTCAGTTGTTAAATGTGAATCATAACAGTTGTAAAGCGAAAATGACTGTGTTTTGGGTTACCTCGTGGGTAGCTACTGTGTCGAAGTAATAACGGAAGAAGGTGAAGGTCTCTCGGCTCCTGCGCTGGCACCTACCATCATACTGCCTCGAGTAAGGGACTACCAGTGAAAGCTCCTTCATGGGCTCCAGGGCAAGGGCTGAAAAGTAAGCATAAACCCACAGCTGCAATGAAAATGCAATAATATGTGATCAACAGAGCATGAACAGATGCAGAAAGTGCAAAGTAGAATCCACAATGTATGAACAGATATAGAAAGTGCAAAGCAGAAAGCATAAAGCACAATGCATGAACAGATGTAGAAAGTGCAAAGCAGAAAGAACAAGTGTTGGACAAATATAAAGTAGAAAATGTGAAGCAGAAAATGTAAAGTGCAAAGAGAGAACTGAAATGTATACCTCCCAGGCTCGCTAGTAGCCTCCGATCAGCTCTTCCCTCAGGCAGGAAGTAGAGCTCATATAGCCATACAGGGTAGCGAGGCCAGCTCCGCCCTAATCATAAAAGCGCACCCGGGGAAGGGTCACCAGGGCACTCAGCAGATATAAGCCTACGGTGTTCCACCTATTCGAAAACAAGGTGGTATCGAGGACAAACATCAGAAAACCCCTGGCGTACTGCTCCATCTCCTCTACTGTCTCGGGCTCGCTCCATCGAAACCGCTCAGCAAACCAGCTATACCTGACCATATCTGTCCGATACAAGGGTGGACGCACTCTCCGTAGCTCGACCCAGGTAGCCTCCCACTCTCCCATGTCGGTGTCGAATAGGATCGAATCACCCCCTATGCCTAAGCCGGTGATCATGGCAAAGTCGTAGGGAGTCATTGTCATCTCCCGATAGTGGAGAAATGGAAGGAGTTGGTGGTGTCCCACCACCTCTCCACAAGTGCTCCCAGAGGAGGACGACTTGCGATGACCCGCTTCAGGCTGGAGCAAAAGAGGCCAAAGCCAGTCTCGTCCACAATGTCACAAACTCTAGCAGGGAGCTTGTCATACCAATCTCGTGCAGTCATGGCTCCGTACCCTCTAAAGGCACGAGACTCGCCTTGTGGCAAAGAACAGATGAATTAGATAAGGCAGTGATGAAAGTACAGTTAGATAAGGCAGTGATGAAAGTACACTTAGATAAAAGGCAGCACAAGAAATGCAAGTAAAGAAAGGTAGGAATGCATGAAAACAAAGTTCATACCTCAACGGCAATGGATGAAAGGTGAGAAGCTAGCTCGCTCAGCAAGAGATCCTCCGGTACACCGAGAACGAAATCGCTAAAGCGCCTAATGCCACCGGCTGGCAAGATATGCGTCCGGGGATGGTACCTCTCTGGATCAAAAGGTCGTACCCTCAACGATAGTGGCTCTGGCTCAACCTCAGGCTCAAACTCTGCCTTGAGATCGGCCTCAATACCTCCAGCCGCTTCGTAAGCCTCGGCACCGACCGGCTCCTCCGCCTCAGTAACAGGTGGAACTATGGAAGGAATCTCTAGAGGAGCCCCATCATGTGGTAAATCATCTGCCATCTGGAAAATGGGTGAAAAGCAGGTGAAAAATGAAGACAAATGGAGAAAAGAGGGTAAACTTGGAAAAAGTCAACCCTAGGAGAGAGAAAATGGAAGAAAAAGTCAAAGCTCGATAAAGTTTATGAAACCCGAGAGAAACTCGAAGGGAACAAGCCCAGAAGGGTGAGAATGAGGAAAGAAGTGTTGAAATCAAATTTTAATCGGTTCAAAGTGAAGAGAACTAGGAGGGTTTAGTGAATAAAGTTTGCGTGGGGCATTGGAAAACGCGTAAAAAACTCGGATCTAGAGAGGGAAAGTGTCTAGAGAGAGAGGGGGAGCATTTTCGGACATGACGTTATGAGGAAATGAAAGGTCAAAGCCTATACTTAAAGACCCGAGGCAAAATGTCCAAAATGCCCCGAGTCTGCCATCGATGGCCAACAGATGGCCGGCAAGGCTCATTGGTGGCCGGCAAGGCTGTTCAGTGGCCGGTATGTGGCCAACAGGTGACCGGCAGTTTCCCTCTGAGTTCTGATGCTGTTTTGTGTCCTTGTTTCCCAAGAAGTGCAAGAAAAGTTCACTGTTGGGTTCAGATTGTCTCTACGGAAGCTCAAAATTGTGTTTCGACGCACAATGTTCATCACTTGTCAACATGAACGAGGTGCATCCTTTTTAAACGTATTACAATTCCTCCAAGAGGTAAATCGGAAGGTTCCATCGAATGTCGCTTTTGTTCGTTTTGCTTTCGTTCTCTTTTCGTTCTCTATTGTTGCATAGAATATGCATTTCATATTTGTTGCATAGAATTTGCATTTGACATATTTGTTGCATAGAATATGCATTTCATATATGTATCCTGCATGCGCGTCTTGCATCAGTTATGATTCACACATAGAATATGCTCTTGCTTTTATTTCATGCAAAGAATATGTTCTTGTTTCTTGCATAGAACATGCTTTTAATTCACATGTTATGTCGGTTATCTATCTGACATGGAATGTTCTCTTTGTGCATCTATCGCACTTGTTCACATTGTGCATCTATTGCACTTGTTGTGCATCTATCGCACTTGTTCACTTTGTGCATCTATCGCACTTGTTCACATTGTGCATCTATCGCACTTGTTCACTTTGTGCACCTATCGCACTTGTTCACATTGTGCATCTATCGCACTTGTTCACTTTGTGCATCTATCACACTTGTTCACATTGTGAATCTATTGCACTTGTTCATTTCGTGCATCTATCGCACACTACTCTCTTGTTTCTCAAGACATGCGAAGCACGAGCCCAAGCGATTTTATTTCAGGATGCGTAGCGCGCGTCCCTAGGAGGGTTTCATCTCGGGATGTGCAAAGCACGAGCCCGAGTTGTTTTATCTCAGGATGCGTGACGCGCTGCCCTGGGTGGGTTTTATCTTAAGACGTGCGAAGCACGAGCCCGAGCGGTTTTATCTTAGAACGCGTGACACGCGGCCCTGGGCGGGTTTCATCTCAGGACGTGTGATGCATGAGCTAGAGCGGTTTTATCTCAGGGCGCATGACGTGCAGCCTTGGGCGTGTTGTATCTTGGGACACGTGAAACGCGAGCCCGAGCGGGTTCTATTGTTTCTCGAGACGTGCGAAGCACGAGCTCGAGCGGTTTTATCTCAAGCACGTGATGTGTAGCCCTGGGCGGGTTTCATCTTGGGACGTGCGATACACAAGCCCGAGCGGTTTTATCTCAAGACGTGTGACGTGCAGCCCTGGGTGTGTTGTATCTCGGAACACGTGAAATGTGAGCTCGGGCGGGTTCTCTTATTTCTTGAGACGTGTGAAATGCGACTCCGAGTGGTCTTTCTTGTTCCTTGGGACGCGTGAAACGCGACCCTAAGCATTTTTCATTCTCTTGTTTCTCGGGACGTGTGAAACACGACCCCGAGTGGTTTTTGTTCTCAGTTTCTCAAGATGCGTGAAACGCAACCCTGAGTGGTGTTTTCTTTCTTCGTCTATTGTTTTGGCGTCGTTAGAGTGTGGTTTTATCTTTTTGTATGGAACCTGTGTTGGTTTTAAGCTTGAAGCTGCTCATTCATGTGTTTGTTATATCATTATCTTCCTTATCGCATCTTGTTATTGCTTATCGCATCATCTTGCATGATCATAAGTTTTCAAAATAGTCGGCTTTGCATAGCGCGTTAGTCCAGCTTTCAAAGTTGCATTGTGCATATCATTTGCATTTTGCCCCAGAACTACGCTGGTTTGATTCCTTGCAAAGGGATACATAGGCAATCTATGGGCACAACCATTTATTTCTGTTTTGTTTGTTTGCCCAAGTCTTACGGCCTCGTCAAAATGGGTCGTCTTCGGTCATTGACATTCACTTACGTAATTTTATGACTTGAGTTCTGTCAAAGAGGGGCAACTGTAGACACCCCATTTTTGACGGCCCTTACGACTTGGACACCATTGCATGCATACCCGATGATGAGTTTATATGCTCACCAAGGGCTCGAAGTCCTCAGCGGAATGCCACAGCTTTGAGCCTTCAAACCCTACACCCTTATTGCCTCATTCTTGGACCAAGTCTTGGTTTTTCAAGCCTGTAGCTCCTAGTGGGCTGCCGGCCACCTTGTTGGGCTGCCGGCCATCACTTTTTGGTTGCCGACCACCAGTGATGGCCGCCTGACTACCAGTTTCTTTTGCATATATTTTGTGACAGTTGTGCCAGCTATTTGCACAGATGCATGCATCTTCACCCACGTGTAGGGCTGGATATCCTTGTAGGGAATTCCTGTTTTCTATATATAGGAGACCTCCCTCTCATGTTTTAAGGTTAGAAAATTTTGAGATCAAAATTTTTCCTCTCTCTCTATAATTCTCTCTCTCTAGCAAATCTCTACACTTTTGCTTACAAATCCTTAGCCTTTGCCTATACACCCTTAACCAAATCTTCTCATCTTTGAGCTGAGGCACTTTTGAGCTTGGTTTGAGCTCTTGAAGGGTGTGTTGTCTTGGATTTGTTGCTTGAATTGCTTCTTCTCTTCAAGAGGTTTAAGGCTTTGTCCCTTTACTTGCTTTTTCTACTATTGTACTTGCTGTTTTCCAACTGATTTTGGGCTATAAAACTTCTATATTTTTGGGCTAAAGCTTGGGTTTTAAGGCCATTAAAGGTTGAGGGGTTGATAGCCTTTCTTTGTACCTTGTTTTGGAGGCCTTTGCCTTTGTGTTTCCCACCCTTTTACTATCTTTTTCTGAGCTTTTAAACACTAATTTTCAGAGTTATTTCAGTGGCCAAAATCATGTTTTGAAGTCCAAATTTCGAGGGGTTAGCCTCCCCTCATTGTGTCTTGCTTACTAGCCTAGTTTATGATATGTTTTAGCATGTTAATCTAGACTTTTTAAGCTCAATTCTAGCATATTTTAGGACTATTTTTAGATTGTTTTAGCACTATTTTTGAGTGATAGTTGCATTTGAGCTTTGTTTTGCATGCTTGTAGTGTAATAGTCCTCATGAGTTTAGTGTTCTAGGCCTTAGACACCATCTCCTTTGAGTTGATAGCATTTATTTATTTTTTTCTCACTCATTTTCAGCACTAATAATCTCTACAACCTCCCTCCTTTCTTGGCTTTTGTTTTGCTTTGAAAGTTATTTCAAGCCTCTTGTTCTTTTAAGCATGAGATTGAGATTGTCATACTTAATGGTTTAATCCCTTTTAGGGGTTCGTTACCAACGGTATGATATCTCTTTCATGCCTAAGATAACTTTTGGTTTGAGCTTTCTTTCCATTAGAGGACTTAAATTCACCCTTTGGACTCAATGAATTAAAGGATGGAAAGGTAATTTAAAATGAAGTAAAATTGAGGCTAAAAATGGTGAAAGATAATAATTTGGATGTGTTCAATCGGACGTTAATTGAATACATAGAACTTGGACCATTTCATACTTGCTAGTGATGAAATGATTCAAGTTTCCAAGGTCATCACTTCCCTTGATCTTTCATGATAAGGAGGTGGTTTTTGAGAGTCTAGTTTCATTGTATTTATCGAACTTGCACACTTGGTCTCTTAAGCCATCATGCAATGAATTGCCTCCATTGATAGTTTGTGAATCAAACTTGCTACTCCTTTGATTTGTTCATAAAAAGGAGGGGTGAGTTGTGCAAACAAATCCTTAAAATACCCTGTATATGCTCTGTTTGTCCTCTGTTGTAACAAGGAGAACTAGACAGCAATGGCCGGCAACCCTCATCATTGGCCGGCCAGCCCCTGAATCAAAATTCAGCAACATGTTTGTAAGGCAGAGCATAGTTATTTTGGAAGTGGACAACAGTGCGTGTGTTCTATTGCGCAACAGAGGCTTTCTGGAAGCAAAACAGTGGATTTTTGGGTGGAAACTGAGCATGTGCGTAAGCATTTCTTGCATATCGAGCCTGTTTAGTTGAAATATTTCGCTTAAATATTTGTTGTAATTAATTAGTTGTGGCTAGTTGATTTTGTAATGTGTTGTAATAATTAATTAGTTAAGTAGTTTAGCTAATTTCTTCGGTTTTGTAATAGTTAATTAATTAGCTAGTTAATTAGTTAGTTTATTCATTCGGACTCTCCTTCGTGAGAGCGCAATGTAATAATGTGTATATCTTCAAACCCCACGTCTTTCTCCCTTTTATTTTACTAGCTTATGATGGTTAGTTTAGGGACATCACGTTTCGTTTAGCATTACTCATGTTTGCATCCATTTGTATTGAATGCACCGAGGCTTGGTTCATCATTCTAACTGCATTGTTATTACTTATGCTTCTTTGAATACGTGCATAGACTGCATGCTATTTAGTTTATTCATAAGCCATATTAATAGCCTAGCCTATTAGTTGCATTGTTGCATGTGTTGTATTAGTCATATTGCATAGTTAGGAATCATGCATTTTTCTAACTCATTTCTCTTTTGGCTTGGAGTACTAGGTAAGCTTTTATTTGCTTTAGTATATCGCATACGTATGATTGTTGTTAGGTTTAGCATGCTTGCCATGAGGCTAATTTCTTAAGTGATAAACTGCTTGAATGCCTGTGGATGAAGGCCTTTTGCTTGAATTGGAATAATTTGAGTAATATTCGTATACGATCACTTTTTCAAGTGGTACATATTTCGAAATAATTTTCAAAACAAATATGACTCGAGATGTTCCAATTCTTGCAAGTTAGTCTATATTTGTGTGTGTGCACATCACATAGTAATGCTAGCCTAATAACTGGAACAAGAGCATAAAATGTACATAAGATTCATATCATGATTAGTAGAGGCCGTTCTTTGATCGAACGAGCGCTCAAATGTATTCATGACCTTCCCCTCTTGTACCTAAGTTCCCGAGCTGAGACAATCTTGGTGATGACGGACAGTGGCCTTTGGCACGAGTCATGGGTTTCCTAAATTTCCCCAGAACAAAATATTTAGGTGGCGACTCTGTATTTGGAAAAACAATCCATTTTTGGCAATTTGATTCAAAATCGATTTTCCAAAAGATTTGCCGGATTTAGACTCTTTGGTGATTATCAATTTCACATTACACTTGTGAGATTAGATTCAGAATTGCGGGAGTCCGAACTATAGGGCTTATATTCGTCTTCCGAGAGGGGGCGCGGAAAAGTCGAGCTACAATGCTTCAGTTCATGACAATTTAAATTTTAATAAAATAAAATTTAAAAGTTTTAATTAATTAATTTTTGTGTAAGCTGGTTGGTCTTTTGACCTAGCTGATTAAGCTGAACCGTTTTCAGTTTGAATGATTTGCTGGTTTAATCATGATTTTAGCAGTTTTAACAAAATATATTGATTAGATTTGTTTGATTCGAAATAAACTAAAGATTGACCTAAATAAAGATTGAACGGCTAAGATTGCTTGATTAGAAATAAACTTCTTGCCCAAACAATTGTTAACTTCTATTTTACAATCACACATCGGGAAAAGAAAAGAAAAGAAAAAGTGAGTTGTTTCACTTATATAAAGTGAATCTTATATTTCCATTTAATATTGTAGTATTGTGCATGTTTTAGTTCAAGACGGTTTAAATTTTAAAATAAAATTTAAAAGTTTTAATTAATTAACTTTATTGTAAATTGGTTAGTCTTTTAACCTAATCGATTAGGTTGGATTGTTTTCGGTTTGACTAATTCACTAGTTTAACTGCGATTTTAGCGGTTTTATCAAAATCTATTGATTGGATTTGTTTGATTTGAAATAAACTAAAGATTGATCTAATTAAATGAACGACTGAGATTGCTTGATTAGAAATGAACTTCTCGTCCAAACAATTGTTAACTTTTATTTTACAATCCCACATCAAGAAAAGAAGGAAAAAACGAGTTGTTTCACTATGTAAACCTCATGCTCCCATTTGATATTGTAGTATTGTGTATGTTTCAATTCAAAACAGTTTAAATTTTAAAATTAAAATAAAATTTAAAAGTTTTAATTAATTAATTTTTGTATAAGTTGGTTGGTCTTTTGCCGTAGCCGATAGGCTGAACCGTTGTTGGTTTAATTAATTCGCTGGTTTAATTGCGATTTTAACGGTTTTATCAAGATATATTAGTTAGATTTGTTTGATTCGAAATAAACTAAAGATTGACCTAATTAAAGATTAAACTGCTGATATTGCTTAATTTGAAATAAACTTCTAGCCTAAACAATTTTTAACTTTTATTTACACAATCTCACATTGGGAAAAGAAGGGAAAAAAAGTGAGTTATTACATTTATATAAAGTGAACCTTATGCCCTATTTAATATTGTAATGTTGTGCATTTTCAATTAAAGTTGTTTTAAATTTTCATACTCCCTTCGTCCCAAAATATTAGTCCCTTATTCCATTTTTAATTATCCCAAAATATTAGTCCATTTTCAAAAATTAATGACTAAAATAATATGAATTTTTTATTTTTCCATTCTTTTAAATTTATTAATAATACAAAAAATACAATTATGACAATTAATAGTCCCAAAAAAATATACTATCAAAGGGTAATTTTAAAAAATCAATATTTTTAAGGGTGAAGCACCAATAAATTCCAAAATGTGATCTTATGATTTGTTTAGTCCTCCATTTTTTCTTATGAACCCAAAAGTCCAATTAAAGTGAAAATTATACAAAAGTGTAGTCACTTCCTTGTTTGGGTTTAATTTTTCAAGGATAAAAGTGAGTTTCTCTAAATATAAAATTACACATTTGGGCAATCTGCATTATAGAAGTTTTGGATTTTTCCCTCCTTTGGAAACAAATCCCACATTATGAACAAAAATGTAACACTCCAATAACGTAACACTCCAATGTAATACACTAAAAACTTCTTGGTGTACTTTTTCCAAATGTAACAACGTAACACTAAAAAAAAAACTCCTTAATGTACTTTTCTCAAACGTAAGACTCCAATGTAACACACACAAAAAGAAAAAAAGAAAAAAAAAACATCTTAGTATATTTTTCCCAAACATAATACTCCAATCAATATAATGACAAACGTAACTGTAGACACCCCATTTTTGACCGTCCTCAAGACCTGGACGTCACCGCTTGAACACTCGGTGATTATCCATGTTCGTGTTCGTTTGGAGTTCCCGGAGTTCTCGGCCACGCGCCTTGCCTCAGGACCTCCGAACTTGACCGTTTTGTGTCTGGTTTTGCACCAAATACTTGTGCTTTGCCTTGGAGGGGCAGGGAATGCCTTGTGAGGCATCCCCACACACCACCGGCAGTGGCTAGAGGCCACCGGCTGACTGGTGTTGCCATCGGCACTATATTGTGCCGGTCGGCACTCTTTTGTGCCGGTCGGCAGTCAATTTTGTCAAAATGACAATTTTGCCCTGCCGACTACTGTGCAGTTGCTTTTTGAGATATTTTGAAGCAGCTGTATAGCATTTGTTTCCCCTCCATACACGTGTATGGAGGGATGAGCCTTTGGTTTGCTTAGCTTGTAAGCTTTGTTGCCTATAAGAGAAGGCTCTCTTCTCTTGGCTCAAAGGTTAGAAGAGTTAGACATTTTTAGAGAGAAAAGACCTCAGAGGAGCTCTGGTTTTAGGGTTTGGATTCTATATCTATTCTATCTCTCTTTTGCTCTCTTGTTTGTACACTAGGTGTTTGTGTCTCACTATTGCACATCAACACCTAGTGTTTCACCTTCCCTTGGCTACTGAGGTTCCAAGAGGTTGTTCTTGGTGTTTTTGGCTGGATTAGAGCTTAAGGAAGCAACAACATCATCTTTGGTGAAGAAGGTCAACAAGGGTGAGAAACTTGCTTTATTTACCCCATTCTTGCACTCCATTTTTACCTATCTTTGAACTATTTTTGTGCTTGGTGTTTAATACAAAAAAGTTCTGTTTTTTAGTCCTCTTGATAGTTTATTAAGAGTGTTTTGTGGTTTGGAAGGGTTTGACCACCCTTAGGCCTTGTAAGGCCCTTGTTTTGTGCCTATTTTGGTGAGATCCGGGATTTTGGTGTTTGGGTCTCTTCACCACTGAAATCTTGAGGGATTTCAGTGGTGAAGATGATGCCTTGAAGTCCCAAGAAGGAGAGGGCCACCCCCTCTCCTTGTTGTCCTTGAAAAGGACCTATTTTGCCTCTTGAGGGAGCCCCATGTTTGGTTGTTTGTTGGTCATGCCATGGCTGTATTTTGCACTTATATTGCCATGTTTTAACTTTGTATTAAGTTGGTTTTGGTCCCTCATGCATGTTTAGCATAGTTGCCATGTAATGCCTTGTATTGCCTTAACATGTCTTAGGTTGTTAGCCCTAATTTGAGCATGCTTTAGGCTTAGATTCATGAAGATTTTGTGCTTATCTTGACATGTTTTAGGTCTGTCCATAAGTGTTTGGGTTGGTCTTGGCATGCTTAGTATAGCCTCTTTGCGTTTTAGGCGTGCTAGCCTTGAGCATGAATATGTAGCATGCCTCGTTTGCATCATTTCAATGGTTTGAGACCATTTGCCATGTTATTTCAGTCCATTTAACATGCTCATATGTTTGCATTGCATGCCTCTTTGATGTTTCAAGAGCTCATGTTGTATGTTCCTTGAGAGTGCATGTGTGCATGCCTTTTAATTTAAACCATATAGATGCCATCTAAGTGGTCCTTTGGGCTTGATTTTGTGTGCTAAAAATCTGTTTTTAGTTGCTTAAGTCTTGCCATGCTTAGTCTCGTCAAGTGTAGTTCAATACCCCTTTGACTTGCTTTGAATACTTGGCCCTCCTTTGCATGCATTTGCTTGTCTTGTTTAACATGATTTGGCATTATTTTATAGCATGATTTTTAGAGCTAATGTTGCATGCTAAGTGTCCATGATACCCCCTTTCAAGTGTGCTTGAGGGTTGCTTACTCGGTGCCTAAGTGTTAAGCCTTAACATATGCATGTGTGTGTGTGTGTTGGCCTTCATTTTTGGGCACTTTGGCCACTGATTTTAGGCCTATTTAGAGTTGCCTAAGTCATGTTTAAGACCATCATTTGCTTGCTTGCATGCTTATCTCATGTTTGCTTGTATGCTTGCATAAGTGCCTTGCATTGTCCATATTGCATATTAGCTAACATGACTAGGTTGCATTGCATCAACATGCATTCCTTGTCCCTTGATTTGGTGATAGGGATTGGGATTTTGGTTTGTTTGGTTTGCATGCATTTGAGATAAAAGTTGCATACTTGGTTCTATGGGCCATCATGCATGGAAATGCGTGATTGGTGGCCCGAGAATCGAGGCACATGCCCCTTTGAGTCACAAATATGATAAGGGGCATGATTGGTGCACACATTGTTGGAATTACATTGCCATGCAAGTTTTTGCCCTCTGCTGCTGTGAGTTGCAGGTTCTGTAGACATTCAGTGCCGGCCGGCAGTATTTAGTGCCGACCGGCAGTCTATTTATGGCCGATGGATGTATCTAGTGCCGGCGACCTCATGCTGATGCCGGTGGAAATCCTACTCAGCCGATGATGTCCCTCAGTGTCCTGGGAGACACTTCTGAGACTTTGGCAGTCTTCTGAGATGCAAAGCAGGGAAAACAGAGGCAATCTGAGCATGGCAGTGCAATTCCGAGCGGAATCCGAGCGCGCATGCATTGAGCCCTCGCCCCGAGGCGGTTTACTGTTTTTCTTAGCATGTTTAATTTGTTAAATTAATTAGGCGTTTTGTAATATTTAATTAGCTTGCGTAGTTAATTATTTGTATTATTATTTTGGTCCCTCCGAGCGAGGGCAAATCTGTAATAAGCGTGCGTGAGTGGTGTGTATGTCTTCCAACCCCAACTTCTTTCTTCCCTTTTATTTACCTGCTTACGATGGTAGATTAAGGCACGTTTATTTTTAGCATACCTTATGCAATGCATGCGTGCATCCATACATTTGTTTACATGCACCGGGCTCGGTACATCATACAAACTGCATTGTATTTCAAATCTAACTTGAATACGTGTTATTCGTGCATTTCACATGCCATGTTTAGGATAGCCGAGCCTGTCTAATTGCATTCTGTATGCGTTGCATTAGTCATCTTAACATGAGCTAGGTCATGCATATTTTGCTAACTAGTTTATTGTTTTGGCACGGAGTACGATGTAAGAATTTATGCTTTAGCATCTTGCATGCGTGTGAATGTTAACATGACAGCATGATCACCATGAGGCTAAGTGCTTATGTGAGATAAACTGTTTGAATGCCTGTGGGTGGAGGTTGGATTGCTTGAGTTGGAATAACTCATTGAAATCCGTATTTTAGCCTACTTGCGAGTAGCAAACCGAAACGCTTTTCAAAACAAACGGATACGCAATGCTTGTTTCCAATTTGGGCGATTTGGTCTATACTTGTTTGCTGCGCGCATAACATAGTAATTCTAGGCTAATAATTGGAACAAGAACACGTAATGTTTTCAAAATTGGATATCACGGTTAGTAGAGGCCGGTCTTCGAACCGGGCGAAAGGGGGTGCTCATAGCTGACCTTCCCCGATCGTACCCAAGCTCCCGAGCCAAGACATTTGGTGATGACGGACACGTGGCCTTCGGCACCGAGTCAGGGTTTCCTAAATTCCCCCAAAAAAAAAATATTTAGGTGGCGACTCTGTAATCTGGCAAAGCAGTCCATGTTTGGCACTACTTTTCAAAAAATCTGTTTTTCTTCAAAACGATTTGCCGGATTTGGACTCTTTGGTTCAAGATTTAGAACCGCAACAACAAAATTGAGTCCGAGCTGTAGCGAGGTCCCCCGCGGGCTTGTTACAGTAACACTCCAATATAACATATTCAATTGTAACACATACAAAAATACTAAAAACTCCTTAACATATTTTTTTCAAACGTAACACTCACAATTTGAAATTATACATTCGCCCAAAACTTACTAAGGAATTTTTTGTGCTTCTTTTGGAATAGTTTCAAGAATCCCACATCTTTTTTTTTTTTTAGAGTTTTACGTTTGAGAAAAGTATACTAAAGAGTTTTTTTGGAGTGTTATATTGGAGTGTTACGTTTGGAAAAAATACATTAAGAAATTTTTGTATGTGTTACATTAGAGTGTTAACACTAAGGAGTTTTTTTTGGAGTGTTATATTGGAGTGTTACATTAGAGAAAAGTACACTAATTTTTTTTTGTGTGTTATATTAGAGTGTTACATTAAGAAATTTTTTTTAAATGTTATATTGGAGTGTTATGTTTGGGAAAAATACACTAAGGATTTTTTTTAGAATGTTACATTAGATTGTTACGTTTGAGTGTTATATTGAAGTGTTATAGTTTGAAATTATATATTTGTCCAAAACTTACTAAGGAGTTTTTATACTCCTTTTGAAATATTTGAAAAATCTCACATCTTTTTGGAATGTTTGAATAATCCCATATTTCAAGTCATTTTTATACTACTTTTGAAATGTTTTTCAACTAAAAAAGATTCTTATACAAAAATTAATTTCAAATTTGATTTTCATAAATTGTGTACCTTACATTTCTAACACAAAAGGAAAAGAAAAGGTAATATAATAGAAAGAAGGGTATAATTGTAAATCTAATTTTTAAATAATATATTAAATCTACCTTTTTAAAATTAATTAGACTAATTGGTCTATAAGAAAATTTTTGGGATTTATAGATAAATTTTCCTATTTTTAAAGTGCAATAATTGTATTACCAAAAAAAAAAAAAAAAAGTTGGAGTATAAAACAAAATTTAAAAGTTTTAATTAATTAATTTTTGTGTAAGTCGGTTAGTTTTTTAACCGATTTTAGCGATTTTATCAAAATATATATTATTTTATGAGAAAATTAGTCTAAGGTCCATTTCCCATTTTAGTAATGGAAGAAATCCGTAATATTATTTTTTGATGTCTAAGGTCCCTTAACCCACACTCATCTATCACAGAGAAATTTGATATATCTCACGCTCTCTATCTCTCTCTCTCTCTCTCTCTCTCTCTCTCTCCTGCTGTTCTCTCTCTCTCTCTCTCTCTCGCCGATCTCAAAGACGAGATCACTCCGTTCTTGTCCTGATCATACAACTCGAAGGCATCCTTCAGCCCTAACACTCTTCGAGATTGATGAAGCCGTTGAGGTCGGTGTCGAGCTCCTCCATTAACTACTCTCTTGTTAATGATTATTATTTATTTTGGTCCAGGTTCACTGTACCTTAACATCTTCCCAACACAACAACGAGGCTTCAATTGAGTAGTTGCTTCGAAATCAATCCTACTTTTTTCCGATTTTGTTGTGAAATTGCAGCATCATCATCAAAATCCATTCGTTTTTGTTTTTCTTCCTTTTCTTTTTCGCAATCTCTCTCCACCTATTTCAATGGCGATTTTGGATGAATCTGCAGCAGATTCCAAAATTTCGCTGCCAAATATATTCGGATCCGTCGTAATCGAAGGCACCTTTGACCGATTACATGACGGTCACTGCCTTTTTCTCAAAGTTCTCTCTTTTCTTGTGTGGTGTGTGTGTATATATATATCTGAAAATGTATCTGATTAAGTTGGTACTTATAGAAAGCAACAGAATTGGCTAGGGATCGCATTGTGGTTGGAGTTTGTGATGGACCCATGTTGACTAAGAAATAGGTATTTTTAACATCTTTGCTCTATATGAATCCATGTTTGTTGATTACTTACTAGGTGATTACTATAAATTGCTCATTGCTTCACTTCATAATTTTCTCTGGATAAAGCCACACAAATCCACACAAATTTTGTCTAACACAATTTTCTCTGGATTGAGCCACACAAAGCCACACAAATTTTCTCTTACACAATTTTCTCTAGATAGAGCCACACAAAGCCACACAAATTTTTTCTATACAAATTTTCTCTCCACAATTTCTCTGTGAAGTCCAGAGAAAATTCGTCCAGAGAAATTCTCTGTGAACCAGAATTTTTCTGTAAAGTCCAGAGAAAATTCGTCTAGAGAAGTTAAAAGCTTGTTATTACAATTCAGAGAAAATAATAATTATGACAAATTTCTTTGAACTTTTATGTTGTGTTTTTATGTGATTTTATATTGAATAAGTTATTTTTCGCCTATTTTTCTTGTGAGTATTTTTCTTGTGAGTTTCTTAGAACTCTTTGATCATTTATGGTTTATATAGCTTAATGCACGCTGTGCTGAAGAGCTTGGGAGAGAAGTGTTCGTGGAGAGATTGTTTGAAGATGATTAAGTCTGTTGAATTTTTTTGAGAAGTCCAGTCTAGAGAAATTTGGATTCCCAGAATTTCTCTAGAGTTGTGGCTGTGTTTTTTTCACTTTTCTTTGAACTGTTGTTGACTCAAGTGAGATCATAGGTGGCTAGTTTGTAGTTTTTGTTTTTGCTTGTTGTTCAGCTTATTCTAGAAGGGTCAAATCGAGCCATTGATGGGTGGAGTTGATACTGTTATTGCCTCATGCTACCTTCAGTTAATCATTTGTCTTGTTGTGCATTTGTGTTGATGCTATCAAAGTGCTGTTGCTTTTATAGTTGCTTATTTGATGTAGAAAGAAGAAGATGATGATGATGATGATGAAGGCTATCAAAGAATTTCTCTGGAGTGGTTTAAATTTTCTCTATATCAGGTAAGAACAAAGTAGAGAAATTTTGAATTTTCTCTGGATCAGGTAAGAACAAAGCAAATAAATTTTGAATTTCTCTGGAGTGCTTTGAATTTTCTCTGGATCAGGTAAGAACAAAGTAGAGAAATTTTGAAACCTTGTGAATGCACCCTGCAATAAATTATAGATATAGCGACCTCGGTCTTTTTCCTTTAGATTGTTGTATCCGGACTTAATTCCGTGGATCCAGGCATTGTGTATTGTTGTTGTTGTCCTTTAATTCTTTATTTTTGAGTTATGGGTTGAGTTGGGCAGGTTTGTTACAGGTTGGTTGAGTTGGAAACCAAGTGTTGCTGTCCAGATTTTTGGACCTTCGCTCGAGCGAGGAGTTGGTCGCTCGAGCGAGCTGTTGTTTTTGTTCTTCGCTCGAGCCAGGGTTTGGTCGCTCGAGCGAGAGTCTGCGTCTGGGCTTAGGACCTGAGAGATGTGTTTCTTGGCTCGAGCGAGCATTTCTTCGCTCGAGCGAGCGAGGTGTATGTTTTCGAGTTCTTCGCTCGAGCGAGCATTTCGTCGCTCGAGCGAGCTTCTGGGTTACAGACCTGAAGCATCGAGTTTTTGGCTCGAGCGTGGATTTCTTGTGTCTGGTCGCTCGAGCGACCATGTCTTCGCTCGAGCGAGCCTGTTCAGTTTAAATAGGCAGCAGCGGGTTTTTTAATCAGTTTTCTATCTCTTTTTGTTTCCAAACCCTAGGTCCGACCCTTCTCTCTCCCTACACACCTTCTACCCTAGGTTTCATCTAGTATTAGGGTGTTTCTACCCTAGAGCCTTTATTAAAAAGTTAGAGGGGGTTGAGGGCTTCAGTTTAATCTGAATAATTTGAGTTTTGGAGCACTTTGGAGTTTGGGTCAGCATCTTCGTCTTCTCTTTTGGATTATTTCTTCGAGGTAGGGATCTCCTACTCCAATGTATATGTTTTGTTCTAAGTTTTAGCATTTTAATATGTTGGGGGTAGTTTGGTAATTTTGGGAAAAACCCTAGTTGTTGTATTAAATTGAATTGTATGTTTAATTTAAGGAAAATTGGGGAAAATTAGTTGAATTCACGAGATATGTGGAATTATTGATTAAATGGGATAGTTGGTTAATTTTAATCATATGCCTATTGAATTGCTGATCTAGTTATTTTGTGTTTAGAGATAACTGTTTTGGGCTATCGGTGGAGGATAGTCATTGTTGTAGACATTGCATGTGGATTAGGGATAACTGGAACTAATCACATTGGTTTAGTCATTAGCTTTGACTGTTGAATTAATACAGACATTATGTGTATTGATTGTGAGATGTATATGTTATGTGTTTACATACATGTATTAGTTGAGCATTGCATATGCATATTGTGTGGGAGGAGATAGGGGATGTACTCCACGGTTAGGGGAAGATAGGGGATGGACCTCTTAACCGTATTTTTGTTTGGGAGGAGATAGGGGATGGACTCATTAGCATCACTATTATGTGTGCTTATTGATATTGAAGTGTTTTTGCATATTATTGATACAACACTAAAATGTGTATCATATTGGAAGTATGGAAGTGTTTGATATGAGCCTATGTCTCATTTGTGTTGTGATATTGGACGTAATGTGAATATGCTATATAGATCACAGTTGTAAGTTTGGTCAGGTTCTGAACCATATTGATAATAATGGAAATAGACATTAGTGTCTTAAGACTGTATGTTGATAAATTGATTATCATGCTTAACCAACTATTGAATGCTAGGACTTTATTCAATGCTTATATTTGGTTTTGTATTTTCCTGCTGGGCTGTGGCTCACCCTTTATGGGAACATCATTTTCAGGTTCAGGTGATAAGATACCTCCAAGGACTTAGCTTGGAAGGACTTGGATTTGGAGATTTGATTAGTTTTTCTGTTTTTTTTTGAATTACATGTAAACATTCAAGCCTAGGGCTTTATTTGTATTTGAGTTAGAACTCGTATTTATGTGTCCAAGTGTTTGCTTGGCAAGATGTAAGCCTGTAGGGCATTTCTTATGATGTTACATGTAATGTTTTCTGTTCATAATACTCTGATGATTGAGGTAATACAATGTTTTCTTTTAATAATGCAAGTCATTGTTATATGTATATTGGGTTAATTTTTAGGGCGTTATAATAGATTTATAGTCCAAAGAAATTCTAAAAAATTCAAATTTATAGTCTAGAGAAATTCTCAATAATATTGAAGCCTTGTGAACCAGAATTTCTCTATGAAGTCTAGAGAAAATTTGACCAGAGAAAATCTCTGTGAACTAGAATTTCTTTGTGAAGTCCAGAGAAAATTCGTCTAGAGAAATTCTCTGGATTGAATTTTTCTGGATCGATGTTGAGGGGCCTTAAACATTATGAAAATATTGAGTGTTCTTTATACTATAAAATCTTAATATCAGGGATCTTAAAAAAAAAAAATCCCTTATTTTATTTCTAAAATATATGTTTAAGTTTTATGACAAACTTTAACATAGAATAAACTAAAACTATAAAATTTATAAAATGAAATGTATTTTCAATTCATCATAAATATAATTTTTTTAATTTATTCAATTTTTTTCATCTTTACCAATTAAATTATTACATCTATTTCTTATTGTAAATTTAGAATATACAATTAATAATATAACAACTGCAATATATATTCTAATAAAATGATTAAAATTTATTTTATTTTAAATTATTTTATATATTTTTTAAATAAATTTTATATTATTATTTAATTATTTATTTAGCACGAGATATGAGAGATAGAGACATATACAGAGAGAGAGAGAGAGAGAGAGAGAAGAGAGAGAGAACAGCCAAAGCTGCCGCTGGGATCAAAGAAGACGTAGAGGAGCAGTCACCATAGCTCGAAGCAGGTAACTTCACTCTCTCTTCTGTTTGCCTTACCATCCCACCCTAAACCCCCCAGCTTATTATTTGTCAACACAGTTTAAGAATTCTTTCCTTTCCTTTCGTCATCATGAAAAACCCTTTGGTTTTAAACCCTCAGTTTTATTTATTAAAATTAAAATAAAAATGGATTGATGAAACATTTTATTTAAATGATGTAAGGTATATTTTGTCACTTTTTGATGGAAATGACCTTCTTTTAAGGCCTGGAATATATAATTTTTTTTCATTTTTTTTAATATAGGAAATGAAGAAATATTATTTGAAAGTGTAAGAACTGTTTTTGGCCGGCAACAAAGAATCTTATTTAGAGTTTTTAATACATAGTTAATTATTTGCTATCATTTTATAGATTGAGAGCCTTTACCCCATGCGGGATAAACATCTGTTTGAATTGAGATCTTCTAGTGCACCTACTGCTTTTATTATTATTTTTATTTTTGGGTGGAAATAGATTTTTACCTGATTTGTTTAAAAAAAAAAAAAAATTTGTCCAATAAAAGGAAGGATATTATACAATCTAGAGATTTATCAATGAGGTTTTGATTTTTCCAAATTTCTTATCAAAATGCTTTTCAGGGAAACAGATAGATTTGAGATGAAAATCCACCAAAAACATAATTTGTCGATTGATGGATTTTTCTTTTATATGTTGTGCTTTAATTTTTGACTGGTAACTGGTGGGGTAGGTTAGTCTAACTTGGAACTTCTTGTATGTACACATAGACTAGAGCAATTCATGAGCACATATTCAAGCTCTCTAAAAAACCTCTCTCTCTCTCAAAACCTCCACCTCGGGCCTCGCTGTTGGCCAGCCGGCCGTCGCCTTTGGCGATGGCGGTCGGCTGGCCTCTCCTCTTTTGTGCGTGATCGTTGTTTTCCTTTTTAATAAACTTGAATCTCCATAGTTTTTCCAAATCTTTTTCAGTTCTCTTGGGTGTTTGGGGTGGGTTTCAGTCTTGGGGGGTTTCGACCATGGAAGGCGCCTTGAATATGGGAGGGTTGGATTTGTTTAGGAACTTCATTCGGGCGCTCCTATGCAAGTGGGAGTTTGAGGGGTGGATTCCATTCAGATTTGCGGAGGTCGGCGTTGGGCCGAATAAAGGAATGATCTAGATTTGTTTTAGGAGCTTCATTCGGGCGCTTCTTTGAGAGTGAGAGTTTGAGGGGTGAACTCTATTCAGATCTATGGAGGTCGACGTTTCGTTCGGCTAAGAGGAGGTTGTTCGGCGCATGCATTCTGATGTAGCTATGGTGTTCGGCGATTTCTAGAGAGAGTTGTTCTTGGGGGAGTCCGGCTATTACATTCTAGAGTGAGTTTTGCTGTCCAAGTATCTGCAAAGGAGTTGGATCTTGGGTCTTTCAGCCATGGGTTTTTCTTTGGCCATGAGAGGTATTGGTGTTGGTGGTTTTCAGAAGCTTTGTCTCCGTGGGAGGTGGTGTTTCGGCTTGTGGAGGAGTTATTTTCGACCTTGGGTGTGAGTGTTCGGCCAAAAGGTGTTTTTGCGGTGGGTGTCTTGATATTGGAAGCAAGCTTCGGGCATGGGGTGGGTGAAGTCCTGCGAAGTCCGGCGGAAATGTCAAGTGTAGGTGAAGTTTCGGCGGAAGTGACAAGTGTAGGTGATGTATTGCAAAGGTAACAGTGTTCCGGCGTGGGAGTTTCGGCTGTGGATGTTTAAGTGTTCCGACCATAGACTGGGTGAAGCCCGATGGAGATGTCAGGCGTGGGAGAAGGATGGTGGAAGGGTCAGGAGCGGAACAGCATGGAGTTCTTTGGGCATGCATCTTGGTTTTTGGACTAGTAGGTGTTAAAGCTGTGGTCAATATAAAATAATCAAGAGTGCTGCTTTTGGGTTTTTCTTTGCTGTAGTGTGGTTGGACTATGGGGGTTCTTGCTTTTTGTTTTTCTAGTTAAGTGCTTCTTAACTGTTTGTTTTTGTTTTGGGATTGTTTGGTAAAAAAAAAAAAAAATTTGTGAGGCCAAGGGGTTGGTTGTATGGGTGCGAGTAGCAGTAGTAAGAGTATTTTATACTGTCTGAACCTCTCTCGATGCATTTCATCTTCCTGTACCTTTAATTTCATGTTTTTAATGAAATTTTTACTTTGCTGATAAAAAAAAAAAAAAAAAAAGACTGGAGCAATTCAGTCACTTGGTAATTCCATTCTTCATTATACCAGTTTCATCATTTTAAAGGGTTGGGACTCGAAAGGGCCGAGAGACATGCCCCCTCAATCTTCAGGTAACGTTTCTACTTCATTGTCATTGCACCTTCTTGGGGGTGTACATTCTTTTCTTCAGTTCATCTTGGTCTAGATCCATGATCATTATTTGACTTACTATTTTTTCCCTTTATTTTTTTATTAGCATATATTTATGAACAAAAGATTTTGGAAGTTCTATTTTGTTAACAGTTTCTAAAGTTTTGAAACAAGAGTAAAATGTCTTCATAACTTTTTCATTGTAATAAAACAGGCTTACTTGGAAGTTTTGATGGCATGTGTGGAGTCGGAAAAAAGAAAATAAGGTATGTTTTGCTTTTCATTATGTTGTGTGTATTTTACTTATTCAATTACATACTATTTTTTATTTTGCAATTAAATGTTTAGTTTTTATTTTAATTGTTCAATCAGTAGCTACTCTACTCTCGTAATAATGCTACGTAAATTACATAGTAATTTCATAAATATTATTCTTTTTGAAAAATGAAAAATCCTTTTAATTGATTGATTGTGTAACTCATGTAATGGTTTGGTTGGTATTTTCTTAAGAACGATTGGTTCTTGCATGTCATAGGATAGAAAACTTAAGCAAAAATTATAATCAGAGTTTTAATTGTAACATGTATATCTATATAACAAAACACCCGAGTTTTTTAAAATGTCTTTAAAATATGTTATACATACATTTGGTTTTAGTAGTTTAGATTAAATTTATCATCTATTTTATAGTCAAGATCATTAGCTAACCTTTACTTTCCCTTCCAAAGATGTATTATAGTTGACCACTTCATTGATAGGGCAGTGCTAGACTTAGGTGCTAGTGTCAACTTGTTGCCTTACCAACAATTGGAAAAACAATAGATAAAAGAATTGCCAACAATAATGGAAACAAGCTCTACTTTCTAGTCACTTAGTAATTATTGGCATTCGAAAGTGAGCTAGGGACCCCATGCTCTAATGAGATTGGCATTCAGCTTAGGAGGATGTGCCCCATTTAAGGTGTTACCTAGGGGACATGCCGAGCTTATCCTATTGTGTCCAAATCCCATATATTAACTAGGTTTTTCGGGCTTTGACCAATTAACAGGTTGGTACGGGTCGGACTTATTTAAAAAACTAAAACCACATCCCACCCACAAGCCAAAATCAAACAGAACCGAGCTACATATTTTTCATTAGACTTATATTATTAAGTTCTACACATTTTTCATTTACATATTTTTTTTTAAAATATTTTTATTAGTTATTTTTCTTTGTTACTTTCCAACATAATTCAAGTATTTTCATTTCTTTTTACCTTTTTACATCTCATATAATCAAAAAATAATCAAGCAACATAATGCAATTTTATTTATAACACCTACAAGTGGAGTAAAAAAAAGTGGAAGGACTAGCATCAAGGCTAGAAAACCCAACTAGGTTGGCCTTTCCTACCTCAAATTTGATCATGTGCTACCTCTCTCAGACTCTCAAAAACGAACCCTTTAAGTTAACCAAAAGTTCATGCTTTGCAAAGAGAGAGGGATATGATTAGTTGTTGCTCCTTTTTTTTTTTTTTCATTCAAATCCTAAAACCCCATATAATATATATATATATATATATAGGGTGCTTTTTCAGTAAATCCATTATCTAAGAGTGTTATTCCATAAGACTCATAGTGTTTTATACTATTCCATTAGGTCCATTTCATACCAAAAGACCAAAAAAATCCTAAAACAAACACGCACCTATGTGTGTTTGAATCGAATAACCGTCTCTCTTCCCCTCTATTATTGTGTAGGAAATCACGCACATATCTCTACCATTCTATAAAATCCAAATCCGTATTCCATATCGCCTCGACGCCCAGAAGATTGTCTTTGTTCCATCGTCGCATCGTCGCATCGTCTCATCATCTTCTTCGTCGTCCCTACGCCGTTGGACGCCGAAATCGTGGAATCACCATTGTTGAACATCCGTAAGGTCTATCTTCGTCAAAATCACATTCGACGACTATTTGTGACAACGCAACCGTCGAAATGGGCAAAAAACGTAAATTCTACTTATTCATTCGTGTATTTAAACCCTAAATCTCTTTTTCAACAAACAACATTGTGAACTTTCACAAATATCCCTTATTTCTATTCATACAATATATAGGAGTCCATATTGTTCATACCCTAACCTTTAATTTGAACCCCTCAATCGTAATCCCTAATTATATTGATTTTTTCAGTCAAAAACATTACAGTTGCCATTATGTTGTGTTCACAACTGTGAACATTCAAATGGTTTGGAAAGATGTTGGCCAAACCAAATTGTTTGTTGTTTTGTTGTTGAAAGCTATGAACATTCACATTGATTGAAAATATTTGGATAATCAAATTATTCTGGATATTATTGGTGTTGTTGTTCAATGCTGTGAACATTCACATGGATTAAAAATGTTTGGCCAATTCTGTTGTTGTTGTTGTTGTTGTTGTTGTTGAAAGCTGTGAACATTCACATTGATTGAAAATGTTTGGATAATCAGATATTATTGGTGTTGTTGTTCTATGCTGTGAACATTCACATGGATTAAAAATGTTTGGCCAATTCTGTTGTTGTTGTTGTTGTTGTTGAAAGCTGTGAATATTCACATTGATTGAAAATGTTTGGATAATCAGATATTATTGGTGTTGTTGTTCAATGCTGTGAACATTCACATGGATTGAAAATGTTTGGCCAATTCTGTTGTTGTTGTTGTTGTTGAAAGCTGTGAACATTCACATTGATTGAAAATGTTTGGATAATCAGATATTATTGGTGTTGTTGTTCAATGCTGTGAACATTCATATGGATTGAAAATGTTTGGCCAATAATTAGGGATATGTAGATTTTTTTTCCCCTTTTGTGAATGTTTGCCTTGTTGGTATTGTTGATTGTTAATGGTGATCCAATAAGTTGAACCTTCAATTCTTCATTATTTTACATGAAAGTGGCATGAAATACAGTCCCTACAAATATTGACACTATCATTCCCCCCTATCAAATTGTTGTTATTAACCGTAGTGAACATTCACATTTAAAGTTCCTTGTGTTAGATGTTGTGATACATAATTATGTTGTGAACATTCATTACATGTGTAAATTAATTAGACACTTTGTGAATATTAGCCACTGTGTTTAGAGGAAATATATCACTTTTGTTATCCCATGTTTCAAATTATATTTCAATTTTGAGGTTATTTTATAAGATTGGCATTGCATGATTGTAGTAAGAATGTGCATTACCATACAAATTAGGACTGTAAATGTTCACAACATCCTTTTGTATGTTTGTGTTAGCATCCACATGTTCTTGAATGTTGTTCATGGTTGTATAAAAATACATTGATTTTTACACACTCACATAATATGTACATTGTGTTTGTGCTGACACAGTCAACATACGCATCCATGTACAGATGTGGATATTCACATCCATACACAAGCTGTGGTCATTCACACCCATGCACACAACTGTGAACATGCACATCAGTGGCAATGCTGTGAATGTTCACATCTATTCCACTATGCTAATCACATGAGCCTTGACTTAATTTTTTTTAAATGCTCCATTTTGCAGATCTTGCACAGAAGAAAACCTCAAAGAGAAAAAGAGATGAGTACCGTGTCAAGGAAGAAAGCCCACAAGCAAATACTAGCAGCAATGTTGACATGCGGCGTGTGAACTATAGATCTAACATGACCGGACTGGTGAAATTAATGAAAAGCACCAAATTCACACAAGCACAGCTTGGCTGCCTGCAATAAACACCTGTTTGGCATTTGTTAGATGCATTGAGAAACAGTGAGATCGACCTTGACAAATGCATGAAGTACGATGATGTTGTTGTGCATGTCCTATAAATGTACAAAGTTTCAAAAGATGCCTTCTACATTGGGGAGAAGAAGATGAATATACACGACAACGACATCAAGCTGATTTTTGGTGTGGACCGTGGCATCAAGCCGATGGACATATCATATGGTGCGAAACCAAAGGCTGGCATTATAAACAAAAGGTGTAAAAATGTCAGCCGATTGACTTCAAAATGGATACGCACCCTTTTGACCGAGGCACTGAAAGGCAAAAAGAAAGATGACAACGAAGAAGTCGCCCGACTAGTCTGCATGTATGCTTGCCAAAAAAATTTTTTCTCAACAAACAGAGAGACAATAGGATGGGGCTACTACGCATATATGGTCTCATTAGAAAGCATGCAAGAATATGATTGGGCCAAGCAAATTAGAACAACGTTGACATCCTCCATTTTCCAAAATGACAAAAAACCGACAAGAGTCACCGGTTGTGTCATGTTATTGATGGTAAGTACCTATGTTGTCAAATAATAACATTCACATGTCCTTCAGTGTTGTTCATCTAAGCCGACTGTGAACATTCACATCTGTACCACTGATGTGAATGTCCATATACACTTATGTTTCACAGATATGAATGTTCACATCTGTACCACTGATGTGAATGTTCATATTCACTCATGATATACTACTGTGAATGTTCACAACAGTGCCACTGTTATTAATGTTCACATATGTTGACATTACTATGCAAATACTAAATAACATATGTCTTTGTGTTATTTTATTGAAGTATTGGTTGTGTGAGCACACAACCATCCTACAACCTCACAAGCCCAATGCCTTTCCTCGCTGTGTCAAGTGGGATCTGACTGCTTTACAAAAGAAGATGAAAACCACCTCTTTGGCTGATATTGGTTTTAATGAGGTAGGGCCTTCAACTACTGATTAAAACATTCACATTATGACACCAAACATAATTTTTTCATTTCAGGTTAATGCCGGCGAACTCTTTGCAACCCCAACAGAATTACAAAAGTTCAGGCATACTACATTGAAGGTGGAGCCCAAAATTTATGAACCAGCCACAATATCTCCCAACCTATCTAACATCAAGGAAGAACAACACAATGGCAGCAACTCCTAATTTTCTGGGGATGGAGTTGAGCTAAAGGACAGTATTGAGGACATTCACATTCCGTTTAGCAGCCCACATAACGAGAGAGTTATTGTCATACCAAACACAAACCAACTTGATTTCATTGATGTGCTTAGCAAAGAAAATTGGAAGGCTTGGGGCGTCATAAGGCAATGGGAAGCAAAGTACAAACACCTTCAATTCTCATGGGAGTTAAGGACAAGAGTCATAGCTGATCTTGAACATAAATTGTTCAACCAGTCAAGCCCACCCAACATGAATACCGAAATAAAAAAGTGCATGGAGCAGAAGGATGAAGAAATTAAACGCTTAATGCAGCTGGTCATCGACTTAGAATGCGAGAAAACAATTCTTCAAGACCTTTACGATGACCAGTCAGTCTATATTGTCACACATGCTAACGCACAGAAGCAACCCCCTAGCCCAATGCAACACAATCTCAGCCCACCTTCTAGGGTGAAGCGTATAAAGGAAAAAGATCGAAAAGAACATCGCTTGCCTGACTTCCAGTACCCAGACTTACCTGGCCTAAAATAGTCCCATACAGTCGAAATGGTTGAAGATGTGGACAAACACCCACCAGCGAAGCACCCAAAAAAATTAACCTTGACCAACAAGTTCAAAGTCTGGAGCAAGATGTCCAAACAAGACAAGCAAAAGGTCCAGGCTTTACAAAAGAGTGGAGGCGATGAGTAAGTGATTGTACAAACACCTAATGTCAACATTCACATTCCATAATTGTCAATATTCACCACTGTGCTTATTTATTTGATTTGTTCAGAATTGAGCAATGTTAATATTCACATTGGTTTGTTTAAAATACATAGGCTGCTTGTGTGGAAAGGAGACTCGAAGTCTACACATATGTATTTTGATGACATTGTGAACCTTATCAAGAAGGAATCGATACACAGCAATGTATGCCATTATGAAGATGATTCACTCTTCATGCATATACGCACAGACACACACACACACCCATAGCCACAGACACACATTGTTCACCCACCACAAATAATATAATATGACTCTATGTTTGCGCAGCTCATAGATGCATATGCCGAACTATTACATGAACAACAATAGGGGGTCAACCCAACTTCAGATGAAGCGTCATTCATCTTCACGAGCATGTGTTTGGTAAAATCTATCATTCCATTTTTTCTAATGTGAATGTGAAACTTCACAGTCCATTAATTATTTGTCCAATGTGTATAGAAAGTGATACGAGAGTATCATCCTCGCAAAAGGAGTAAACACATTGATGCACATGTCAAAAACTACCAAGGAGAGAGATACCTACTATTCCCATTGCGCCATGACTTCCACTGGACGATAGTTGTGTATGATGCTAAAGACAATTTGTGGAGGCATTACAACTCATTGCGCCCAAGGACAGGCATACATGACCCGCATATTGACCAAGCACAGGAAGTTGTAAGTGGATCTTTTTGTACACAAATATGACTTGTTGTCTGTGTTAAATGAATGTACACACACATATGTTTGTTGGTGCCTAATTTGAAATTCCCTACATAGAGGAAGTACATCGAGCACGTTGTGCGCGTTATTGGCAAGTCATCACCGCTATGCACTAAGTTAGCAGGCTAATATCCGTCACAACCAATCATATCAATTGATGTCTGTCCTCGGCAGGGCGACGACTCGTAAGCCTCACTACATTTTTTACAAATCTTCCATAACCATTATGCAAACATGCATGTCAACTGCTAATCAAAACCATTTTGCATTTACAGAGTGGACTGCGGACTTGCAGTATGTTACATCATGCGGGCGCACATATACCATGAAGAAATTGTGGGCAGCCTCACTAGTTCAGAATGGTGTGGACTACGAGATTTGTTAGTACATAGTTTTTTGAATCATAAGAAATTAGAGCGTCATTAAAACCTATAGGTGGGGGGTGTCCACCTACAAACTAACCAACACTCGATATGAATGTTAATATCAATTGCTTTGACATTTTGACACAACAACTGATTGTAAAATAGTGATACAACATCTATTAATGGGAAAAAGCCACCTGTGAATTTTGATCTACCTTTGGTGTTGTTATGTTTTATAGATGTGAATGTTCACAGTTGCACCAATGATGTGAATGTTCATATTCACTTATGATATTCATACTGTTGTGTTGTTATGAGTGTAATTTATGCGATTGTTTGAACCCGATTGTTCTATAATACAAATATTTTGTGCAGGAATGTACACTTTGTCTACATGACATTATTACGGATCACATACACATGTGTGAATATTCACAATTGTTCTTATTCATAACAGTTGTGAATGTTATTCTTCTCTGCCAAATGTGAACATTCACTTATGATATTCATATGCACTAATATTTTACATATGTGAATGCTCACAGTTGCAACACTGATGTGAATGTTCACAGTTGCAACACTGATGTGAATGTTCATATTCACTTATGATATTCATACTGCTGTGTTGTGATGAGCATAATTTATGCGATTGTTTGAACCCGATTGTTCTATAGCACACATATTTTCTGCAGGAATGTCTACATGACATCATTACGGATCACATACACATGTGTGAATATTCACATTTGTTCTTGTTCATAACAGTTGTGAATGTTATTCTTCTCTGCCAAATGTGAACATTCACTTATGATATTCATATGCACTAATGTTTTGCAGATGTGAATGTTCACAGTTGCAACACTGATGTAAATGCTTATATTCACTTATGATATTCATACTACTGTGTTGTAATGAGCATAATTTATGTGATTTTTTGAACCCGATTTTTCTGTAATACACATATTTTGTATAGGAATGTACATGACATCATTACGAATAACATACACAAGTGTGAATATTCACATTTGTTCTTATTTATAACAGTTGTGAATGTTCACACCATGTCAATCTCTATGTATGTGAAAGTTCACATCACAGTTTATATTCATGTCAACATTTACAACAATAATGTAAAAAGTTCAACCTATGTGCGAGTTTTCACATAATATGATTCTTTTACGCAAGTGTGAATGTCCACATCATGTATTCATCATTAAAACACAATGTTGAAATGAAAAAAGTACATCCTATATCGGCTCCTTGCACGATTTCCGATTATGGCGCCCCAACTTATCACATCTCCCGCACCTTATTTGCTTTAGTTTCTCACCCCTTGATGGGATTCTATTCTTTTTCGGCCTTCTAGGTGGTCTTTTCACAGTTGGCGGGTATATAGTGAAGTCCACAGGATCAAAAGGTGACTTTTCCACCGATGGTATAGGGAATATGGCACCCGAATAGGCTGCACGATATGTCTCTACATGAAAGTAATGTTCCATACAATCATTGAGATTGTAGCGGCTCTTCTGAATAGCAATCACAACATGGTCACATAGGAATCCGTTGATTTTTCATTTGAAGCAAGAACATGTACACCTTGCAATATCAACTGTAACAGATGGAATCGAATGAACTTCAAACACATCCTCATTGGCTTTGCTAACTTGCCAAGACCTGCTGTCATTGAACGAATCCATAAGCATTGTTTCGAGTATAGGACAAATAAGCTCATTTCATTTGTTTGCTTGGTCACGCCATGCAGACATTTGCCGCACCAACTGCGTACGAATTGTGTCCACCATTTGAGTGATAGGAAGATTGCGTGCTTCTTTAATCCAATTATTAAATGACTCTGCCGCATTGGATGTCATCTTCCCATAACGCATGCCCTTGTACAACATCACAAACATTGTACAATACGGAATTTAATTTCTTCGAAACTGAATATGAAATTTCACATTGCCACAAAACATAACTGAAACTTCACATCGCTACCATTCTAAACTTGACAAATGGAATACATTAGGAAACTACTATTACCTGAAGTATGAATTTGCCCAGTGCTCAGTGCCAAGTCCTTGAAAAAATTATGTACTCGTTGCTTACCCTCCTCTTTTAATTTCGCAAGCTTTTCATGGAACCCTACCACAGTTGGCTCGTAAGCACAGTCACCCAAACTACTAACTAGGTGATCCCTAAATCCATTATCAATTCCTTTCATCCGGTCTCTTAAATTGCTCTTCAAGTGTTGTAAGCAATAATCATGGTGAGCCGATGGGAACACCTTTGGCATAGTTTCTAACAGACCAAGATTACTATCCGAAATAAAAGTAATCTGGCGCTTACCATCAACAACCTTCCCAAGTTCGTGCAAGAACCACGACCAATTGGCCGTGGTCTCTGAATCAACAATCGCAAATGCAATAGGAATAGACCTACAACACAACACCATTAAACAACTATTCACAATATTCCAAAGTGAATAGAAAACAATATAAAGCAAACAGGTCATGTGGATGTTTATATCTACATTGCCCTGTTACTATTGTTGTTTTTGGATTTGGGTTCGTAAACATCAATAATGTGAACATTCACATTAATGTCCATTAATGGATAAACTCACATTAGTAGACACTGATGTGAACATTCACATTAGTAATGTGAATGTTCACATTACTGTTAATTTCTCAATCACTCATGTTATGTTGTTGTTCACATCAATTTGTATTGATGTAAATATTGACACCAGTGTAAATGTGGAACACATTGTGTAATCGTTTGTCCACACTATGCCGCTCAATATGAATATTTACATGAATAGACAGCTAAAAAAAATACTAACCATCATTTCCATCTTTTGCCGTTGCCGCAAGTAGCTGACCTTTGTACTTTCCTTTGAGGAATGTTCCATCTAGGAATAATAAAGGCCGACAAGAATTGAATGCAGACATACACGCAGTGAATGATACAAAGAAACGAAAAAATTGTTGACTACTCGCATCATAGTCAATATTGACATAACTCCCCAGATTGTAACGCATCACAGCATCCGAATACCACCGCAACTAGTCAAACGATAATGAGTGATCTCCATGAATAATAGCCTTTGCTTTCTCTACGCCCAACCATACCACGTGGTAACTCACATCAAGCCCATAATCCCTCATCAAAATAGTCACCACCTCACAAAGCCAAGTCAACGGCTTGTCCCTTACAATTTCAGATATGGTACTTGACACCAAATTAGAACTAACTCGCGCATTCTTCGATGTTCGGACATCCGTACCACAACTATGCACATCATTAAAACTCTTGATGTAGAAAAAACCATTTGCTCGTTGTGCTCTACAATGTATAGCCCACAAGCAGCCTCTCTCCTCACGCATCGTACACACAGCAATAACCCTTGTTGTCTCGTTCTTGACATACGTAAACTGAAACCCACATTGGATGGCATACTTATATAAAACATCACGAAATTCTTGTGCACTTCCAACAAACCGTTGTCCCACATGCGTAATACCATTTGCCCAAGGGGCTGACAACAACACCTTCTCCTTATGGTGGCAAAATCTCCGTAGTGCATCAATTTCTTCCTCACCCCCCATACGCAGCGACGCAGAGCTACTCGATTGACTAATATCACTTTTCAACTCAACGACAACTTCTACATGTTATACCCCCATTGATTTAGCAAACATTAACATGTTATGAAATTCTTCCTCATTGTCCAAATCACACCTATTAATCCCAGGTAGTTGACAGAACAATGAAATAGAACCAGCAGACAACTCACCCCATTTTTCACACAAACACTTCACCAAACGCGAATGACACAATGCCCGGGCAACATTTATTACAGTTGTACTGCAACCATATGTACACACCAACATCATAAAGGTATCCATCTCTTGTAAAAACACAACAATACAACAATCAACAATAATCCAAAACGATATAAAAATTCACATAGTGCAAAATTAGATGCCTATGTGTACAGTGCAAGTGCTAAATCCATAATGAAAACTATCACCACCATCTTTACACAACATAAAAAATTTAACAATATCAAAATGACGCTACCACATTAAGGTGACAGTACACAACATGCAAGCAACCGTCCATAACTTCACATTAACAAGATGTGAACATTCACATTGATACATATACTTTGAATTATATCACTGACACAGAGCCTCATTGAGCAAACATCAAAGTAAAATAAGAACATCCACATTCTTCACATAATATTAACAAGATGTGCACATTCACATTGATACATATACTCTGAATTATATCACCCACACAGAGCCTCATTACGCAAACATCAAAGTAAAATAAGAACATCCACATTCTTCACATAATATTAACAAGATGTGCACATTCACATTGATACATATACTCTGAATTATATCACCCACACAGAGCCTCATCACAGAAACATCAAAGTAAAATGAGAACATCCACATTCTTCACATAATATTAACAAGATGTGCACATTCACATTGATACATATACTTTGAATTATATCACCCACACAGAGCCTCATTACGCAAACATCAAAGTAAAATGAGAACATCCACATTCTTCACATAATCTGAATGACCTCCCCTCCACAGGACCACGTAAAATGCATATAATTGAACAAATAGAGCATCCGATCCATATCAATCAAAAAACAGAGCATCTGATCCATCATACAAATCAAAACATAAACTGAACATGTATTCATAATCAAAATTATACTAACCTTAATCATGCAATCCTACAATCGTCCTATAACTCGAAAATAATTGATTTGAACTAGTTATACTCCAGAAAATGTGAAAACCGAACACCGTCCAATTCGTCGTCTTCACTCGAAAATCACCAAACCATACTACAACAGCAACAATGAAACCCTAGCACATCAAAGCCTTCGAACGAGCATGCAAAATAGAAACGTATAGAATGATGATGAAGATAGAAACTACCAAAATTGAATCAACGAAAAAAGAGGCAACGTGTGATGTGTATTAACACAATATATATATATATATATATAAGGGCATAATAGTCCAGGTATAAATATAAAATTAGTAAAATGGACCTTATGGAATAAAAAGAAAAGTATATGGGACTAATCAGGTTATAATATTTTTTTGTGGACCTAATGGGTTATAACAACTCCAAAATGGATTTATCAATAAAAATCCCTATATATATATATATAATATTAATGTATTTTAATGGATTAAGTTTGAATTGAATGGTGTTAATTTTTTTGGATACATATAAAAAAAAAAAAAAATTAATGGGATAGTTAGTCGGGTTGATGGGATGGTCAGGCTGGGCTTACCCATGCAAGCTCTTACGGGCTGGGTTCATGGGCGGGCTTGGGTTACAAACTTTTGTCCAAAACCCTAAATCATCTTTTATGAGTTAGGTTGGGTTGGGTTGGGATGGGATGGGATGGGATGGGATCGGCACTCAAGTAGGCTAGGACGAGCCATGGGACGGGTTGGGTAATATTAGGTTTTTGTCCACGGGCCATTTGATGACTTCTAGTGTTAGCAGTTGGATAGTTGCTGATCCAGCGACTAAAGCCGCTATTGTACAAGTTATTTGGGTATGATGTAATTAAATTGTTATCATTGCATCTTGTGCAGTGATGTAATAATCTAATTTATTTTGATTGTAGGATAAGTTTGAAATTGGGGATGACTATAAGAACAATTCACAAGCTCAGAGTGTTGCGGGAAGGAAGTGCTATTCATTGCATAACCCCTATACTCGTCCATATAAAGGAGTGAGCCTAGATGATTTGAAATATTTGATTGATCATGTATGGTCGGATCCCAAAAACAAGGTATGTTATAATTTATTTAAAAAATATTAATTTATTATAATTATATGTAATAAATATTTAATTTGTTTATATAGAGTCACTACGACACTAACAAACTTAACAGGGGCAAGCTACTTTACACTCACACTAATGGGTCTTGGTGTTTTCCAATGGCAGTGAGCATTGTGATGAGATATGTTTCATTGATTTTAGGCGCATAATTAAATATGTTGTCACAGTAATCAAGGGGTGTTAATCTCGGTGTTTGGCATTTCACAGGTGAAGAAGAATGGTGGAACGTTGCTAGATTTCTATGATTTCTACAAGACGACTCATACAATCAAGAAGAAAAAAAGATTTGATTGGTCCTATACGCCGTGATTTACATGCAAGTATTTAACATCTAGACACTTATAGTAATTATTGTGTTTGACTTATATTAACAATATATATATATATATACATTTTCCAATGACATGAAGAGATGACGACAGTGCAGGACGAGTCTTCCCAGTTTGGAACGCCGATGATGCAAGACGATATATCAAGAGCGGTGCTTAGGAATAAGAAGGGATACTTAAGAGGATATGTGGTCAGACCAAAGCCCTCTTCCTTTTATTTTGGGTCGAATGCTGCATCACAAGCACATGAGGAGGAAATGCAATATCCGAGGTGGAGATACTCCTTGAGGAGCAACAGACAGACCAAGAGGAGCAACAAAGAAAAGAGGTACAACAGCAATGTGTAGCTTCTTTTTGTGCTCCTTTTGGATATGATAGCCCTACAATTCGGACTCCCATGGTTCTGAATCTGATTCCACAAGTGCAATGTGAAATAGATAAACACAAATGAGTCAAAATCCAACAAATGTTTTGGAAAATCAATTTTGAATCAGAAATGCCAAAAATGGACTGCTTTGCTAGATTACAAAGTCGCCACCTAAATATTTTTGGGAAATTTAGGAAACCTATGACTCTTGCCAAAGGCCACGTGTCCATCATCACCAAAGTGTTTCGGCTTGGGAACTTAGGTATGAGAGGGGAATGTCATGAATTGAGCACCCCTCTCACTCGATCAAAGATCGGCCTCTACTAATCATGATGTGATTTTTATTTACATTATATGCTCTTGTTCCAGTTATTAGGCTAATTTTACTAGGTGATGCACACAAGTATAGACCAATTCACAAAATTTGGAATGCATTGATTTCATGTTTGTTTTGAAAAAGAGTTTTGCATACGCGTCACTCGAAAAAGCATATTTACATCAAACAAATTATTCCAACTTTAGTAAAAGGCCTTCATCCACTGGTATTCAATAGGTTTATCACTTAAGCACTTAGCCTAGTAAAAAGGCCTTTATCCACTGTTTGTTAATGTTTGAGTATATGTTGGAAATTTTGTTTTGTTGATAAACTCTAAGAATATTGAATATGTTTTGGGTTGTAAAACATTCTATATGTTTTGGATTACAGAAGTATTGTAAATGTTGAATATGTCTCGGAAATGCGAGTTTAATTTAAGCATTGTATATGTTGAATGTGTTTTAGAAATGCAAACATGTTATTAACATTGAATATGTTATGGAGATATGGAATATGTATATTGAGATTAGTTGAATTTCGAAAGGATGCATGTTGATAATGTATATTGAGCTATATCTGTAAAGTTGTTCTCTTGAGAAGAGATAGAATGACCGGTAGTGGATCATGTTGGTAAGTGTTGTATTGTAATCATATTGAAAATTGAAATAATCATGATTTTGAAACTTGTATAAAATTTTGGGGATGAAATTCTTTAAGGGGGGGGGGGGAAGGTTATAGCGATCCCAATTTTTTCCCGTCATTTATCGTTATAGTGATTCTGTGGTTGTATGTCGTTGTCTATATCTTATTTCCATCCTTTACTCTTTGAATTTGAGTTTTGGAATGTCTTGGGTGTGTTTAGAACAGGTTGGTTGCTAATTGGTCTAGAACCTTGTCACCCAGAATTTTGGCTTTTCACTCGAGTGGGTCCGTTTGTGCTCGAGCAGGGTTTGCAATCCTTCAGTACCTTGTGCGTCTGCAAAAATACTGCAGAGGTGTTTTTCATGCTCGAGCGGCGTTTCTTATGCTCGAGCGGGTTTGAGCTCGAGCGGCCCCTCTAGCGCTCGAGCGGCTGTCTGAAATCTGTAAAATACTGGATGAGTGTATTTTACGCTGGAGCGGGTCTCATTGCGCTCAAGCGGGTTAAATTCTTGTGTCTGACGCTCGAGCGTCAAACTCTCCGCTCGAGTGAACTGTACGTATATCAGATCACGAAAGTGACTTTTTAAATCACTTTTTCTGTCCTTTCTCTCTCTAAAACTTTCCAAAAACCTAAATCCACACCCTCTCTCTCTAAAATACTCCATCTCTCTACTTTTTGGCCTAGATCAAGTGATCTCTACACCCTTGTGTCTTCATTAAAAAGTTGGAGCATCTCAAGATCTACCTTTTGAACCGAATAGAGTGGGGTTTCGGCATCTTTGGAGTTCATCTCTTGCTTGGCTCATCTTCTCTTCTTGAGGTAGGGATAATCTACTCATTTCTATGATCTTTAACATAAATATTAGTCATTTTGTATAAATGGTTGGCGTGGGTGAAGTTAGGGTTTTGAGTTTGAAATTGTGAAAGAGGGGTTTTCTTATTTGGGCTCCATATGTGTATGTAAGACCTTGAAAATGGGTTAATTGTGTATAATGGGTAAAATTTGGCCTTGGGTGCACTATTTGAGAAAAGGGGGAAAAATGCCCTAATTAAATTAAGGAAATTATTGGTATAATTATGAAAATGATGTGGAAATATGAAATCGGTTTGAAAATCATGAAATTGGAGGAAATTGCGATTAAATGGTGTAGTTGGATTGATAAATCACTTACCTATGGAAAATGTGATAAATTATCTGTTGAGAAATTTATTTATCTGTTTTAGATATATCTGTTTTGGGCTATCGATGGAGGATAGCCATGATTGTTGTAGAATCTGCATGATGATTAGGTAAATTGAAACTAATCAATTGGATTATGTCATTGAATATGACGGTTGGACGTAAACATTGCATATGTGATTGAATTGGTCATTGTATATGACAACATGTTTAAATACATTGTATATGTATCTTTGTTTGAGAGGAGATATGGAATGTACTCCATTGTTTGGGAGAAGATAGGGGATGGACTCCATGGATAATTAAGTTGGCCGGAGTGTCCAGGGTGAAAGTCCCGAAATCTTATTTATATTTGGGTGTCGGTTCCCTCGGACGTAGTTTCGTAAAATGGCAAGATATGGAAGTGTATGAATGATGTTTATGATTGAAGTGTTGATGAATGAGTTGTAGTCTCATTTTGAATTGTTTATATGATAATGTATTATGTCAATGAATTGACTTGGGTAAATAACTGGAAGTGAATTGAAATATGGGTGCCAATGTTGATTGATTATGGAAAAGGTTTAAGATGGTTTGTGAGTGTTAAACATTTATCGAATGCTAATGTTTTAGTTAATTCTCATATACTGTTTAGCATATCTCTACTGGGCTTTGGCTCACCCTACTTGGGACACCATTTTTCAGGTACATGAGATATGCCGCCTCCAAAGTCTTAGTTTGGGAGGTTTAGGAGTTGAAGAATCCCTTTTGGGTTATTTTGTTTTGATGTTACATGTATATTCAAGCCAAGGGCTTCATATGTAAAGAGCTAGGACTTTCTTTTATTGTAACCAAGTTATTACTTGGAAAGATGTAAGCCCGTAGGGCACTCCTTTTGTTAATAAGAGTTACATGTAATATATTTTGTAAAGAAGACTCTGAGGAATGAAATATAACTCTTCTATCATGTTTATGGATCTTATGAATAATTGTTTTATGTCTTTTTTTGAGGGCGTTACAGGAACGATGATGATGCAAGACGACATATCAAGAGCGGTGCTTGGGAATAAGAAGGGATACTTAAGAGGATATGGGGTCAGACCAAAGCCCTCTTCCTTTTATTTTGGGTCGCATGCTGCATCATAAGCACATGAGGAGGAAATGCAATATCCGAGGTGGAGACACTTCTTGAGGAGCAGTAGATAGACCAAGAGGAGCAACAAAGAAAAGAGGTACAACAGCAATATGTAGCTTCTTTTTGTGCTCCGTTCGGATACGATAGGCCTACAATTCGGACTTCTGTGGTTCTGAATTTGATTCCACAAGCGCAATGTCAAATAGATAAACACAAATGAGTCAATATCCAGCAAATGTTTTGGAAAATCAATTTTGAATCAGAAATGCCAAAAATGGACTGCTTTGCTAGATTACAAAGTCGCCACCTAAATATTTTTGGGAAATTTAGGAAACCCATGACTCTTGCCAAAGGCCACGTGTTCGTCATCACCAAAGTGTCTCGGCTTGGGAACTTAGGTATGAGAGGGGAAGGTCATGAATTGAGCACCCCTCTTACCCGATCAAAGATCGGCCTCTATTAATCATGATGTGATTTTTATTTACATTATATGCTCTTGTTCCAGTTATTAGGCTAATTTTACTAGGTGATGCACACAAGTATAGACCAATTCACAAAATTTGGAACGCATTGATTTCATGTTTGTTTTGAAAAAGCGTTTTGCATACGCGTCACTCGAAAAAGTGAGCTCATATTTACATCAAACAAATTATTCCAACTTTAGTTAAAAGGCCTTCATCCACTGGTATTCAATAGTTATATCACTTAAGCACTTAGCCTCATGGAAAACATACTTGACATGGCAGCAATCACACACAATGCAACGTGCTAAAGCATTAAGTGCACATCTAGTACTCCAAGGCAAGCCAAACAGAGCAAAATAATTAGAAAACATGCATGCTCCTAAATAATGCAATATGACTAATGTGACACATACAATCATGTAAATAACAAGTTCGATTACTAGCATGGCATTTTATTCAATTCAAGACATGGGATAAAGCATGTATTCGAGCAAAGAACTTGATTTTGACATTGGTTAGAATGATGAGCTGAACCCTTATATATGCGAAATGAGTGGATGCAAGTCATGAAAAAATGTTAAGGAAAAAATATGATACTACCATTATAAGTGGGTAAATAAAAGGGAGAAAGAAATGGGATTGGAAGACATACACAACATTATTACATATTTTGCCTTCGTACAAGAGGGTCTGAGTGTCCAAGTGTCCGGATTAAACTAACTATTACAATACCGAATGAATAATGAATAGCTAACTAACTATTGCAACAATGATATGACAATACTTACAGCAATTACAACAATAAGAATTCACAAAGATCGCATGCGGGCTGATGAAGACAATGCTCAGAAACTACTTTATCTGCCCAAACTGCTCTGTTTCACCCTCAGCCACTGCCCACTATTTCTGTCAAAAATGCTTTGCTTACCAAACATTGGAGCCCGATTGGCCCCCAATGAGGCTCGGTCGGGTCCAAACAAGGTTGGTCGTGCCCTAATTTTATGCAAAAACTTGTTTTTGTTCTCTAAGGTGAAAATAGTGTAGACAGAGCCTTTCTAAGCTCTGTTTGTCCCTTCTGCTCTTCTTTGTTATGGGAAAACTCAAGAGGAGAACGAATTCGGTTCTGAAACCATCAATGATAACAAGTTGATTGCTTGATGATTTTGAGCACGTTTGGACAAAAAGTTAATAAATGCAATGAAAGATGACCACCCTCCCTTCTATCATGAATTCAGCTCAAAGAGGGAGGTAGACACGTCTCAAAATTCATCAAAATATCATGAATTAATATGTGATGACTCTTCACACGATGGACTCGGCATAACGTCCGGCCGAATCCAACCAATTTTATTCATCTTCTTTATGTCGGTTTCATTGATTTTAAGCCAATTTTATTAGTCCTTTTTGACTTACGTTTCCATTCTTTAATCATTTTGTCACAACGTGATATTTAAGTCCACCCCTCCCTCCTATCATGAAGTTAGCTCAAAGAGGGAGGTAGACACGCGTCAAAATTCATCAAAATATCATGAATTGATATGTGATGACTCTTGACGCGATGGACTCAGCATAACGTCCTACCGAATCCAACCAATTTTATTCATCTTTTTTATGTCGGTTTCATTAATTTTAAGCCAATTTTATTAGTCCTTTTTGACTTACCTTTCCATTCTTTAATCATTTTATCCCAAAGTGATATTTAAGTCCACTGAATGAAGAGAGATATCAAATGAGGATTGATCCTTTGCATGAAAGAGAGACTATGCCTTGACGATGAACCTTCGAAGAGATTAAGCCATCAAGCATAGGAGGTCTCTTTCTCATGCCTTGAATAATAATCAATCGCTTGAAACAACTCTCAAACAAAGAAAACCAAGAAAGGAGGGAGGGCGCATAAATGATTATGCGAAGTTGATTATTACCAAAAATGGAACTCTTTACATGGAAACTAAGAAAAGAAATCTATTGACTCAAATGACTCGGTGTCTAAGGCCTAAACAATTGAAGTCATGAGGACTTACAACACAACAAGTAAAGTAGTCAAAGCATAAACTATTTGAATGAAATAAAACAACCCTAAACAGCCCCTAACATATAAAAAAAAGTAGCTAAAACATGTTACAAGAGTACAAAAGATAGGCAAAAACAAAGAGGTACGAAACTAGTAAGCAAGATTAAGGAGGGGTGGCCTGGGACTTCTAAACCATGTTTTTCAGCCTTTTTTAACTCTGTAAATTAGTTTGTAAAGCCAAGAAAATAGTGGTAAAACAAAGGGGATGAGCTATGAAATAAGGTACAAGAAAGGGTATTAAGCCTCTCTACCTTTGGTGGCTATTCAACCCCAAGTTCCAACACTTGAAATAGATCAAAAAAAGTCCAAAAATAGTGTATAAATCAAGGAAGAGAGAGGAAAAGAGAGAGAGAAGTAAGGAAGAAAATGCAAAGTTATACCTCTTGAAAAGAGAGATAACTTCTTAGTTAACAAACTTGATTCAAAACACCCTCAAGTTTTTAAAATTTAGTTTGAAATTTCAACAAAAAGCTCTAAGAACAAGCTCTAATGGTGTATGTATTATGTATGTATTGTTCAAGAATGTTTGAAGATCAAAGGAAGCAAGGAGGATGGTTTTAGCTCTCAATCTCCCTCAAAGCCCTTAGAAAAATCTTCTGACCTTTAATTCTGAATGCAGGGGGTCTATTTATAGAATTTGAGCCAAATTAGTCAAAAATAACTTCAAAAAACAAAAGCTGGCCAATTCCCGCTAGCTATCTTGTTTGGCGTTAATGAGACCCAGCTGGGCCCAAAAAAATGCACGACCGGGCCCAAAAATCTGCACTTCGGGCTTGACTTCAAACAGGCATATCTCCCTCATCCAGACTCGGTTTTAGGTGACTCTTGAGTCTAAATTGAAGCCCCGGAAGTCTATTTTCAAATGGTGGTGGCCTCACATCTAAATTATAAGTGGTTAGAGAGATATGCCTAATTTAGTGAAGGGTATTCATTTCTTTTCCTAACGGTTTGATGCCCGAATTTTTCCTAAACTAGTTTTCTTCCCTCCCCTCCTATTTCCTCTAACTCCAAACCTATAAATAAGATGTTTTAAAATATTTTTCAAAGAGTTCACCTCCCTTTCATTTATTTCCACTTTGTTCTTACTCGGTTTACCGAAAAGTGCAATATTTTAAACAAAATGCGAGCCTCGGAACATTATAGAAACATTTGAAAAAATATTTTGAAAAAGAGGGTTTTAAGGTCTAAATAGTTTTGGTCAAAATGGGGTGTAAGGTTTGGGATTAGAGCTTGAATCCAAATTTCTTCGCTAAGAATTCAAAAGATTGCACAGTGTAACTTTCATCATCGGGTGTTTGGAATAAAGCACCCAAGTCTTAAGGGCGGTCAAAAATGGGGTGTCTACGCAATGACAATGTGAGGAGATAAAAAGACATATTTTTGGACTTTAGAGCATGTTGACGCAACTTTTGTATGATGGTGGCCACCAAATTTCTCCTGGAAGCTAGTCATGGTATTGGGTAAGTATATTTATCAGATTTCATGATATTTATGTTAAAAGTAAAGGAAAACAAACCTGTGAGAGCAAACGGTGCGTTGGTAGGATGCACGGTTAGAGAGGAAAATGTGGAAAAAAGAAGAAGATAAAAATGGGCTATTTGGAGGAAAAAAAAATGCCAAACAGGCCATAGATCATTATAGGCACCTTGCCCTAGATTAAACACACTTGTGAGAGCAAACGACACATCGTTACGACGCACGGTTAGAGAATTAGAGAGTAAAATGTGGGAAAAAAAACACAAACGGGCTGTTTGGGGGAAAAAATAAAAAGCCACCAAATAGGCTAGTGATCCTCATGAGCACCTCGCCCTAGAGTAAACAAACTTGTGAGAGCAAGTGCCGCGTTGATAGGATGCACGGTTAGCGAATTAGAGAGGAAAATGTGGGGGAAAAGGCAAAAACAGGCTGTTTGGGAGTAAAAATTTAAATCAATCACCAAACAAGCTAGAGATCATCACAGGCACCTCACCCTAGATTAAACAAATGTGTGAAACCGAGTGGCGCGTCGATAGGATGCATGGTTAGAATTAGAGAGGAAAATGTGGAGAGAAAAAAGGCGAAAATGGGCCGTTTGGGGGCAAAAATTCAAATCAGTCACCAAACAGGCCAAAGATCATTATGAGCACCTCGCCCTAGATTAAACAAACATGTGAGAGCAAGCGACGCATTGATAGGATGCACGGTTAGAGAATTAGAGAGGAAAATGTGAAAAAAGCGAAAACGGGCTTTTTAGGGGCAAAAATTTTTTAAAAAAAGGCCACCAAACAGGCCAGGGATCCTCACGAGCACCTTACCCTAGATTAAACAAACATATGAGAGAAAACAACACGTCGATAGGATGCACAATTAGAGAATTAGAGAGGAAAATGTGGATAAAAAGGTGAAAATAGGCCGTTTGGGGGTGAAAATTCAATTCCGTTACCAAACAGGCCCAAGATCATCACGGTCTCACCCTAAATTAAACAAACGTGTAAGAGTAAGCAGTGCATCAATAGGACACACAATAGAGATTTAGAGAGGAAAATGTGTCTGTGGGAGGGGGGAGGGAGGACTGAAAATAGGCTGTTTAGAGAAGACGCATTGGCTACTCAGAACAAAAAGGTTGTCACAATATCGTCTCTATGTGTAGGAAAAATAATTTCTTTTAATAAATAACATAGCTAAAACCTTAGCTAAGAAAGCAATTACGGAGGCTAAATTCAAGAATTATCATATCTTAAGTCATCTATGGATGATGGGGAAAAAAGATGGCTTGTTGAGTTGAGAATCATGATGGAATGATTCAATTTTAAAAATCCAATGCATCCAATAGTTTGAAATTCTTCAGATGATCCTCAAGCTTTGAACTAAACTCAATTACATTGATCTAAGTCTCAAAATTCTGAAAACCATGGTCATAAAGCTAACATTAGCAGGGACACTACATTTATCACTTAAATGTAACATTAACGGTAATTACCTTTGTTGAAAACTAACAACATTCTTGGACTAGATCACAGAGCTAGTCAAGTGTGCATGCAAGATTCCCAAGGCACGTGTTAAGTCTGTCACCTTGATGCCTAGCGAAATCAATTCGCAAATCCTCGACTTTGTTTAGATCAGCGAAGAGACAGTCTGAACTCTCACCCAGGTTTCCTTTAAGTATGCCAGTGATCAATTCTGTATTCTCATATAATTTTGCAACCATTATTTGCTCCTTCCATGTTGTTCTTAAGCAACATCTTCTCATCTTTGATGTGTTTCAAAGGCTTTACCCTTTTTTTTTTACTCTGCCTTGCTTGGGCATTATCTTTTTATTTATCTTACATTTCTGAGGTTTCACCCTTTCTTCTGTGCTGCGTTTTAGAGGCATCACTCGACGCCTTTGCTTCTTTTTTGTGGCACTTGAAATGAACTTGGAATAATTCAATGTAGACAACCCTTGAAAGGCATGGAAGTGCTAGCTTTTGTTATTGTTAATGGTGGTGAATCTATTTGAAATGCACTTGGAATCGTTTCTTGTAGACAGACCTTTAAAGGCATGGAAGTGATTGTATTTATTTTTTATGTGATTCCTAGTATATCCAAATAGTGTTCTAGTTTTTTCAATTGGAAATTTATGTCTACCTCTGAGATCTTAAGCTTTTTTTAGATCATGATTTTCTTTTCATTTGTACATCAAATTTTTGCTGCACGAAAAGGATACATGACACTTATTTTTTGTTGATCCCATGTACTTTTTTTTATTGTGCAAATATTTTGATATGTAGATTACATGACACTTTTTCATTTTTCTTTTGTATAGATTGAAGATTGATGAACTTGTGCATGGAGTTGAATTTGACAAGACTAGTTGGCACTTATTATAGTTTTGAAGAGATGTCTATGGATAACATTTTGGATAGACCACTTTTCATGTTATTAACTTGTTATGTTGGGTAGACCCTGGGTTTGACCTAGTGGTCTTGTAGCCACACCTTAGGGTGTGGTGAGGGGACGGTCAGAGGTTCGAGCGGTAGCGACCCATTTAGTTATAATCTAACTTTACTAACAAACTAATATCTTCCACAAAAAAAAAAAAAAAAAAACTTATGTTGGATGGATGTGATCAACTATTAGTTAAAATAAAATGTTTTGAACTGAATAATTATATAGTTTGGATTTAGTTGTGGATGGAAAATTAATATATAATTGATGAATTGAAACATTATATATTGCTTATGGGTTATTGAATGAATTTATTGAATTAGATGAATTGAATGTATGTTGCAAATTACAGGTTATTGAATATTCAATTAATGGATTTTATTATCATATATTATAGGTTTAATGTTATCAAAACAATTTGTTTTCCAATTTTGATTTTATGAAATTTAATTAGTTACAAAATTTGGTCTGGATTTTGCTGACCAAAAGCTTAGTTTTGAAGATCAAAATTTTGGTCGAGGAAAAAACTCACTTTTGGAGACCAAATTGTTGGTCAGGGAAAAAGAACCTTTGGCAACTAAATGGTTTGTCTGGAAACGTCAATCACTTTTTGCAACCAAATTGTTGGTTGGGAAAACATAACTTTTGGAAACCAAATGGTTAGTTAGGAAACAATCACGCTTTGTGACCAAATTGTTGGCAAGGGGAACAACACTTTTGGTGACTAAATGGTTAGTCGGGAAACCATCACTTTTTGTGACCAAATTGTTGGTCGAGAAACGATCACTTTTAGCAACCAAATATTTCAGCTACAAAAACATTTTAGTCACAATAGATATATGTTACTAACCAAAATTATAGTCGTCAAATACAGGTTTTTGTTGACAAATGATATTTTTTAGTCACGGAAGAGAATTGTCGACCACGAATCAGTGGCCAAATTTGCCAATGGTTTTAGCAACCAAAAATGCATTTTATGCAACTAAATTTTTAGTCGACGAAAGTGTTATTTCCTGTAATGGCTATTCTTACTAGACATGCCACTATTCAGCAGTACATTATCAACCTTCGGACTAACTACCAGGCTCATCGGGATTCCTTCTAGCTAGCTTTTGAGCAAATGCAAGCTCGATAGGTTGAGTACCAATAGTCGATTGCTTCCACGCAAGTCTACTTTTATGCTTACCGGGAGACCAGTCAGCAACATTATGACCACCTCGAGGCACTAAGGGCACTGCTAATATGTTCTTCTAGTAGTTACAAATATAGGGAACTTGATTTTTGTGATATAGAAATGAGATGTTCAGTTAGTTGACCATTTCATGTTTGTCCATTGTTTTCTTAATGAACCATCATGTTTTAACTAAACACTTAAATATGACAAGTAGTTGATTTTGGGAGGAGTGATGCAATTTTTTGTCGTTAAGTTTATTTTGATGTTCGTGGATATCATCTCTGGAAACCTCTACAAGACTACACTCTTTTAGAAGGATAACCTTGTGGTTCAAAAGGCTTGTTGTATATGATAAATGCAATCATGAGTCCTTTCAAAAGTGGCTTAGCGAGTTTTACTCTTTTTTTATTTTATTTTATTTATTTATTAATCTTTTGGCTTTGCTCAAGGACTTGTAAAATGTAGGTTGGGGGTGTGATCTGGGTCGAAAGGTACCATATTTAGGCCATCTAGTTTGCATTTATAGCCCTTGAGATACGTTTACTTGGAAGATATTATGTGTTATGTGTGTGTGCAGGCATGATAGCTTATTCTCGATAAAATGGTTAAAAAGTAATGGAACTAAAGAGAAAGAAACCACAGATTCTCTCGGTACAATCAATAAACGCATGACAACCACTAGAGCACTATTGAGCTTCCGCACATGCAACCATCTCCACCGTACGAGTGGCTAGTGCCCAAAAAGATATTGTCAAAGCTTCGCTCATGTAGAGAATTTTTCCTCCACAAGCAACACATAGAAATGAGAAATGACCTAGAAGAACTCCAGTATAAAAAGAAAAAGAAAATAAAGGAAATGAGTTCTAATTCTTTTGGTTGGAATGAGGGAACTAGGGCTAGAGGTGAAGCAAACCTTGCACAACTAAGGGTTCACCATCTCCTCCATATTTCCTAGTCACTCATTCCTATCTCAATGAGTGGCTAAACACCATACTCAAGGTTTCGATGAAACCCTAGTCAAGTAATCGGATTTTCATCTTGAGAACTTTATATTGAATCATTTGATTAGAATCAATTGTAAAACTTTTGAGTTTTTAAATAACTTGTTTCTATCTTTTCTCCTCATTCAATTTATGTGATTACAAATGAATGTTTTACTTTAGTTTTCATTGTTGTTGTGTTGGGAACTTGAGACGGGTTGTGCTCTCACTAGATGGATTGTGTCACGAACCTTAGTTTAGAGTGGGCAATTTGTACTGGTTGAGATAGGTCATACTCTTGCTTCGAACACGACATTACTGTCCTTTTTAATTTGGATATTTACACAGAGACTCCCTACACTATAAAAATGTACAAATGAACCTCTTAAACTTTTGAGAAGTATCACTTTAACAAAAGTGTACCAATGGACCCCCTAATAGAAGATGTCAAAGTGAAACACATTGATAATGTATGGGGTCCATTTGTACACTTTTATAGTTATGGGGCAAAATGATACTTTTTAATAGTTTATGAGGTCCATTTGTACCTTTTTTTTCTAAAAATATTTATATATATATATATATAGTTTATGGGGCAAAGTGATACTTCTCAATAGTTTAGGGAGTCTTATTGAAAATAACCTTTCCAACTTGTAGTTGAGAAATTGGCCTATTCCAACCAATCATTTGTGTAATCTAAGATGAGAATTCCGGGTACAGAACTAGTGATGGATTCAGATTCCTAAGTTATCATTTCATATTCTATAACTTGAATTTCTCTAGCTTATTTAATTAGGGTTTCATTATCAATCTCAACAAACAATCCAACTCCACAAACTAATTTGGGAATTAATAATTGAAATAGGTACACAATTGTCCCTGTGCATATGATTCCCATACTCTACTATTTTATGCATTTTAAAACCGTACGGGAAGATTGATTTATGACAATCAACTAATACCCCTTAGACATTATGTTTTTTTTTTTTTTAAAAAAAATTTATTTCACTTTCTTCTTTCATACACATAATTTATAATTTCTAACATTATTTATAGTGGCTCGGGTTGGAACCTGACCCTTTTATACTTTTTGATTTTGAGTCTGGTATTTATTATAGTTGTTTATATTCCTTTTGGTCTTATTGTTGATTGGAAGTGGTTATTTGGAGAGTTTTGTGTTTGTTTGGAATTGGTTGAGATTTAGTATTTCAAGGTAAATTATGTCTGTTTATTCTTGGGTTCGCTCAAGCAGTCTTTTCTTCGCTCGAGCAATCTTTCATTTTTTTCCAAAATCTGTGTTTACAGATTGAATTTCTAGGAGCATGCCATTCTTCACTCGAGCAATCTTTGCATTTTGAACTTGTAAGAGTGGGTCATCATTTGCTCGAGCGGTGTTTTGTTGACTCAAGCTATCTATTCTGTAGGGTTGATGTTTTAGGAGTTTGGTTCCTCTGCTCAAGCCATGTTTTGGTCACTCAAGCAACGTGTTGTGTCTAACGTTTGAGTAGTGTTTTGGTCGCTCGAATGGTCTGTGCATGTAAAACTACGGGGAAAAGATATTTTTATCAGTTTTCTGATCTTTCTCTCTCTAAAAGGTCTCCAGACCCATTTTTCTTTTCTTTTCTTTTCTCTCTCTCTAGTTCTTGCACAAATCTTTTTCTACACTCTTATCCATGAATCTCGTGGTATATGTGCTTTGGGATAAAAGATAGAGTGCAAGAAGGTGATCATTTTGATCTTGAAAAGTTCAAGATTCGCCTTCGTTGATTTTGGGTTCATTCTTCCTCCTATTTCTACTATTGAGGTAGGGATTTCTTTAATATTTCTGCATGATTCTTAGCTTCCTTATGTGCTCTTGAGTAGAGTAATGTATTGGGGTTGATTTGGGTGTGGATTTGGGATTATAAAAGAGGGGTTTTCTTGGAAATGATATTGGAATGGGTTTGTATTGGAAATTTGGGAAGTTGCTTTTAAAATGTGAAATGTTGGAAAGAATATTTATTTGCGGGTGTTTGGAAATCTTTGGGCATTTATAATTTGAATAAATGACAAGGGAATTGTTGAGATTTGAAGTGATATTGTAATAATATCTGTTGGGTTGGAAGTGGAGTTGAATATGTATTGTTACTTCAAGTATTGAAATTTTATCTTTTATATCTATCTCTTAAATTTATCTTTTGAATAGAGATATCTGGTTTGGCTATCGGTAGAGAATATCATTGATTGTTGTAGAAATTGCATGAGAACTAGGTTAATTGAAACCATTTACTCATGCATTGTATTTGAATATTGTTTTCATGTTTATACATTAAAAATGTATTATTTTGAGAAAAATGGGTGAATACCTTAGAGAATCTGGTTAGGGGGTGTAGTTGTGGTTTATATTATGTTGGCTTGTGTGTCAATGGTGAAGTCCAGAAACCTGTGCAGTTAAGTACCGATCATTTCAGTTAGTACAGGTAAAATGGCTTTGGTAGTACTCGTATAACCTACTGGCAGATACATACCTAGAGATTTTTAGGATTTGTATCCACTGCCCTGTTTTTTATTTTGAAAGTAATGATTTATGAATTACATTATAAACATGGCATTGCAATTTGAGAAGGAAAATGCATCGTTTTGGTAAATGACATTCATGTGCATTCACCATATAACCTTGTTAAGCATCATACATTATATTAAATTAATCTCTATTGGGCTTTAGGTTACTCTATGTGGAAACCAACTTTCAGGTGCTGATGGTATGCCTCTGCTAAGGACTTAGCTTAGGAGGATCTAAGAGCTGAAAGCTCATTTATTTTTGTGTTGTAAATATCTTTTGTACAAGCCTAGGGCTTTTATTTGTATTGGGTTTGACCCACTTTGTTGTAACCAAGCATTGTCTTGGAAATATGTACTTCTCATTTCTTTCTTTTTTTTTTATTCTATGTATATATGTTACATGCTATAGATTCATATCTCAGGGTTAATGAATGTATTAGTGAATGTGATGTTATCTTTGTACTACATTAAAGGAATTAATGAAAGAGAGAATGTTCTGGTAATGTTGTCTTTGATGAATGATTTAATCTTGTGAGCTTCCATATATTGGTGATGTATTATATGGGTATCTGTTGAGGGTTATGAATATATCTATCGTTATTATTTCATGACATTATAACTTGGTATTAGAGCGTACTGAGTTCGAATTCTTTAGGATTGTGAAATGTGGTTATTACCACAATGGGTTTGTCTCGCTAACTAGTAATAGACACATACCTGGTATGTGTGGACGCGCCTTTTTCCGCACCCCACCTTTCGGAAAGGGTTTGAAAAGAGGCCTCACAGTTCGGACTCCCGCGGTTCTGAATCTAGTCTTACAAGTGCAATGTGAAACTAATAATTACCAAAGAGTCTAAATCTGGCAAACCTTTTGGAAAATCGATTTTAAATCAAATAATGCCAAACTTGGACTAGTTTTCCAAATACAGAGGCGCCACCTAAATATTTTATTTTGGGAAAATTTAGGAAACCCTGACTCATGCCAAAGGCCACGTGTCCATCATCACCAAAGTTGTCTCGGCTCGAAAACCTAGGTACGAAAGGGGAAGGTCCTGAATTGAGCACCCCTCCTCGCCCGATCAAAGATCGGTCTCTACTAATCATGATATGATCTTTTATAAACATTATGTGTTCATATTCCAATTATTAAACTAACTTTACTATGTGACGCGCACAAGCAAGTATAGACTAGTCGCAAGACTTGGAACCATTCAACTCACGTTTGTTTTCGAAAATGGTTTGAATTTGCCACCTCAAGTGGGCTTAAAGATGCGGATTTGCCACCAAACATAGTGGGCTCAAAACTTACATTTGTTGAATCATTCCAATTCAAACAACAAGCCTTCATCCACAGGCATTCATGCAGTTTATCATTTAAGCACATAGCCTCATGGAAAGCATGCTAGTCATGGCAACATTCACACTCATGCAAATATGCTAAAGCGTAAAACTCACATAATACTCCAAGCTAGGAAAGAAAACAAAGTTAGAAAAATGCATGATTCTAACTATAGAAGATACCTAATGCAACGCACGCAATATGCAATTAATATACTCGGCTACAAATATGGCATATGATTCAATTTGATAACATACGGTTTAACATGTATTCAAATAAGTATTAAAATTGCAATGCACTTTGAATGATGCGCCGAGCCTCGGTGCATGCAAGACAAATGAATGGATGCAAACATGCTAGCATAAGCTATGCTAATTGAACATGTCCCTAATCTAACCATCAAAAGCAATTAAATAAAAGGAAGAAAGACGTAGGGTGGGAAGACATACACACAAGCACAGACACTTATTACAACATCACGCCCTCACGAAGGAGGGTCCGAACAAATAAGCTAAGCTAATTAAACTAATCTAATTAAGCTAATTAGACTATTTATTACAAATCAAATGAATAACTAGCAAACCAATTACTAATCATTACAACACTTAACTAATTAGCAAACCAATTAATTAAAATGATTGTACACTAACTAAGCATACGAGATATTAAACTATGCTACCACTGCTTCTCCTCGGGAAGTGGAATATGCATATGCTCGGTTCTCGCCTCGAAAAGTCTTTCGTTTTGCTCTCGAAAGTCTCTATTTGCAGGGTTGAGCAAACTCCAGAATCTTTTTACTCCAACTTACCAAATCTTCCCTGAGATTGACATTAGTGGCTTGCCAGCCATGGATGGCTGCTGCTGGCCATCTGCTAGCCAAAAGGGTCTGCCGACCAGAAATGAAGCCTTGCCGGTCATTGATGAGGCACTGTCGGCGACTGATGCTCTGAGTCACTATACTGCAACAGAGCACAAACAGAGCAAAATGAAGGTTTTTCCAAGGGTATGTTTGTACTGTACCCCTCCTTATCATCTCAAAACCTCAAAGGAGTGACACACTTGGATCCAAAACCACCAATCAAGCAATTTCAGTGCACGATGGGCAAAGATCCAAGTTGTACAATTTTGAAAAATGCACAAATATGACCAACAAGACCACCACCCTGTCATGCATGATCAAGGGCAATGGAGACCAAGGAAAATGACACATTTCATCACTTTTGAGTATGAAATGTCCCATTTTCCTTGTGTTCGAATTAACGTCTGATTCGAACACATGCAATGCAACACAAAAGATGCTTATCTAGCTTCTTTTACTTGTCCAATTTTTTTACTCATTTTACATTACTGATTCATTCTTTAATTGATTAAGTCCCATTAGTGAGTGTCCTCTAATGGAAAGATGGCTCAAACACCATTGCTTTGGGCATGAAGAGGCATTCCTGTTGGTATAACCCCCCTAAGGGATTAACCATTAGGTGCAAACAACTCCTCTATTTCACACTTTGGCAAACAAGGGGTTTAAAACCACTTTCAAAGCAAACAAAAGAGTGAAGAATTGAGGGAGGTTGCAAAGATTTTAGATGCTGAAATGAAGTGTAAAACAACACTAAAACATGCTATTAACTCAAAACAATGATGATTAAAGCATTAAAACATCAAGCTAGTGAAGGAATTAACACTACAACTGTGCAAAACAAGCTTCAACTGAACTAACCAGCCCAAAACAGAGCCAAAATAGGTTACTTCAGAGGGAAAAACATGCTGGACTCAAGCCACAAAAAGCTAAAATAATAAGCTAGCATGTGAGGCTAACTAGGCATGCAAACAAGACACAAGGAGGGGAGGCTAACCCCTTCAATTTTGGACTTCAAAAGTTTATTTTTACCACTAAAAAACCTTTGAGATTTAGTGGTTAAAAGGTAAAAAAAAAAACTATTTTGAAAGTGGTGAATAATAGCACAAAAGCTTAACAAGCTAATAAACAAAAGGGGTGGACAACCCCTTAACAAAAAAAGGCTTCAAACCATCATTTTTAGGTCATAAAAAATAGAGGTTTTTTTAGTTCAAAACCAGCCTCAAAACAATTTAAAAAGATGAGAAAACAAGTATGCTAAATAAGAGAATAAAGTAAATAAACTACCTCTTGAAGCAAAGAGTAATTCTAGGTACAAATCCAAGCTAAAACCACTTGCTAGAGCTCAAATCAAGCCTCAGGGAACCTCAGCTCAAATAGAAGTAACTTCTATTAAGGAAGTGTATGCAGAAGTGTAGAGAAAATATACTTCAAGACACAAAATTGTAAGAGAGAGAGAGAATTTTTGTCTTCAAATTTTTCTAACCCCCCCTATGCAAGAAAGGGGTCCTATATATAGAAAATATAAAATCCCCTCATAAAGATCCCACCAAACACGTGTTGGAAGATGCATGAACTTGTGCAAACAGTTGGCACAAAATATCACAAAATATCTGTAGGAAAGACTAATGGCCAGCTGGCCATCAGTGATGGCTGGTAAGGCTTCATTGATGGCCAGCAAGGCACATCAATGGCTGGCAGGCCAAAAGCCATGGCCGGCAGCCTTCAAGGATGGCAGGCAGGCCATCAACAACTTCATGCTAAAAAGACCTAAGCATGGTCCAAAGATGAGACAAAATGATGCAGGGTTTGGAAAACTCAAACTTGTGGCGCTCTGCCGTGGACTTCAAGCATTCGGTGAGCAATCAGACTCGCCATCGGATGTACTTGCAAGAACATCTAAGTCTTAAAGGGCCATAAAAAATGGGGTGTCTACAGTTACCCCTCTTTGACAGAACTCAGAGTCATGAAATGACGTGAGTGATGCCAAAGCCCCGAGACGACCCATTTTGACAAGGCCGTAAGACTTGGACAGATAATCGAGACAGCAATAAATAGTTGCGCCCGCAAGTTGCCTACGTATCCCTTTGCAAGGAATCAAACTAGCGTAGTTCTGGGGCAAAATGCAAGTGATATGCACAATGTAGAGAATAACTTATGATCACGCAATGAGGCTGTAATGAAACATCTAGATGCAAATGTTATACAAAGAAATGCTACATTCATACAAACCGAAACACGGTACAGCAATCTCATACACGAAAAGAAGTAAGTAAACATGAACCAAACCACATTTCATGCAGAAAGGATGTAAGAAAATTATGCAAACTTAACTACGCATCACGCAGGAAGGGCAAAGAATAACACAACCGTCGGACACACCTGAGGTGTCGAGCAAGATCCCAACGCGTTGCACGCGGAAGGAGGGAAGGGCTGGTGTGAACACCGGGACGCCCCCGACTGTTCTAAACCAAAGGGAATGGTGATAAACATCGGAGCGCATCCAAACGTTTGTAACCAAAACAAGGAGTGGTGAAAGATATCGGAACACATCCGAATGTTTTTAACCAAAACCTAGAGTGGTGATAAACATCGGAACACGTCCAAATGCTTTTAACCAAAACAAAGAGTGGTGATAAACATCGGAACACGTCCAAATGCTTTTAACCAAAAGAGAGAGTGGTGATAAACATTAGAACACGTCCAAATGCTTTTAACCAAAATAAGGTAAATCAAAGGACAGGAATGATCTCACCTGGAATTCCTCTGAATGAGTCGTACATACAATATCATGCGTCTGTGTAAGAAACTCAACAAGTACAACATATTAAGGGCGCATGTTCTTTGCATGATTACAATAATGGTAAGGCATGTTCTATGCAAATGTGAGAAGTGCATATTCTATGCATGATTGGAAAAATGCATATTCAATGCATGATAACAACTGGGATATAATGGCATGTTTTACGCAAACCAAACAATCTGAGGGCATATTCTATGCATAGTACAAGAGCGAAGCCTATAAGCATGTTCTATGCATAATATGAGAGCGGAAGCACACTTCATGTAGCTAGAGTAAGAGCATGTTCTATGCAACGGTATAAGTGGAATGCACGTTCCATGCAATGACAAAGAAACACATATTCTATGCGATAACAAAAGCGTATTCGTTAAGCCCAATTCAAGAACAACCCCTGATTTACCTCTCGGAAGAGTTGTAGGATGTTAAAAGGATACACCTTGCTTATGTCGATGAGCGACAAACATCGTACCCTGGAAACACCATTCTGAGCCTCCGTAGAGACATTCTGAACCAAACACTGAGCATTCCCTTCACTTCTTGAAATCCAAGAACACAAAACAGAACCAGGGACACATAGGAGACTCTTGGACACCCGCCGGCCACAAGAAGGAGCTGCCGGCCACCTGCCGGCCACTGGTGTGCCTTGTCGATCACCAGTGTGCCTTGCCGGCCGTCGATGGCAGGCCGAGGGCAAAAAGGGTTTTTTGGCTTGGGTCTTTAAAAATAGGGCATGGCACTTCATTTCCATACAACCCCACATCCGAAATTCTTCCCTCTCTCTCTCTAGGTGCTCTTTCTCTCTAGATCCGCACTTTCTACGCGTTTTCCAACATCCCACACAAACTTTATTAGCTAAATCCTCTTAGTTCTCTTCACTTTGAACCGATTGGAATTTGATTCCGACGCTTCTTTATTCATTTCCGCAATTCTGGGTTCATTCCCCTCGAGTTTCTCTCGAGTTCTGTGCACTTTTCTCGACTTTGACTTTTTCTTCCGTTTTCTCTCTCTTAGGGTTGACTTTTTCAAAGTTTTACACTTTTTCTTCACTTTTCTTCACTTTCCACCTATCTCGCACCTTTTTAGATGGCAGATGATCTCCCTCAGGATGGGGTTCCTCCCGAGCTTCCTCCAGTAGACTTCAAGGCTGAACCAGAGGCCGAGCCAGAGCCATTACTGTTGAGTATGCGGCCTTTTGATTCAGCGAGGTACCATCCTCAAACACACATATTGCCCACTGCAGGAGGCATCAGATCCTTTACTGACTTCGTTGAGGACGTGCCAGAGGACCTCTTGTGAGGGAGCCAACGTCTCATTTATCAACCATTGCCGTTGAGGTACAAAAACTATTTTTATGCATTACTGCCCTTAACTGTTTGCATTTCTTGCACTGCCTTTATCTAGCTGTATCTCATACAGTGTCTTGATCTGATTGCATTTCATGCTTCGCCTTGGTCTGACTGCACTTCATGCATTGCCACAGGGTGAGTCTTGCACCTTTAGGGGCTATGGTACGACGACCGCTCGAGATTGGTATGGCGAGCTCCCAGCTAGAGTTCATGACATTGTTGATGAGACAGGCTTCGGTCTCTTCTGCTCCATGTAGACAAGCCCGCGGGGGGGACCTCGCTACAGCTCGGACTCGATTTGTGTCACGGTTCTTAATCTGAACCAAAGAGTCCAAATCCGGCAAATCGATTTGAGAAAACAGATTTTTGAAAGAAGTGCCAAACATGGACTGCTTTGCCAGATACAGAGTCGCCACCTAAATATTTTATTTTGGGAAATTTAGGAAACCCTGACTCGTTGCCTAAGGCCACGTGTCCGTCATCACCAAAGTTGCCTTGGCTCGGGAACTTGGGTACGATTGGGGAAGGTCACTTCGTGAGCACCCCCGCTCGCCCGATCAAAGATCGGCCTCTACTAATCATGATATCAAGTTTTGAAAACATTATGCGTTCTTATTCCGGTTATTAGCCTAGATTCACTATGTGATGCGCACAGCATACAAGTATAGACCGGGTCGCCTGAATTGGAACAAAACATTTCATGTTTGTTTTTTTTGAAAGATGGTTTGCTACCCGCAGGTAGGCTTAAAATGCAGATTTTGCCACCCTCAGGTGGGCTTAGAAGAGATGGTTTTGCCACTATCTAGTGGGCTTTAAAACTCACAGTCAATGATTTTGTTCCAATCCAAATAACTCAACCTCCACCCACAGGCATTCAAGCAGCTATATCACATAAGCACATAGCCTCATGGTAAGCATGCTATTCATGGCAGTCACTCACACACATGCAAGGATGCTAAAGCATAAAACTTATCGAGTACTCCAAGCCAAAACAGAAGCTCATTAGAAATCATGCATGATCCTAACTATACAGAGATGCCTAATGCAACACATGCAAAGATGCAACTATAGCAGGCTCGGCTATTCTAAAACATGGCATATGGAATGCTACAGCTATCAAGTATTCAACTCGGAATTGAAATACAGATGCAGTTAGTATGATGCGCCGAGCCCGGTGCATGCAAAACAGATGAATGAATGCAAACATGCTATCATACTGTATGCTAATTGAAACATGCCCTAATCTAACCATCATAAGCAGATAAATAAAAGGGAAGAAAGACGTGGGGTTGGAAGACATACATAACACACACGCACACTTATTACAATTATGCCCTCGCACAGAGGGTCCGAAAGAATAAGATACAGTCCCGAATAGTACAGTCCAAATAAATACAAAAAATCCTAATTAATTTACAAATTAATCTGGGAAAGCTATAAACTGGCATGCAAGCCAGGGACTGTCTCGACTCTGATGAATGATGTATGTTTGGGCTGCCTTGCGCGAAAATCCACTAGGATGCCCCGATTAGCCTCTGTTTTGCAATTATTCTTGGGAAGTGTGCCAAACTCCGAAAGGTTGCTGATTCTTGATTTGTTGCAACAGAGAGCAGAAAAGGGGCATGGCAATGTATTTTCACAAATGTATGCATGCCTCGATCCTCGTGCCACCAATCACGCATCTCGATGCATGATGGCCGAGGAATCGAATTGCACAACTCAATATAGAATGAATGCACATGAAAACTCAACTAAAACCTAACTCCATCATGGATAATCCGGAGTGTCGGTGACTGGGAATTGAGACACGTTCCGTCACTCGAAGTACGAAACGCCCCTCGTTTCCCGTGCTCGGGCTCACCCCTATTCCGAACACAATGCAATATGCATGACATGCATGAAATGCAACTAAGATACATCCTAACATGTAACATGCTATGAAATGACATACACGATGCACGAGGTAACATGGCATACACAATGCACTAGCATACAACCAAGCATACACAACGCTATGGAATAAAATGGCATACGCAATGCAGTATGGACTTACACTAACACAAGTGGACCTCAGCCACACTCGCGTAAGAGGCCATCAGATGAAAACGAGACACTCGAAATGCATGCACACGTGCACGCAAACCGAGAACCGACCCTAAGGCACGGAATGCCACTCTAACAAGACATGGCAAAACATGGAATATGGCATACTAGCATGCAAATTTTAGAGGCAAAATGAGATGCAAAACAGCCCCAAAACATGGCAAAATGGTACCCGATGCATGGAACGAGTCCCGAAACATGAAATTAGGCATACGGAATGACCTATAGCTATGCAATGCATGCATTATTTGAACATGGAATGTGAAGAAAGAATCAAGGCAGCCCAAAAATAAGCATATTTACAGTTCTAAGCAAGGCCAAACGGTGAACTCAAATGGGGCTAAACTAGCATGCAAAAAACGGCCCCGAAAGCAAGGTAATGAAGCAAGTGGCAGCTGCTGACCCTAAACAGAGAAGGGCCCTTCTACAATATTGAAGAGAGGCCCAAAATATGATGTTTTACAGTTTATGATCAAACTCAAAACAGTGTACAAGTATGCTCAAAACACTATGCAAGATAAGGCCAAAAAGAGGGCTATAACACAAAGTATAAAAATCATGCCTCGAACAGTAGAAGACCCTTAATGAAACATGAAGAGAGGGTCAAAATAGGACCCTTTTCAGTTCGGACCAGAGTCCAAAAACAGAATCACAAGGGGCTAACAAATTATGCAAAAATGGGGCCAAAAGTGGGATACAATGGCAAGTGACACATGGAGGCCCCAAACAGTGATGAGCCCTCAACAATGTTGAAGAAGGGCTCAAAATAAGCAACTTTACAGTTTACAACAGAGCTCAAAACAGTTTATACATAGGCCAAAAATACTACACAAGAAATAGGCATACAAAAGAGATAATGAAGTAAGTGCAAAAAGGATGCCTCAAACAGTGAAAGGCCCTTAATGAAACATGAAAAATAGCTCAAAAAAAGCCTATCTCCAGTTAGGGTCGGAGCCCAAATATGCAAGCATAAGGAGCTAAAATATAGACCAAGAAAAGAGCAAAAAGATGAAAAATGAGACTCACCCTTGAAGACTAGTCTTTCATCAACTCTTGGTCCAAAAATCTGAGCTCTCAACCTCTTCAAAAGAGTCCCAAAGTGCTGGAATGGAGGATGGAGGTCTTGTGCTATGAGTTGGTGTGTAAAAATGGTGTAAGAATCAAAGGGTTTTGATGGTTAGAATGTAGAGAGAGAGAGAGATTTAATGTGAGAGCTCCACACCCAAAATTTTCTAACCCCTAAAACACAGCTGGGGGGTCTGTTATATAGACACAAGAGGGTGGAAAAGAGGGGGAAAATGGGGGGGAAATGAAATTTAAATTTCCCCCCAAAAAGGGCAAAAAGTGGGATATAAAGGAAAGTGGTAGCTGCTGGACCCAAATGGCCAAGATCCCTTCAACAAAGTTGAAGAGGGGCTCAAAACAAGACACTTTGTAGTTTATGACCAAGTCCAAAACAGCCCACAAATAAGCCTAAAATACCGTGCAAAAAAAGGCCTAAAAGAGGGTTCAAACACAAAGTGTAAAAAGGGAGCTTCAAATAGCAAAAGGTCCTGAATAAAACATGAAAAGGAGCTCAAAATATGACTATTTCTAGTTTGGGTTGGAACCCAACAATGCTTGCAAGCAAGGCTCGGGGGCCAAAACGCGCAGTCTGGGGCCCCGAAAACTGACTGTTCGGCATCGGAAGTGGTGTTCGACCACGAAGTTGGTCTCTCGGACCACAGTGTCCCTCAAAAGGGAGTAAATAAGATGTATGCCAAAAACCGGGGCAAACAGAGGTGGTTAGGCGGTCTCGAACCGAGGCACACGGCCTGACGGCTCCGAAAACCGGGAACTGGGCTCCGAAATGGGAAAACTAGCCTACGACCACGAAAAGTAGCCCACGGCCACTGAGAGATGATCTACGAGACCTCTCCCTCCCTTTGGGAAGAGAAAACGGAGAAAACAGAGCCTGGTTCGCAAACCGAGGCAAGGCACAAAAGAGTCCGGAAGTCCAGGGGTAAGGCTCGCAGCCGAGACTCTAGAACCTCTGAACGAGCACGATATGCAATATCACCAAGCGCTCAATCAGTGACGTCTGAGTCTTAAGGTCGGTCAAAAATGGGGTGTCTACACTCCAGCTTGACCCGGGTTATAGCGAGCCATCCTCTCTTAGGAGCATTGGTGGAGAGGTGGTGGGACACACCACCAACTCCTTCCACTTTTCCACCACAGGGGAGATGATGATGACTCCTTATGACTTTGCCATGATCACCGGCTTAGGCGTAAGAGGCGATCTGATCCCTCTCGATCCTGATATGGGGGAGTGGGAGGCAGCATGGCTTGAGCTGCTTGGGCCATATCCACCAATATACCGGCCGAGCATGGTGCGATACAGCTGGTTTGAGGAGCGGTTCATGGGGACTGAGCCCGAGATAATTGAGGAGATAGAACAGTATGCCAGAGGCTTCCTCACGTTCATCTTCGGTACTACCTTGTTTTCAAACAGGTGGAATACCGTGGGCCTGTATCTGCTGAGTGCCTTGGTGGTCCTCCATCGATTTCAGTTTTATGATTGGAGTGGAGCCGGCCTCACCACATTATATGGATATATGAGCTGCTCCTCCCGTCTGCGAGGGACTTTGGTTGGAGGCTACTGGCGAGCTTGGGAGGTACACACCTCAATTCTCTTTTTACACTTTACATTTTCTGCTCAAGCATTTCTTGCTTTACATTTGTTCCACACATGTGCTTTCTGCTTTGCACTTTCTACAACTGTCCATACTGTATTGATTATATACCTTCGTATTCTTCCTACAGTTATGGGTATATGCATACTTCCCGGCTCTTGCCCTAGAGCCCGTAGACGAGGTTCCATTGGCAGTCGCCTTTTCTTGGGTATACGACAGCCAGCTCCACCACAGGACTCGTGAGTCCTTTATGTTTTTCTGCCGGTATTTTGACATGGTAGCGGCGCACGAGGTAACCCAAAACAAAGTCATTTTTTTTTTGTTTTACAACTATTTTGATCCACACATTAGCAACTGACAGCGACTAATAATCTGTTCACTTTCTATTTCAGATCACATGGTAGCCCTGGGCCATGATATCGACAGAGCTTCGAGCCCGGTACAATGCAGCTCGGATCATTACCCGCCATCACATTCTTCTTGAGGGCCCGATTTGTCGAGCCTGGTTCTTAGGCGAGTGTTTCGTGTATTAGACCTTGAGCCTACCTGCTCCGTTTATACCGATGACACCTCCAGTGTCAATGAGAGCGACACACAGCCTGTCTACCGACGAGGTGATCCAGTTCATGGTAGGGCTAGAGGCAGAGTATTTCCGTATAGAGGGCGATTACGCAGTCTTTATCCAGACACACTTGATGCTGCCTCTGACCGGTGTTCGTGGGGGTGAAGGAGTGGGAGCTTGCCGTGAGGGTGAGACATAGAGCGACTCGTGCAAACAGAGCCCGTGGCAGAGGGACTTCCCAAATAAGGCAAGGGACTGGATGGCCAGAGCTGCCTATTGTGCTTACCTGCTGGCGGTATATTGGGGAGGCATATCAGATCCCGATTGAGCCTGTAGTAGCTGGGCATAGATGCACCAGAGCCCTGGATGTACCTCTGGTACGCACCACACTTTTAGTTTTCGCAATTCTTTCGGATATTTGTTTGTCCTGGATATTAATCATTCCCAATGCATTTGTAGGTACCCCCAAGATACACTGAGGATCTACTGGAGCTACTAGCCTCATTCGAGGACATGATATTGAGGAGGGAGGCACTGCTTGGCTTCCACGGTATTTAGGTAATTTTTTCAGTTTTCTTGTATTCCAGTCACTAAATTTCCACTGACACACTAAAACTGACACTTCAACTGAACACTTCCCATACTGCACTGATACACTGCATCTGATCTATACTGCACTGATACACTGCATCTGACATACTGCACTGATACACTGCATTTGACCCACTGCACTGATACACTGCATCTAACCCACTGCACTTCTAGACCACACTCATACATTATATCTAACTCCTGCATACACTCATTCTGCACGTCATACTTGCATCTGATACATATACTGTGGTTGACATATGACAACCACCTTTTCAGGTCCCACCTATACCGACAGCACCCGCAGCAGCGGCACCAGGACCATCAGCACCTCCTCTGGCAGTAGGGAGTGAGAGACAAGTTCCAGCGCGCGGCCAAGGCTGAGCTAGGAGTGCCCGAGTTGAGAGTGGCCCTTCAGAGCCTATTCTGAGCGAGGATGATACAATAACCCGCGAGGCCGAGGATACAGCAGTCAACATGCTGTTTCATTTGAGAGTGTAGATGATGATGCTGGCTCGGATTCTGCTAGTGGTGAGGTTGCTGAGGCTGAGGAGGGCTCCGAGGTAGAGAGCCGAGACGGCTCTGATTCTGACTCTAATTCAGATTCAGATAGTGACGCCGATGAAGATAGCGCCGCAGAGTTCGCTCCGCCGAGGAAGAGGGCGAAGAGGGCCTCTCGAGCCTGAGATAGCTGGCGCTGATCTATCTGTATTTTTGCTTAGTTTCTTTTATCAGTAGTGTTAGCACTTTGTACAGCCTTAGACAAGTATTATTTCTTTAAAAACTTGTACTCTTTTGTAAAAAGTAACCATAATCGGAATGAAAACAGCTTTTCAATGAAAAAGTGTTGTATTTTGCATGCTAAGCGTCGCATAGCATGGAAATGAGATTGATTTCAACATTGAAAACCAAATATTGTATTGTCACAACAGTCTGAATCAAGTAACAAATCACCCAACAGCTGAAATAATCAAAGTAATACAACTCGATAATCAATGTAACAACAAGTCGATAAAGTAAATAGTTCGATATACGACAAAACAACTCAATGAACAACTCGATTACCAAAACAACTCGATAAACAAAACAATTTGATAGACAAATAACTTAAACGCAACTCAACGAACTTACTAAAGTTAAAAGGACTCAAAACAAGACCTTGAAACACACAAAGAATAGAATCAAACTTCTGCATCCAACTAATTCCTCACAAAGGTGGACAAGAGGCATAAGAAGAAGGCCTGTCGGCCATGAAGGGTGGCTTGCCGGCCAACTATTCCTCCTGACGGCCATCAATCAGCCTCTACCGACTATCAATGGGCTTATGCCGGCCATCAATGCACAGGACCGCCAAAATGTTGACACTTGGCCTCCACTCACTGCTTTATCTTCTACAAAAAACTCCAGCTTCGTGATTTCTTCATTTCAGCTGCTGTTTTGCCACAAATGGAGCCATTTTCCGCCGAAAAACTCTCCAATTGGATTCCAACTTTAGATGGCTCAAAAAAGTTGAATTTCCAGGGTTTCAGCATAAATGCACTATTCCCGCTGAGTCGTTCTCGACTTTATTTTTCGTTCATTCATGCCGCAGCTAGATGTTGGAACCCAGTTACGCACATTTTTAGCTTCGGAGGACAAGAGCTATGCCCGACAATTGAAGAGTTTCAAGTGCTAATGGAATCCTGGCAGGATGAGGAAATCTTGCTCTAGTCCCGTTTTGGTCACATCCAAGCTTTGGGAAGGATGTGTGGGCTCACTTTGGATGAGGCTCGATCTTTGGTTTACAAGGCTTGAAAGAGAGCAAGAGCTGCATGGGCTTGGTACTAGCTGAGACTTTGATAGGCTTGGAAGCCTTCCATCGGCGGGAGACGACCAAGTTCATGAGAAGTCCACTACTTCTTCAGGTAATGTTTCCCATCCTATCTTATATGTGTTTCTCACATCTCTCGACACTCAGGCTCTGTTTTTCTCTCAAAACTCTTTCTCACTTTTTCTCTCCACATATACCTCTCTATTCTTTAATCTCTCTTTTCTTTCATCCTTTCCCCAGATATGGCTTATGGACAGGTTGAAAGTAGTGGATTCTTGCCCTGCATATTTAGCACGGGGCTATTTCTTTCACCAATAGCTAGTTGATTTCCCGAACGAGGGGTGGTGGTGCCATTGGATGTGCAACAGGTCTGCTATTGACATTGTTTGGCGTTGTTCCTGGTTAATCTGCCCGAGATGAGCTATAGCATGGCTCGGCAACCTAGCATTCAACTGATTGGCCTGATACATTGTACGTTCTACTTTCTGTTCCGGTTCAGGCGTCAATTCGGACACGATCAGACTTGTTTAGAAGAGGGGATAGAGTACCCAGTTTCATTTCCAATCCGAGGTTCTCAATTAGCTCGATACCCCAATGCTTGGAGGACGAGAGAACTTCTGGCTCCTGCTCTCAATTTCAGTTGCGCCCTTTCTGGGGAATGCCTATCTTTGCTTGAAGAAGAAGCACAGACTGGGCCTACTTTAGCATCGAAAGCTTCCACAAGCTCAGAGAGGGGACGCAAGAACACCTGACTCATCTATGTCCCAAGTTTATTGCTTTGATCTAACTTTCAAGTTTTCCTTTTGAATGTAATAAAAAACAACTTTGATTTGCATCGAGAGTTGAAGAACTTTGTATTGAAATCAATGAAATTGAAGTTGTGGGTACTGAAAATCTTCCTTTTGGTCCAAAAATGGTCTAATTTGTAAAAAGATTAATTTGAACAAAATCAACTTTTATTAAAACTTTTCAAAACCATTTCCGACAAGGATCACAACTTGACACACATGAAATTTATCCTCGAGATGTACAACCTTGAATCCAGGAAATGAAAAATTGCCCTTTGACTGAATAGCACTGCTCAGCACTATAATAAGCTCTTCTCTCAGGGTAAGGATCACAACCGATCTTTCAGATAATGAGTGGACAAAGATGCCTTGACCAAACACATAGACACAGTTGATTTGGAGATGTTTGCGGCCGGACTTCAGAATGAAGTTGCCTACGTATCCCGAAGATGGGAATCAGGCCTTACGTAGTTCGGTTCGGGTTCACTTGTGTATTAACACTCTTCTTTTGCACTCTAACTTTTGCCAAGGCCGCCTTTTTCAGGTTTTCAACCTTGCGAGCTCAATTTTTCTTTTTTCTAATTTTTTTTGTGTGCTCTAACTTTTGCCTAGGTCGCCCTTCCAGGTTTTCGGCCTAGCGAGCCACTCAGGGGTAGTATTTCTACAACTTGTCCATGTTGATTGGTTGAGATAATTCTAGGCCATCTAGGTCCATAAGAATGACAGCTCCACCCGACCAGATTATTTTGATGATATAAGGACCAATCCAATTGGGTCTGAGCTTGTCCCTAGGGTCATGGATGGGACCTCTGTTGTCTTTCAGCACCAAATCCGCTTCCTTAATATTCCGAGACTTAACTTTCTTGTTAAAAGCCCTGGCAATCATGTGTTGATATCCTTGAACATGGTACAGTGCTTTCAGCCTCCTCTTATCGAACAACATCAGTTCTTCGAACCTACTCTGCTGCCAATCCACTTCTGCTATCTGGCACTCAGCCATAACCCGCAGCGACAAAACCTCTATTTCAATTGGTAGAACAGCTTCCATCCCATAAACTAGAGAGTACGGAGTTGCCCCAGTAGATATCTGAATTGAAGTCCTATAGCCCCAGAGAGCAAATGGAAATTTGTCTGGCTAGTCCTTGTAAGTCTCAACCATTTTCTGCAAAATATGCTTGATGTTCTTATTGGCGGCCTCAACAGCTCCATTGGTTTGCGGCCGATGTGTGGATGACTTATGAAAAGCCACGTTGTATTTCTCTAACTAGTCGATGACTTCTCTCTTGAAATGAGAGCCATTCTCTGAAATGACCTCGTTCGGGACCCCATAACGACAAATAATGCTATTCATGATGAACTTGGCTACATGCGACGCTTTCAGCACTGAATAGGATTGGGCCTCGACCCACTTTGTAAAATAGTCTATTGCCACCAGGATATACTCATGCCCATTTGACCTTTTCGGTGTAACTGCCCCAAATACATCAATTCTCCAAACTGAAAAAGGCCATGGTGAAGTCATGTTGTACAGCTTCGACGGCAGGATATTCATGCGATTTGCATGAATTTGGCATTTGTGGCATCGCCGAACAAAACCAATACAATCCTCTTCTATAGTTGACCAGTAGTAACCCTGCCTGAGAATCTTCCGGATTAGCATTACTCCGCTCATGTGTGATCCGCACTCCCCTTCGTGGATGGCCTCCATTAGGCGCTTCGACTTTTCTTTATCAACACACAGCTTGTGCATTCCCAGATGACCCTATTTGTACAACTTACCATCGCAGATGATAAACTGAGCAGCCATCCACCATATTGCCCTTTTATCTTTGGCATTTGCCCCTAGTAGATAAACCTCATTTTCCAAGAAGTTCCAAATATCATAATACCAAGGGTTTTGATCTTGTACTTCATCTATTGCGGCAATAAACTCGTAAGCTGGCGTATATCTCTGTTCAATAATGATTGGATGCATCCGGACTCCCAAAGGGATGTCTATCATAGAAGGTAGAGTTGATAAAGCATCAGCAAACCTATTGTTCTCTCTTAGTAGATGCGTGAAGGTTAGCTTCTCAAACATATGGATCAGAACATCTAGGGTTTGGTGATAGATTTCCATCCTTTCTTCATTAACCTTCCAGTCTCCTTTTGCTTGAGACACAACTAGGTTCGAGTCCCCAATGGCGTCCAACATTTTTGCCCCTAGTTCCAGGGCGGCTTCCAATCCAGTGATGTACACTTCGTATTCTGCCTCGTTGTTAGATACTTTGAACTAGAGTTTGAAGACTAAAGGTATGTGGGAATTGTCGGGTGCTATCAGCAACACCCATATCCCATAACTGTACTGGTTAGATGCTCCATCGAAGTACATTGTCCAAATCTCTTCTTCAACTTGTAGAATAACTTAATCTAGGAATAGGTATTCTACCTGTTCATTCCCTTCCACTGGGTGATCTGCCAAAAATTCCGCTACAGCTCTCCTTTTAACAGACTTGTGCGTGACATACTTCAAATCAAATTCAGAGAGAAGAAGCAACCAACGAGCTAGCCTACCCGTAAGCGCTGTTTTCTCGAAGGGATATTTGATGGGATCTAATCTCGAAACCAGAATTACAGAGTGAACTAACAGGCAGTGCCTCAGCTTCCTGGTGGCCTATACCAAAGCTAAGCAAGCCTTTTCCAGCGACGTGTAACGGGTCTCATATTCCAGCATCTTCTTACTCAGGTAATAGATGGCTTTCTGCACTCTATCCTCAGATTCCTGCGCAAGCATGCAACCCATAGTCGTGTCGGTGATTGACAGGTACAGAATCAGCGGCTTCCCCAGCTCTAGCGGCCACAACACAGGTGGGTTCTGAAGGTACTGCTTGATCTGCTCAAAAGAAAACTAACATCGTTCATCCCATTGGAATTTCTTTCCTTTCTTCAGGAGACCAAATAGTGGTTCACAAGTCAAGGTTAATTTTGCAATAAATTGTCTTATGAATTGCACTTTACCTGAAAAGCCTCGCACCTCCTTGTCAGTCATTGGTGGTGGCATTTCTAGGATGGCCTTGATTTTGGAAGGATCAACCTTAATGCCCCTCCATGTGCTCAAGAAACCCATCATTTTCCCTACTGTGACACCGAAAGTGCATTTCTATGGATTTAGCCTCAACAGATATTCTCTGATCTGTTGGAAGAATTTCTTCAAGGCGGTGTAGTGGCCCTCTCTTTCCTTGGACTTGACAATCATGTCGTCCACATACACCTCAACCTCTTTGTGGATCATATCATGCAAGATAGTGGTTGTAGCCCGTTGATAAGTAGCCCCAGCATTTTTTAGACCAAACGGCATCACCCTATAGCAGTAGGTTCCCCATGACGTAGTGAAGGCAATTTTCTCCCTGTGCTTGGGTGCCATCAAGATCTGGTTATACCCGAAAAATCCATCCATAAAGGAGAGCAACGCATGGCTTGTAGTGAAGTCCACCAATTCATCGATATATGGTAGAGGAAAGTCGTCATTAGGACTAGCTTTGTTCAGATCTTTGAAATCCACAGACACCCGAATTCTGCCATCTTTCTTCGGTATCGGAACAATGTTGGCCAACCAAGTCGGATACTCAGATACTAGCAAAAACCCTACATCTATCTGCTTGGTGACCTCTTCCTTAATCTTCAAAGCCCAATCCGGGCGTATTCTCCGAAGCTTCTGCTGGACGGGTCAGGCCTTGGGGTCAAGAGGGATCCGATGCTGTACAATCTCAGGATCGATTCCAGGCATGTCTTCGTAGGACCATGCGAAAACATCTTTGAAATCTTTTAATAAAGCGACTAAGCACTCGCGTTCCTCCGAAGACAACGTGGACCCAATCTGGACCAGACGCGGATCCTTCTCAGTACCCACATTAATTGAAATGATTTCACCAACAAGGGGTTTTACAAACCTCTCCTCCTTTCGATCAATCAAATGTTTTAAAACCAAAAGAATTCCTTCCTCGTTGTTTTTATCAAAATTTTGAAAATCGTGATCAATGCAATACATAAATGGCATAGAGAAGTACTCAGAAACTGCTATGGTATTCACATTCAAAAGATGTAGCTCATCCAATTCCTCGGTTACAACTGACTCAAAAGAAAAGGAAAAAGACAACCTGGACAAAACTACGGCATCCGAGTTATCAACCCCAGGAATATCGGACTCCGACTTAGAAGAACTGGAATCTGATTCCAACACCACAGACTCTATGGAATGAGATTCCGGCTCACTACCTGATTCGCACTATTGGACAAAAAGCCCTTTTCTAGTTGCCAAATGAGAGAGGATGCGTTAGATGCATCCAGAATACCACCGGAAGGGTCCACACCTGATTGGTCTCCGATCATGGAAACGGTTAGGTCTTCCCCCAAGCTCTCTAGATCGATTGGAGGATCCAAAAGGAGACATGCCAGCGTTGCTCCTATCTTAAGCTCACTGCTGTTGGGCTCACTTTCTATGCTCTGTTTAGCCTCAGCAGTTAATTCAGTCTGTTCCTCTGTGGTTTCACCCTCTGGCAGCTGTAAGTCGAAGAAAATCTCGAAGCCGGGTAGACGCCACTTCTCAGAGTTCAACCATGGCTCAGGAAAGCCACTAAATAGGAAGTCTTCCCCCTCTCGGACAAAGTAGCCGTTCAGAGTTCCCTGAATTGGCCTATAAACAAGCTCATAGTGCTTCCCACTTTGCTTTGCCTTGGCTCTTCCTGCCATTTCCTTTCCTTTTCTCACCTAGTTCTCTTTGGTAGGCGTGTAGCCCAAGCCAAAGGCATGAGGGTTATGTGGCACTTTGTCCAATGCAGTAACACCCTTCTGGCCACTTCTGCCTAATCTCATCTCAGGAATATGCCGTAACTTGTTCATGAGGTAGACTGATTGAGCACTGACATATAACCCCTCATCAATAGCTAAGATATTTTGTACCACCCGAGTCTCAGCCAAGGTAAAACCAGACAAGAAAACATCCTCGTCGCCATGTACAATCTCTAGTACTGGTGTAGTGACCTCCAGTAGAGGATGTATAGAAGAATTCTTGAAAACAATAGATACCCCCTTTCCAAGAGGGTACTTCAGCATTTGATGCAAGGTGTAAGAAACAGCTTTTACTTGGTGCAGCCAGGGTCGCCCAAGTAGCAAGTTGAAGGTAGCCGGAACATCCAGAACGTGAAACTCAATATCCTATTAGGCTGGCCCGAGTGTTCTGATCTGAATTGTTCCTATCACCTCTCTGCTTGTGTTGTTGTAAGCTCGGATCACCTGGGCCGTAGGTACAAAGTCCACTGGCTTCAAGCAATAGTATAGGCCGTACGCAACGGACAAACATTGATCGCAGACCCAGTGTCAACTAATACAACCAGAACCCACTTCTCTCTGCACTCAACTGAGATGTATAATGGTTTGTTATGTGCGGAGCCTTCGGGCAGCAATTCCTTATCTGAGAGGGTCAAACCTGGCACAGCACCTCCAGGGAAGACAAGTCCCACTAGTTGTTCCAGGGTGGTGTCGACATACAACTTTGCTTTATCCATCGCTGACAGGATAGCTTGCCGGTGCATGCGCGAAGCTATAAGCAACCCCCAAATAGATATGTCTGGCTGAATCTTCTTTAACTATTTCAACACAGCCTCTTCTTCGAACTACTTGTCCTTCTGTTTTTTAGCCTCTTTTTCCTTTCCGAATGCTTCGAGTTGGTCTAAGTGTGGTGGATTGAAGTACTGCCCAATTCTAGTCATATGATCCACCTCCTCAGAGTACCAAGTGTCATCTGGCCAGTCATGACCCCAATCCTCGTCGGTGTGGGCAAGATGCAGATCATCATCTTCCCACTACACTCTTTCGGCAACCGATAGGAAATTGTCCGGTTCCATTGTAATTACTCTTACATCACAGTCATCCCCCACAGGGTGTTTGGCTTTTCCATCTTGCTGACTATTCTCATCCCTTTCCTGTTCAAACCGCTTCAGTGCGGCCCTTTGTTCCGTATCTGCAGTACTAACAATGCCCGATTCCTGAGCTGAATTCTTAATACCGGTGCTCTCCGGCAGTTTTCCCTTATCCTCGGCCGTTCCGGCCCTTGTAGCAGTTCCTGCTTCTGGCTGTTCCGGCCTTGGTTAAAGTCCCTCATCCACATCAGGTTCATCACTGAGCCACCCAGAGTTGTCTGTCGCCGTTCAAATCGAACCAGTTAATGTGCACATCTCCCAAATCTTGCTCATTGAAAAACTGTAGATTGTCGATGTCTTCCTTCAGATTAGCTAGATCATCTAATCTTTGGCTTGGGCCATCCTCCCAAACTACATTAACCTCCATTCCTGTTGGTAACTCCACCTCTGGTTTGGCCTGATTGGTTGGCACAATGTAGCGGCACGGGTTGTATTCCTGCTCAGATAAGCCCACGGAGCCCTCAGGCACTGAATTGATATTCCCATTCTCCACCAAAGCTACCCTGCCTTCATCTACCACGGTCACCACCACAGGTTTGGGTTGGGATGTGGACGCATTCATCATGCACAAGTCTGTACTCTCGGGGATAAACAAACGCTGGCTTAGGTAGGTAGGAGGGGGTGATGTATATACTGGGGTTGTAAGGGACGGCCAATGTATGGATGAGGTTTATTTGTCGGGGTGGAGGGGGTTGGTTATGTTGTGGGATAGGATTTGTAGTGACATTGGGTTTTTCAGGAGGTGTTATCACCTTATTGTCAATGAGATCTTGAATCTCATGACGTAATCTAAAGCATAGATCAGTGTCGTGACCATGCTATTGGTGAAAGGTGCAGTATTTGGCTGGGTTGTGTTTCGGGGGAAGATGATCGGGTAGGGGGCGAGGCTCTAATGGCTTAAGGTGCCCCTTTTTGATTAGGACCCCTAAGGCTTTGGATAAGGACATGTATAGTGGGGTAAAGACCCTTTGGCCTCGAGATTGATGGCTCAAAGTTTGTGAGGTTGTGTTGGATGTACCGGCAAAGGGGTTGGCAGTCTTGGGTGTGGTGGTGACCATATCCACATCGGAAGGCATTGCAGTTGCACTACCACTCGTAGTCGCATTGGAACTATGTGTGAAAGCCCTCTTGGGCTGCTTCTTTTCATGATCCATCAGACCCTGCTTCATTGCATCCTTAATTTTTACCCCTATTTCGTGGAGGTCAGCAAATGTAGACAGAGGTAAGACTATCATCTTCTGTAACAGTCTTGGTTGGAGGTTACGGACCACCATTCTAATCTGGTCCTTTTCAGCTAGTAGGATGGTCATCACGGAGGCCTTGGCCTTCCACCGGGTCATAAAATCGGAGAAGCCCTCCTTTGATTCCTAGCGAGTCGTTTCGAGATCACGAGTAGTGACCTCAATTTGAGTATTATAGGAGTACTGTGCTATGAAGGCCTCAGCCATTTCCTCCAAATTTCTCTTCATAGAGTCTTCAAGCTTAGCATACCAGATGGCTGCTATACCCGATAGGGTCCGGCCGAAGAGGGATAACTTTTGCAGTCTGGATAGGCCCATCGGCCGTAGAATGTCTGAAAATAGCCGGAGATGGACCATAGGATCACCCGAGCCATCAAAGCGGTCTATATGTGGCATCTTGAATCTATCTAGCAACGTCACCACTGAATCAATATAGCCATCCTCAATATCAGGGATCAAATTCACGTCCTGTGCCCGTTTAAAGAGCTTTTCCAGCTTGCTCACTTTCAGTGCAGTAGGGTCGACCTCGAATTCAAACAGCGCCTCTGTCGGGTAAACGAGTGCCTTGGAGGTCTGAGGTGGGATAGGATCCGCCTGAATGCCTGCATTTTCCTGGACATTGATTGTGACCCCGGGTGCCGAAATTCCTGCTGGGGGTGCATGAGATGCGGAGGGTACTGCAGGTTGCGGCTATTGTTGTTGAAGCCTGTCTATTACCTCTGCTTGGCAACCTCGGCTTAGCGAGCTGTAGTTTCCACTTGTCGGGCAGCATCTAGCTGCATGTTCTCAATAGTCTCCTAGAGTTGACGAAACATGTCCTCCATGTTGACTGGAGGACTTTGAACTGTCGAAACCAGCAAATACTCTCTGTCTGGAGTAGAAGTAGATGATTGGGCCTGACTAGGCACAAGCGAGGTAAATGGTAACTACTGAATTGGTGACTGCTGAACCGGTGAGTTATGCCAAACCCTCCTCCGTCTGGTAACCGGCGAGAGTGAAGCAAACACTTGCTGTCCTCTTACAAGATCCCCGGATCGGTAAAGTCGCCTTACTCGGGTCCAGAGTGTTTGGGGGGTAATAGACTCGTCTGAAGCAATGGTGTAAAACTACTTTGCAAAAAGAAAATAAAGCAAAAAGAAACAAAAAATCAGAAACCGTACAACACCTCGGCTCAGACAGAAACAACACGCAATTGCACTCATAAGCTGGAGAACTGTACTCAAACACTGATTTTTACCCCAAATTTCTGCCCTAAAACTGATTCCCAGACTTGCAATAGCTACATACATTCCTGCAGAGTTCTACTCTAAAAACACGTATCAAACAAGTGAGAGCCAAAACACTCCTATGATGGGATAGGGTTACCCTGTCCTAATTTCATCAGGAACTAGGGATTCACTACGCAAACAAGCTGTTTCATACAATTCCTACATTCGGGTAAGCAACCTGTCCTAGTTTGGAATGGTCTCTATGGCTTCCAATATGCAACTAGGCCGATTGGTCAAAAAGCGTACCTCAACAAGACTACCTAATATACCTCTGACACCTAACACCGAGAAGTGAAAGGAGGATCAAACGGTATAACGGTAGTCCAGATCCAAGGGTTGTGTTCCCATCGTGGCAAAGCCCACAACCGGTCAGCTTTTTGGCAAGGTTTTCCAAGCAATCCTTTGGCAAACCGCTCAGGAATAGCAGATGTCAAACACTGTGACTTAGGCGCACCGATGCAAATGCAAATGCAAAGAAACACATAAGTGTAGATAAACCAACATATCATGAGTTTGAGTCAAGTTCTCTAAATCCCTAGCAGAGTCACCAGAAACAGTGGACTCGCCTTTCTTTGCACCCCGCCTTTCGGAAAGGGTTTGAAAAGAAGGCCTCACAGTTCGGACTCCCGCAATTCTGAATCCAGTCTCACAAGTGCAATGTGAAACTGATAATCACTAAAGAGTCCAAATCCGACAAACCTTTTGGAAAATCAATTTTAAATCAAATAATGCCAAAATTGGACTGCTTTGCCAGATACGGAGTCGCCACCTAAATACTTTGTTTTGGAAAAATTAAGGAAACCCTGACTCGTGCCAAAGGCCACGTGTCCGTCATCACCAAAGTTGCCTCGGCTCGGGAACTTAGGTATAAGAGGGGAAGGTCCTGAATTGGGCACCCCCGCTCGCCAGATCAAAGATCGACCTCTACTAATCATGATATGATCTTTTATAAACATTATATGTTCTTATTCTGGTTATTAAACTAGCTTTACTATGTGACGCGCACAAGCAAGTATAGACTAGTCGCAAGACTTGGAACCATTCAACTCACGTTTGTTTTCGAAAATGGTTTGAATTTGCCACCTCAAGTGGGCATAAAGATGCGGATTTGCCACCAAACATAGTGGGTTCAAAACTTACATTTGTTGAATCGTTCCAATTCAAACAACAAGCCTTCATCCACAGGCATTTATGCAGTTTAGCATTTAAACACATAGCCTCATGGTAAGCATGCTAGTCATGGCAACACTCACACTCATGCAAATATGCTAAAGCGTAAAACTCACCTAGTACTCTAAGCTAAGAAAGAAAACAAAGTTAGAAAAATGCATGATTCTAACTATACAAGATGCCTAATGCAACACACGCAATATGCAATTAATAGGCTCGGCTACTAATATGGTATATGATTCAATTTCATAACATGCGGTTTCACATGTATTCAAATAAGTATTGAAATTGCAATGCAGTTTGAATGATGCGTCAAGCCTCAGTGCATGCAAGACAAATAAATGGATGCAAACATGCTAGCATAAGGTATGCTAATTGAACATGTCTCTAATCTAACCATTAAAAGCGATTAAATAAAAGGGAGAAAGACGTTGGTTGGGAAGACATACACACACACACGCACACTTATTACAACATCACGCCCTCACGAAGGAGGGTCCGAATGAATAAGCTAAGCTAATCTAAGCTAAGCTAATTAAACTAATGTAATTAAGCTAATTAGACTATTTATTACAAATCAAATGAATAACTAGCAAATCAATTACTAATTATTACAACACTTAACTAATTAACAAACTAATTAATTAAAACAAATGTACACTAACTAAGCATATGAGATATTAAACTATGCTACCACTACTCCGCCTCGGGAAGTGGAATATGTATATGCTCGGTTCTCACCCTGAAAAGTCTTTCGTTTTGCTCTCAAAAGTCTCTATTTGCAGGGTTAAGCAAATTTCAAAATCTTTCTGCTCCAACTTACCAAATCTTCCCTAAGGTTGACATCAGTGGCCTATCGGCCATGGATGGCTACTGCCAGCCAAAAGGCTGTACTGTCGGCCAGAAATGAAGCCCTGCCGGCCACTGATGCTCTGAGTCACCATACTGCAATAGAGCACAAACAGAGCAAAATGAAGGTTTTTCCAAGGGTATGTTTGTACTGTACCTCTCCTTATCATCTCAAAACCTCAAAGAAGTGACACACTTGGATCCAAAACCACCAATCAAGCAATTTCATTGCACGATGGACAAAGATCCAAGTTGTACAATTTTGATAAATGCACAAATATGACCAACAAGACCACCACCCTGTCATGCATGATCAAGGGCAATGGAGACCAAGGAAAATGGCACATTTCATCACTTTTGAGTATGAAATGTCCCATATTCCTTGTGTTCGAATTAACGTCCGATTCGAACACATGCAATGCAACACAAAAGATGCTTATCTAGCTTCTTTTACTTGTCCAATTTGTTTCTCATTTTACATTATCGATTCATTCTTTAATTGATTAAGTCCATTAGCGAGTGTCCTCTAATGGAAAGATAGCTCAAACAACGAGTTGCTTTGGGCATGAAAGAGGCATTACACTATTGGTAATGAGCCCCCTAAGGGATTAAACCATTAGGTGCAACACCTCTATTTCACACTTTGGCAAACAAGGGGTTTAAAACTACTTTCAAAGCAAACAAAAGAGTGAAGAATTGAGGGAAGTTGTAGAGATTTTAGATGCTGAAATGAAATGTAAAACAACACTAAAACATGCTATTAACTCAAAACAATGATGATTAAAGCATTAAAACATCAAGCTAGTGAAGGAATTAACACTACAACTATGCAAAACAAGCCTCAACTGAACTAACCAACCCAAAACAGAGCCAAAACAGGTTATTTCAGAGGCAAAAACATGCTGGACTCAAGCCACAAAAAGCTAAAATAATAAGCTAACGTGTGAGGCTAACTAGGCATGCAAACAAGACACAAGGAGGGGAGGCTAACCCCTCCAATTTTGGACTTCAAAAGTTTATTTTTACCACTGAAAACCTCTGAGATTTAGTGGTTAAAAGGTCAAAAAAAACTGTTTTGAAAGTGGTGAATAATAGCACAAAAGCTTAACAAGCTAAGAAGCAAAAGGGGTGGACAACCCCTTAACAAAAAAAGTCTTCAAACCACCATTTTTAGGTCATAAAAAACAGAGGTTTTTTTAGTTCAAAACTAGCCTCAAAACAATTTAAAAAGATAAGAAAACAAGCATGCTAAACAAGAGAACAAAGTAAGTAAACTACCTCTTGAAACAAAGAGCAATTCTAGGCACAAATCCAAGCTAAAACCACTTGCTAGAGCTCAAATCAAGCCTCAAGGAACCTCAACTCAAATAGAAGTAGCTTCTATCAAGGAAGTGTATGCAAAAGTGTAGAGAAAATATGTTTCAAGGCGCAAAATTGTAAGAGAGAGAGAGAATTCTAGAGAGAGAGAGAGAATTTTTGTCTTGAAATTTTTCTAACCCCCCCCCCCCATGCAAGAGAGGGGTCCTATATATAGAAAATAAAAAATCCCCTCACAAAGATCCAGCCACACACGTGTTGGAAGATGCATGAACCTGTGCAAACAGTTGGCACAAAATATCACAAAATATCTGCAAGAAAGACTGATGGCTGACAAGGCTTCATTGATGGCCGGCAAGGCACATGAATGGCCAGCATGCCAAAAGCCATGGTCGGCAGCCTTCAAGGATGGCTGGTAGGCCATCAACAACTTCATGCTAAAAAGGCCTAAGCATGGTCCAAAGATAAGACAAAATGGATGCAGGGTTTGAAAAACTCAAACTTGTGACACTCTGCTGCGGACTTCAAGCATTTGGTAAGCAATCAAACTCGCCATCAGATGTACCTGCAAGAACATCCAAGTCTTAAAGGGCCGTCAAAAATAAGGTGTCTACAGCATGCTATGTGATAACATACTTATGTGATTGAATGAATATGTGATTTAGTTTCTAAGATATTGATTGTGTCTACAAATTCGTAGAAGTCCTATTAGAAAAGCACTTGATCACTTCTAATTCTAGCTAGAACTCTGGCGATGTCATGGAACGGTTATTATCTAGAAAGAAAATTTGTTTGTGAATACGTGATTCAGTGTTTATGGGGAGCGAATTATCATTTTGTCCACTATATTAGGACATATGAATTAGTTATGACACATTTGTGAATGTGCTAAATTTTGTGGTACCTTTATTAGTATGTCAGGATGTGGACTTTGTGGTGGTAAGCGTGGTAGGCCTAGATGTCGAGAAGTGCCAATTCTGGATGAAATTCCAGCACAAGAGGAGAGAGTTAGCCAGACAAATGTGGCTGAGCCTGTGGGCTAATGTGACAACCCTCACTCTGATTAGTGCTAAACTGTCACTGAGAATGATAAGTAACTGATTTGACTGAAATTCTGAACTGAATGCATGAGTATATTACTTTACTTGCATTTCTATCTGTTGTCATCTGATTGATTTGTTCATGTTTTAATTTCGAACTGCAAATTGAAGGCCTTATCGGCGGCCGAATCAGAAATTGATTAGTGTTATGTGTTAATTAGAATTTATGTGATTTTATGGTAGATTTAATTGAAATGTGATTTGGAATGATTAAATTAGATTAAATAAGCTAAGTTACATTAGTTGGAGTTTATTACAATTTTGCCATTGAGTGGCCATTTCCTACAAAACTTGTTTGGGACTTAATTTATGTATTTGAGGCATCACTCCTTCAGCCATTTTCCTAGACCAAACCGTGGGAGAGAGAGAGAGAGAGCTAGGAGAAGTCTGGAATTCATCTTGAAATCTTGCTTGAATCTAGAGGAATTGAAGAGAGATTGCATAATTGAGCTTGTATACCTTGAATTGAAGACATAAGGTAGAGATTTCATCCTCTCATTTGTGAATTTGAGTTGTATCTTGCATGGTTCATGGTAATTTAGAGTTTAAAGTCAAGAATTGGTTTAAAGAGTTGAATTTGAGAGTGAATTCATGCATGCATGTACATGTTCTTGAAATTTGAAGTTGTTTTGCATGAATTCCTTACATGCATGTCCATATTTTAGTAGAGGTCCATGAATTCACCATGTTCTTGAGCTAAAACTTGCATTTGACCATGTGTTAGAAGCTTTGAATTCAATTGAACACATGCATGTTAAATGTACATCTTGTTCTTGAAGTTTATCTGAAATTTGTGTTTAATTGACTCATCCTTGGGCTTTGATTTCTCAAATTGATCTTCAAAACATGTTATATTATGGGTTTAAAGTGTTTTTCCAGAAAATTGGCCCAAAAGGATCGAATTTGAGGCTTTTAAAGTTGAGTTTTGTGCTTGCGGATGAATCTGGAAATTCCAGATTTTGGACCCACGCTCGAGCGTAGGACTTTCACGCTCGAGCGTACCCTCTGAGTCGTGCACTTCCGCTGAGCGAGGACAGTCGCGCTCGAGCGTGAAATGCATATGCCAGAAGTTCATGTGTTTTATAGTCCGCTCGAGCGAGAGAGTTCACGCTCGAGCGAGGACCTGAGTCTCACGCTCGAGCGGAGGTCGAGCGTCCGTCGAGCGTGAATTGCATGCATCCAGTACTTTTCATGAAGTTTGCAGTCCGCTCGAGCGAAGGAAGTCACGCTCGAGCGGAGCTCCCTTGTCTGCATGTCCGCTCGAGCATAGAAAGCCACGCTCGAGCGTGGACCCCTGTTTCAGCAAATTTTGAAAAGTGTTTTAAAGTGCATCTTGCATCCTCTTTCCATCCTAGGCATTCCTAGGCCATGTTTAAGGCATCTTAATGAGGATATTGATGTAGAACCACACCGAGTCAAGATAGGGACTAAGTTGTTGATTCCCAAGTGTGTAACTTAGTGTGTGTTTGTTCTGTAACTGTGTAGGGTTGGCATCCGAGGACGCTCATTAGCTGCTTATAGCCCAGAGCTCTGTGAGTAACAATGTTGTAAGGATATGTTCAATTATGATTATTTTTCTGAATGATCAATTGTTCTGCTTACTGAAACGTTATTGTTTAATGAAAGAATGTTGGTCCTATTTGTAAACTATAACCGTGGCATCCATAGCAATTTACTGTTACTGTACTGTTACTGCTACTGTCACAGAGATCTCTGTCGGTTCCCATGTTTGGAACCACTACTGTTTACTGTTATGATGGCCATCAACTGACTGCTCGGTCTGTTAAGGCCTACTGTACTGTTTTGCTATGGGATGCACCACATATGACTGCTATGGTTTCTAAGTGACTGATATGACTGTTTATTTACTGAAAGGACATTCATTCTTAACCTCTTTACACAACTGTTATTCATTGGGCTTTAGCTCACTGTTTATATATATATGTAGGTGTCCAGGCACCGGACTGGAGCTAGGAGCGTCGGGTTAGCTCTTGTTTTGTCAAGCCAACCATCGTGCCTCACCTCGACGTTCCAAGTGCTGCCAAGCCAAGGCTGTGTTGGGGTGTTTTAGATCCACCTCTTTTTTTTGTCTCTGTTTTGTATTGACTGTTTAAGACTTGCACGGTACCGTTATGGTAGGGATTTGGTCCCTAACCTGAATGTTTGTATATGATGTATGTATATACTGTTTTGGTTTTGACTGTGAATATGTTCAGAAAAGTCTTCTTGCATTCAGCATGTCACAGCTCATTGGACATCTTTTATTTACTGTTTTGGCTTCCACCAACCCCTTACTCTGTATTACTGTCATTACTTTTAAGCAGGCCTTTGGTAATCACGGATTATTGGCCGGTTACGGTGCTAAACCCATAGGGGCGGGTTTGGGTCGTGACAGCTAACAAGCCATGGGAGTTTTGACTCGAGAAATGGCAAGAGCGTTACGGGAATCCATGGACATTGTCCAGGCCCATGTTGCAAAGACATGGTCGTCTTTTCTGAAGAGGGAGTTCTTCCGGTTGAATTCGAACGAATTTGTAGGTAATCCAAAAAAGCCACTGAAGGCCAACGAGTGACTTGAGTAGATGGTGAAGACGTTTGAGATGCTTGGCTTTGAAGACGATGGTTTGAGGGTGACCTTGGCAACCTTTTAACTTAAAGGTAACGCGAGTCAATGGTGGAAGTTTGTGAAGGGTCATATTGGGGTGACTTGGGAGGCTTTTGTTATGCCTTCCAGGACAACTTTCTACCACCCACAGCGAGGGAGAAGTTGAGAGAGTAATTTTTGAAGCTTAAGCAGTTGAGCACATTGGTGGTCGAGTTTGAGGCTGCCTTCGTCAACCTTTCAAGGTTTACATTGGAACTCGTGGTGATAGAAGAATGCCGTTGTATTGAGTTCGAGAAGAGGTTGAGGACTGGACTCCTTTCCAAGGTTGTCGGGTCTTGTTTCGGGATTATGATTGTTTGGTAGAGTCGGCGGCTCATCTGGAGGTTGTGATCTATATCGAGGAGGAACGGATAAGAGGCTCCAAACAGAGAGGGCAGAAGTCTCAACGAGATACGAGGGGTAACAAAAGGTAGAGGGGTTCTATCCCATAGCAGTCCTAGGCTTTGTAGTTTAGATCCACTTTTCTGTGTCGGGTTCTAGTTCGGGGAGAGGCAATTAGGGTGGGTTTACGTATTTTAGGTGTGGTCAGTTGGGCAACAAGTCTCTAGCTTTCCCGCAGAGAGGAGAAGGGCAATAATTGGCACAGTCTTCAGCTCGTTCTTAGAGCCACAGCCAAGGGAGAGGTTAGCCTCCTACCTATTATCAGTGTGGGTAGATCTAGCACTTGAGGAGGTTTTGTCCTAAGTTTGGTACATTTGGTTTGAGGTAGACTCAGAGCCATCAACTAGTACAGTTAGCTCAGGCCTCGAGGACCAATCAGGGATCCATTTCGACTTAACCCGTGCATCAGGCCTATACTTCGAGGGGTGAGTAGGTGGATTAGAGGCCTCCAGAACGTGTGTGCTATTACTATGCCAGAGCAGTTACTGGTACCTCCCGTTATGAGAGGTAGCTTTTTGCTATTCAATTTACTAGCCAATGTATTAATTGATACGGGTTCATCTCATTATTTCATATTGTTATCTTTTACATCTACTTTGGGGTTAGAGTTTGATTTGTTGGAGTCTCCTCTATTTGTTAAGACACCGGTTGAGGGTAAGGTGGCATTAGGTCAAGTATGCTGCTTTTGTGAGATCGAGGTCGCAGATCATCGACTCTCCTTTGATTTTATTGTCCTTGACATGCATACATTTGATGTGATTCTGGGTATGGATTAGTTGACCTATCCGTAGGAGGGTGTCTGTGTGTACACCATCTAGAGATTCTTTCTACTTCTTGTGTGACTAGGGTGATAATTTTATTCCTCCATTGTATGTCCTTAAGGGTTGAAGAGAGTTAAGTTTCCTTTTCGCCATCACGGTAGCTGATGAAGGTAGTACAGTTCAGGGTGACTTACCGAGGGTGGTTTCGAGAGTATCCGGATGTCTTTTAGTAGGATCTTATCGACTTACCACTACATAGAGAGATTGAGTTCTTTATCGATTTGGTGCCAAGTATGGCTCTAATTTCCATGGCATCGTATAGGTTTGCGCTAGGTAAAGTATAGGAATTTGCTTGAGAGAGAGAATTGTAGAGAGAGGAAAAATTTTGCTCTAAAATGTTTCCAACCTTAAAACATGAGAGGGAGGTCTTTTATATATAGAAAACATGAATTCCCCTCAAGAACATCCAGGCCTATACGTGGGGGCAGATGCAAGCATCTGTGCAAATAACTGGCACAGCTGTTACAAAATATCTGCAAAAGAAACTGGTAGCCGGCAAGCCACATCAGTGGCCGGTAACCAAAAAGTGATGGCCAACAGCTCTTCCAGTCACCAGAAGCTGCAGGCTTGAAGAACTAAGGCTTGGTCCAAGAATGAGGCAACAAGGGTGTAAGGTTTAAAGGGCTAAAAGCTGTGGCATTCCATTGAGGACTTCGAACACTTGACGAGCATATAGACTCATCATCGAGTGTGCATGCGATGATGTCCAAGTCATAAGGGCCGTCAAAAATGGGGTGTCTACAGCACGCTGCCCGCCCGCTCGGATTGGGCCGAGTCAAGGTCCATGGATCTTGGGACTTGGGTTTGTGCTTGGGCTTGAGGCTTGCTGGAATGGGTTAGGTTTGGGCTGGGCCGGATTAGTGGTCCATCAACCTAATTTTTTTGGGCCAAGTCTGCTGTAGATATACACACTTGTGTATACAGAAAAATAAATATCATATATTTTTTCTCATCAGTTTTGGTCCATTACTCCAGCAGTTTTGCAGGAGTAATGGTCATTAGTTGCCAGCCTTTATAGGCATTAGTGGCTAGCCTTCATGGCTGGAGGCTCCTCCTCTCTCCCCCATGGTGTATAAAAGGAGACGCATCTACCTTGTACAGGTTTTTTGTCTTCCATAATCATATAGTCAGTCTGCTTGTGTCTATAATTTTCTTCTTGTGTGAGAAAGTGTTGTCATTGTCAGTTCGCCAAAACTAACAGAAGGTGCTTCTGCGTTAGCCAGTCTAAACCGTCGTATCCTGGGAGACAAAAGTTAACGTTCCTCCAGCACCCACGGTGAGGCGGCTAAACTGTTTTAAGAACACTGTGATATCACGCAAGTTTCAGTTTGCTTCCTTTTACTAATTTTATTTTATTATGAATTTCTGTAAATTCCAGCATGTTATTGTTCTGAAATTCAAAGTGGTTGTTCAATATGAATCTATTTATTTATTTAATTACACAATTTCTACAATACTACTAATGATATCTAGCCCATGTGTATTTCACGACATCACACTCAGCTCTTATGTTCACCAAGTAGTTCACTCATCTATTTGTGTTGTCAAAGAAAATTTAAATAATAATAATAATAAATAAATAAAAATAAGCAAAGAAAACAAAATTCTGTTCCATGCCATTTAATCCAAGTATGGAAACTATATAATAAAGAAACCATATTAGTGAAGTAGTCAATGGAATGAAGGGTCCAAATCACAGCATTTTTCTGGGAACGATGATAGCAATGCTTTTATTATCATTTTTGCGGGCATGTAATCTTTTCTCCTTAAAATTTTTACCGGTTGTCTTAATGTACTCTTATTCAAAATAATCATAGCTTGAGATCAGGGCCAACCCTGTGATAGGGTTTAACACTCAAGTAGCTTATTATAATAAAGATGGAATGGAATGATCATTTTATCATTATGTCTACTATCATGTTTGGTTTATTAAGAAAATAATTAAAAAAATACATTATAAAAGAAATTAGGAAAAATTATGCAAATAGTCCATATACTTTACATGATATGTCAATTTGGTCTTTGTAGTTTCAATTTGTTTAATTTTGTCATTTAATTTAACGGATTGTGTCATTTTAGTCTAATAAATAACGGTTGTTAAGTTAATTTAACGGAAAGTCAAACAATGTGTCAATTTAGTACCTGTCAAAATCAAGAAAATTGAAATTACAATGACCAAATTGACACATCTTGTAAAGTACAAGGACTAAATTGACACATTATTTGACCTTCCGTTAAATTAATTTAACAATCGTTATTTATTGGACTAAAATGACACAATCCGTTAAATTAAGAGGCAAAATCGAGCAAATTGAAAGTACAGAGATCAAATTGACACATCGTGTAAAGTACATGGACTATTAACATAATTTACCCAAGAAATTATTATTCACCATTGTAAATCAATGACCATTCCGTAGAGCGACTAAGGAATGAACGTTCATTTTAGTTTACTTTCATTTTAGAGAATCAAACATAACATTATTGTATCAGTAATTCAAAAATAAAGTTTTGTCGAAACAATTAAAAAATTAATTGAAGTGATAAATTATTCAAAAGTAATGAATGTTTTTTTTTTTTTATCAGCAAAAAAGAAGACTTTAGTAATGAAAAACGAAATGCAAAGTACAAAGTACAAAGTAATGAATGTCTGCTTATCAAATGCATTGATTGTTTATATAAATGGAAGCCGCTTGCCTCCGGTTTGAGATTGAACTGGACACTGTTGTTCGGCCTGTGGGGGCCTACCACAGATCCCGTTTTGATAATCCGAACCATTCAATGTGTAGAACTCATGGAGTACTATATGTTTGTAAAAAATCACGTTGATTGGATATCGATAGCTATCTCATTGGATCAGTTTTTTGTCAACCGTTAATTTGTTCACTGTCAATTTTTTTTATACAAAATTGATTTGATCACGTAGTTATCGATATTCGATCAATGTGATATTTTATAATCATATAGTATTCGACGAGATCTACGCATTGCACGATTCAGATTATCAAAACGGGACCCGTGGTGGGCCTCCACGGGCCGAATAGCACTGTCCAATCTGATCTCAGATTGAAGGCAAGCTGCTCCCTATATATATATTGTTGACTTTGCCAACTATAATTGTCTATGAAAAATAAAATTTCCAAAGTTGAAGTTTATCAAATCTTATATTCCATCAACCATATCATAAGATTTATTGAATAATTTAGTTATCACAATAAAAATTAATAAATTAACTATGGTGGTGTTTTACAAAGCTAAAAACTACAAACTAAAAACTGAAAATTAAGTACTGAAAACTTGATATTGAAATTAATAAGCTAAAAAACTGTTAGATAAAAATTTAATTGCTAAACTAAAACAAATTGTTCGATATATATAAAATAAAATTTAAAATTTATTATTTTCAAATTGTATCTTCCAATTTTTATATTGTGATGGTGAGTTGGTGATGGTGGAGGAGGCGACAACGTTAGCTACGACTCCAATGGCAATGGTGGTAGAGATAGAGGAACAATGGTTGTGGTGATGGTGCAAGGGTGATATCATGGAGATAAAAAATAGAGTTGTGGTGGTACTAGTATGATAGTGGTTATTGTGGTAGTGGAATAATGGTAGTGGTTATGGATACGGTGACAATGATTGTGAAAGTGAAGGATTGTAGTAGTTGTAGTAATGACAATGGCACCTGTGGTGGCGATAATGATATAATGATGATACTTATGGCAATAATGACAATAGTAATAAAGGTGGTGGTAATAGTAGTAGTGGTGGTGGCAGTTGCATGATGATGATAGTGGTAGTGGTGGTGGTGGTGGTGTGATGGTGGTGGTGGTAGTAGTAGTGGTGGTGGTGATAATCGTAGTAGGGAGTTTATAATAGTGTATATCAACACCTATGTTTAATATTTATAAATTTCGTTTCATAGCATTTAAAATTTTCTTAATTTTTTGTCTATATTAGTCACATAAATTTTTAAATAATATCAATTATGAGTATATATCAAATGGACTTAATTGATTTTTACTTAATAATACATTTAGGGCATGTTTGATTGGGTGGATTAGAGCATGGGATTGGGATTATTAATCCGTGGGCCTAATTATCCTATGTTTGTTTTAATATTTTGGTTTAGGATTATTAATCTAACGGATAATTAATCCAACAAATTTGTAGAATTTTAGTAATGGTGGGGTGGGTGGGATTATTAATTCAATGGATATTAATCCAATTGGATAGTGAATACCACACTAATTTAATAGGATTATTAATACTTCACATACATTTAGTTTTAAGTGCTACTGGATTAGATTATCTAACACCACCTATGTCATCTATTGAAAAATATATCATAGATAAGTTAGAGTAGGTATAAGTAATTTTACAGTTAGAAATACAAGAAAAGAAATATTGAAATAATATTTTGCTTTAATTTTTATTTTGTATTATAGTTTTTTTTTCCTCGAATATATATTATATATATATATATTTGTGTGTGTGTGTGTGTGTGTGTTGGAAAATTGAATTTTGTTAAACTATTAACCAATTAAACCATGTTTTTATCGTTTTGAGTTTCAAAGCAACGAAACCCCCTTTTTTCTTTCTTTTTCTTTTTTTATTATTATTTAGTTTTTGTAATGAATTGATTTTATCTTAATCTATATAAATAAATTTTAATATATAATTTTAGTGTGTATTTATGCAACCAAGCTTTATGTGAATATTAACAATGAAAAAAAATATGTATACGCATCATTTTATTAATAATTTATTTTAATATGTACATAGGTCTCATATTTTAAATTTGCCTAGGGTGTACAAAAGTTCAGGACCGACCCTAATGGCGAATATGATCATATTGTACAACTAAGATACATTTGAGATAGGGAGACAAGTGACACGAATTTTGGAGGTGTGAGTTACATCTTAATGTTCAGTGTCCTAAATGAAACAAATTTTTGCTTCAAATTTAGCTTCTAATGATATTTTTATCACATTGGCATCTTGAAACTTTTGAGGAAAAATGACAAGGGAAATAGCAGTAGTAGCAGAAATTTTTTTACGAAATTATGAAAGAAATATAATATTTTAATTATATTTTTGCCACGACTGTGCTGTTATTTCTCCAAAATGATATAGCTTATCAAACTATCTAATTGTGGTGATGATTAGCTTAGGTGCATGCACTAACCTTATTGGGAAACGCCCCATTAGCCATGATGCTGGTATTGGTCTTTGGCTGCTCTTTGTTGATGTATTTTGTGTACTTCTTGTACTGTTTTTAGCATCAATAAAATTTATTTTATCAATCAAAAATAATAATAATGTATATATACATGGTGAATTCTTTCACATTGACTGATGAACGAAACGGCACGTTGAAAACATATATATGGCTTGATACATTAATCAAGAAACGATCTAAACTCTATGTACTTACCAATCAGTCTTATTTTATTACTATAAATTTATTTATAAAAATAAGAGAGATTAATAAATTTATTAATAAGACTTAATGGATAATAAGTTTCAAAAATATGACCTACGGGTAATTTATCAATAAAAGGGGTAACAATTATTTAACTATTATTATGTAGATAATTACGAAGATATGATTATGGTTATGGAGAATGAATGCTATCAAATCAAGCAACATAAACTAATCAAGCCATTTCATTAAGGCACGTAGAGAGCAACACTTTTCCAAAACAAAATTCAAGAATAGCATGCATTAAGACAAAACACTATATCCCTATATAAATCTCAAGATCGGTGTCTTCCAACTCATAATCACTCTATCTATTAGTAATCCTTTGTAGCTCTCTCTCATTAGCAGAACCATATAATGGATTCCAAATCCAAGAATACTATTTGCCAGTTGGCCTTGCTATTATTCATTTTGGGATCTTTGGCTTGCCACACTGTTGCATCTCGCTCTTTCCAAGCCCAAGAGGCATCAATGTATGAGAGGCATGAGCTATGGATGGCTCACTATGGACGTGTGTATAAGGATACTGCTGAGAAAGAGTCACGTTACAACATATTCAAGGCCAATGTCGAACAAATTGAATCTTTTAATAAAGCCTCAAACAAGCCATACAAGCTTGGAGTCAACCAGTTTGCAGATCTTACCAATGAAGAGTTCAAATTGCGTAACCGGTTCAAGAGCCATGTTTGCTCAAATGTTGCCACATCATTCAAATATGAAAATATGACTGCAGTGCCAGCTACCATGGACTGGAGGAAGAAAGGTGCGGTAACACCTATCAAGGACCAAGGCCAGTGTGGTAAGTAACAATTAATTTTTGCTGATAAAAAAAAATAAGTAAAATAAGTAACAACTAATTTCTCAAGAAAATTCAAAGAACGAAAATATAAAATTGACGTTTCCTAGCTAACCATCTTTCTTTCACCATGTATATAGGATGTTGTTGGGCCTTTTCAGCTGTGGCAGCCATGGAAGGAATTAACCAATTAACAACTGGTAAGTTAATCTCCCTATCTGAACAAGAGCTAGTTGACTGCGACACTACTGGCCAAGATCAAGGGTGTAACGGTGGCCTTATGGATGATGCCTTTAAATTTATCAAACAAAATCGTGGCCTCACCACTGAAACAAACTACCCATACCAAGGAACTGATGGCACTTGCAACACCAACAAGGCAGCAAACCATGCAGCCAAAATTACTGGGTATCAAGATGTTCCTGCCAATAGTGAGAGTGCTCTACTAAAAGCTGTGGCTAATCAACCAGTCTCTGTTGCCATTGATGCTAGTGGTTTTGCCTTCCAATTCTACTCAAGTGGTGTCTTTACAGGACAGTGTGGCACTAGTCTAGACCATGGTGTAACCGCTGTCGGCTATGGGACTGCTACCGATGGAACTAAGTACTGGTTAGTTAAGAACTCTTGGGGCACGGGATGGGGTGAAGAAGGATACATAATGATGCAAAGAGATGTTACTGCCAAGGAAGGCTTATGCGGTATTGCAATGATGGCTTCTTACCCTTCTGCATAGAAGTGTAAAAGTAAAAAAAAAATGGTACCTATATATATACATGTAGAATAATTATGTGTTGCTTGTTATCTTTGTTTCTTTCTCTACCTTTTGTTTGTTTATGCTGATGGCAAAACTTGTGTATTTCTTATATTGGACCAATGTAAAATTAATCTAGGTCATGATTGATACGGACAACATATTCTATTTCTTGCCTTAAACTCGCTTTATTGTTGTCTTGAAGATTTGACTGTCAATGTTTGAGAATATTTCCATTATACGAATGACATACGTTTATTAATTTGGAAATAGAGGATCATTTAGAATGTACCATCCCATATATACAGGAAGATTAACTTATTTACAATTCATCTGTAAATTCCATAATTTAAAGTAAACCAACCATTTAATGCCATGTCATCTAATTAAGTATACCGAACTTTTCATTTACTAGCGTACACCCTATCTCATCTTATTAGCTCCGTCCATTTTATTCTCTCTGACATCTTCATCCTATGAAGCATGGTATGGATACGAGTACTGGTATTGATATGATACAGGATACGTTGATATGGTAAAATAAAAAATATAAAAAAAGTAGGATACATGTATGGCTTGGTACCCTTGTAAAAAAATATTTATTTTTAATTTAGAATAATACAAAAATTAATTAAATGGTTTACACTACAACATTTTCTTAGCTCAATGACACTTGGAAGTGTCACAAAATTATTCCTCCAGTGACATTTTTTTAGCCTTGTGGCGTTTTGAACAAGTGCTATTTATACCCATGCCATGGTAGATATTAGTGGCACCTCAGTGACACTTGCAAGTGTCATTACACTATTAAAGTTAAAGACTTTCAATGACACTTTAATATCATGATAGACACTATTTGTGATACTACCAAACGCTATTAAAGAAGACTTATAATTTAAAAAATGTCACTACATACTTTTTTAATGGCGCTTCTTATACCATAATTGATCTTTTCAATAACTCTTATAAATGTCATTAGATCCAACTTTCAGTGAACCATTCATTTAAGCCATAAATGGAGAAAAATTGAAAAACAAAATAAATAAATAATTTTTTTTTAACATTCACTCCATTGATATTTTGGTTTGCAAGATAAACAAGTAAAATTTCATTTATTAAATATAATGACAATTGATTCAAATACAACAATATTGTTGTTAACTAATAAAATAAAATCAGAACATTGTTCCTATTTCGACAAAGTGAATATCATTATCATATATCATAAACAAAAATTAAACAAATACAATATTTACATGTCCAAAAAAAAGAAGTAATATTCATATCCATGAAAAGTGTGTATCACTATAGTACTTTAATAATATTTGTGGAAGTCAAAGCCCAAATCCAGTTCTTATAATCTCCTTGTAATTGCTAGAATCAGCCTCATAGAAGTGTCTATACAAATTAGAATGGGGCCTCATAAATATGCTCTTCAAATGCTTTGATGATGACGCACTTCAATACAAGCAAAACTCAACAAGTAAGAAGAAAAATACACTATCTAAAAAGCGAAATTAGAAACCAATAGAAAGAGCTCAACATATCACGAGTAAATCCCTTCCATTAAATTTATAATAATCATTAGTAGATAATACTTTATAGTAGCTCACCAATATTAGTATATAAGATACTTTTCAATTATGCTGCAAATTGATCAATGGTAAAACTATGAAATGAAAGAAGCTAACAGCACCACCATAAAATGAATAGTACATAAGCAAAAAGCAAAAATGAATTATACTACACTCTGCTTTTGATTTTTCATTTTCTTCCCATGCTTTAATCAAAGCTAATTTCTTTTATTTTCTGTCATAATATGAAGCAAAAAATGAAATATCTAAATCTAATCATCACTTTAGTGATTAGCCTAATACTTAAAAACCAATCCCCTATGTTTTACCTCTCTTAGTTGCATTTGTTGATTTCTTTTTAGCACAGGATTGTAACCTCTGTCACAAATCCAAAAAAATTATATAGTTATAAACAATGATATAATTAGCCAATTCACATTTTAGAGAGGATGCTATATATATATATATATTTAAAAAAAAAAAAAAAGATGTTAAAGGCCTTGGAGTGAATCAAAGTAAGTTGATATAGCATAATAGATGATCCCTTAATTAAAAATAAATAAATAAAAATAAAAAATGACCTAAATCAAGGATCAATAGAACATGAAGGCTTCACACACACACACACACATATATATATAGAGAGAGAGAGAGTTGGTTCATACATTTTAAGGTCTTCAATAGTGCTTTGAACTGACGACCGTTAGATTACTCAAGCAATTAAACACAAGAATATTTCAAAAAATAAAAAATAAAAACATAACCAACTAACACATGCAAAGACCCAAGGTTTGTAATTAGTGCTCTGTTTCTACACATACATATAGATTCAAAATTTTCATTAGAAATTTTGCTTTTCTCCTTCCAATTTATTAGTACAACAAAAAATGATAAAAAAATAAATCAAGATCAAGATCAAGATCAGTTTACATTATAATCAAACATATGATATACACATTATAAAAAATATGTCTCATAGAATTGGCGATCATGTGTATGGTATGATTATTTTAAATCATAACAAACAAATAGTGGAGACTTTTAAAGCCAAAGTTTATATTCTCTTTCTTTATTATATGCCTGTACCACAATTTCTTTATTTATGCTATAGACCGAAACAAGGAGAAACATTAAATTCAGTCATGCGCACATACTCCATATAGTCCTCTTTTCTGCAAATTGCTTTTCAATCTATGAAGTGGGTATCTCGTCTCTATATTAAGGTGAGCCATCTTATCCTGTTATTTATAGTCTTCTTTGTTGGCTGTGAAGTCAACATTTATCATGTTCACAAAACTATTGGATACTCAATCAAAGACCCTCGGTAACCATAGTATGGAGAAATTTATTGTCAAGATCATTTGGACTCCTAGCAGAAGCATAAGTTATCTTCACTTACAGCAGCTACAACAAAGAAGAATTACAAACAAGTCTTTTGTAATACTAGCCAATGTTTGATCTCAATTAAATGAAATCTCAAATTGACCCATTAGAAGCTCCAAAATTTCAGCAAAGGAACTCAAATCAATGCCTTTTCATCAGGGCATTTTATCAAACAGGTAATATGCACACAAAAAAAAGGTTCATCAAACCTCCTATTTAGGCCTCACAGTCAGAGACTTGGCTTTATTCATAAGTTGAGTACCAAATTGTTCCAAATTAAACAAAGACAGCGTGCTAATAGAAAACATTGTGAGAAGGGAAGGGTAGACAGAGATATGAAAAATTGAACCTGCATTGTATTGCTCATAGTGCTAGAAAAGATGGTGACTGTTCGTCAGTTGAGAAGATGGTTGGAATGGCCAGTGTTCGGCGGTCGTCGTGGGCAGTGCGATGGATAACTTCGGTGATTTTTATCAATGACGAACAAGATACATAAATATGAACTAGGGATTTTAAAAAGACGGTGTTTCTCTTTCCCTTTTGTTTTTCACTTCTCCGATTTCAATTTTAAATCATATTGTCACAACTCACAACTCACAACTACCACCACTAAGGGGCAACATTGGTTCAATGATACTTTTTAGTGACATTTGTTTAAAAATGCAATATTACTAAAGTTTAGTGGCATTTTTTTTTTTTTTGATCAATGTCATTAAAATAATTTTTTGTGTCATTATTTTATAAAATGTCATAAAATTGATACTATTACATCACATTCTTATTGTAGTGATGTGGCACTTTTTTATTGAAATGTCACTACAACCTTTTATCTTTGTGACTCTATGACATTTTTTTAAAACATGCCACTAAATATTATTTTTGTGCCATTTTCTAAAAATATGTCACTAGTATAGTACCACTAAAGTATATTTTTGTTGTAGTGTTAATTCGTCAAGAACCAACCTCCTATTAACATTTAATGCTAAAAGTAAAGGTATAAATCAAAATTAAATGTCAATTTATTAAATAACTCATAAAGCATAGTTTAATTTTAAAATCATATTAAGTATAAAACTAAAAATAAAAAAAGAAATCTAGTGAAATGAGTTTTATCTCTATAAAAAAAGAAAATATTATTTCAATTGAGGTACGGTACGGTTGGGTATATACTAGATACATTTGGGCACACCAAAAATTAAGAAGAAAAATTTTAGTACATGTTTTGTGTACTCAATACGTATGTAAAAAATACCATATAAAATACCATATGCCAATAAATATCCGATACCGATACGGTACATTTTTCAAAAAGCCCATAATTCATATTCTTCATCTATTTTCTACCACACCCCAATTACTACCTTTTTTTCCTTCACAGTCTCACCACCACTCTGGCCACGTCTATCATTGCACTCTATCCCCTGACCCTAACCAATAACCACCATTGCCTCATTTCCTCTACACACCTCCCAACACCAGCCATTGAACATTGTCACCTTCTTATTCCCTTTCTCTTGTAACTTACGTCTCTCTTACTCCCTTCTTTAACCTTCCTGGCCACACCCATCACAATGATGCCTCCACCTTTTAACCTCCTACCCTTGGAACTCTTTGGATTTTTGCTTTGGGTAGAGATTCGATGGGATTTTGGAAAAATAATCCCACTTTGAAGTCAATGAAATAGGTCTATAATATGATAATATGAGTTATTTGTGGCAATGATTTGATGGATTTTGATAATGATTTTCGGGTTTGGTGTTGGAAAGGAAATGGCAATGATGGGAGCGAATGGGATAGAGATAGAGTTAGGGAGAGTTGTGGGAATAGAAAATGGGGAAGAGGTTGTGGTAGAGAAGGATGGGAAAATGAGGTGGTGGTAGTGAATGGGTAGAAGGTGGCTGGTGATTGGTCATACAGGTATGCAACAAAGAGGAATGATGGTAGATATGGCGGCGGGTGGTGGCAAGGGTATTTATGCTGAGTTTGGTTAGGAGATTTGGGGTGAGATTTGGAAAGGGAAAGGGAAAATGTGTGTGAAATTAGGTGAAATATAGGTATGTTTAATTCATACGTCACCTATCTTTTCCATTTCCCTTTCCAAATCCCTCTTCAAATCCCCCAACCAAACACAACACTAAATAGAGACAAATGAAAGATAAAGGAGTCCTAAGGAGGAGCACGGAGGGACAAGATCAAGTAAGGTCGGGTGTATTTGAGTTGATGAAATTTTTGGGTTTATAGGTCAGCCGTGTATGAGCTATTATCATCTATATAGGTTAATAATAATATTATACTTATCATCTTTTTTTTTATATTATATTTCCAATACCATTTGATATGACACATAGCCTGTTTGGTAGCACTTAAAATCAGCTTATATCAACTTTTAGCTTAAATTGAGTTGTTTTGGTGTGTATGGTAGAACTTATTGAGATGGATTATGTCACGCCTTCAAAATTAAACCCATTAAATATAAAACAAGGCATGCATTACTAAAAGAAATACATTACATTATTTAAATCATCAGAGTACTACGAAATAAAACATCAAAATAAATGCCCTACGGGCTTACATCTTGCCAAGCTAACACTTGGGTACAATTTCATGAGTTCTAACTCAAAACAAATAAAGCCTGGGCTTGAATGTTTACATAATTCAAATAAAAACAACTAGAATAAATAAAACAGATCTTCAAGTCCAAATCCTCACAAGCTAAGTCTTTGGAGGTAGTGAACCACTGAACCTGAAAATGAAGTTCCCATATAGGGTGAGCCACAGCCCAGTAGAGAAATACTAAACCAAATATATGCTTTGAATAAAGTCCTAGCATTCAATAGATGGCTAACCAAGATAACCAGTTATATCAATATACAATCCTAAGACACCATGTCTATAACACTTATCAATTTCATTTTACAATTATGGCTCAGAGCCTAGCCAAATAACTCAACGAGGATAACAATTCAAGTTAAACCTTTCTTATATCATAATGGATACACATGTGGTGTTGTATCAATATCACATAAACCACTTCCGTACTTCACAAAATAATGATATACATTTTAGTGCTATATCAAATCAAATAATCAAACACTTCAGCGGACAAGCATATGAGCTGTATCACACTTCAATAGATAAGCATATGAGCTATATCTCTGCAATAGGCGCGCATATGAGCTGCAACCCTGGGTTCATCCCCTATCTTCCCATAATCATTAACCGGTTTAGAGGTACATTCCCCTATATTCCCCTAAACCGTGGAGTAATCCCTATCTCCTCCCATACACAAGTAATGCATATAAAAAAGTCATATACAAACAATCAATACATAAATTTAATGTATTATTCCATTTTATACACAACGACATGTCCAATTGATTAGTTTCAGTTATCCCTAATCACATGCAATGTCTACAACAATCATGACTATCCTCCACCGATAGCCCAAAACAGTTATCTCTAAACAGAAAATAACTAAATTAACAATTTAATAGGCATATGATTCAATCAACCTACCCATTTAAATCAGTAATTCCTCATATTTCGTGAATTTAACCATTATTCCCCAGTTTCCTTAAATTAAACTTACAATTTAATTTAACACAACAACTAGGGTTTTTCCCAAAATTACCAAAATACCCCAACATATTAAATTACCAAAACTTAGAACAAAACATATACATTGGAGTAGGAAATCCCTACCTCGAAAAGATAACTCAAAAAGAAGAAGATGGAGATGATGCCCAAAAACCAAAGTGCTCCAAACTAACAACTTTTCAGATTAAATGAAAGCCCTCGCCTCACTCTACTTTTTAATGAAGGAAGTAGGGTAGGAACACAATAATACTAGATGAAACCTAGGGTAGAAGGTGTGTAGGGAGAGAGAGAAGTCGGACCTTAGGGTTTGGAATCTAAAAAGATCAAAAAAACTGTTTAAAACCCGCTGCTGTCTATATAAACTAAACAGGCTCGCTCGAGCGAAGACATGGTCGCTCGAGCGACCAGAACAAAAAAACCACGCTCGAGCGAAGAACAGCTCGCTCGAGCCAAAAACTCGATGCTTCAGGTCTGTAACCCAGAAGCTCGCTCGAGCGACGGAACGCTCGCTCGAGCGAAGAACTCGAAAACATACACCTCGCTCGCTCGAGCGAAAAAATGCTCGCTCGAGCCAAGAAACACATCTTTCAGGTCTAAGTACTGGACGCAAAGCTCTCGCTCGAGCGACCAAACCCTGGCTCGAGCGAAGAACAAAAACAATAGCTCGCTCGAGCGACCAACTCCTCGCTTGAGCGAAGGTCCAAAAATCTGGACAGCAACACTTGGTTTCCAACACAGCCAACCTGTAACAAACCTGCCCAACTCAACCCATAACTCAAAAATAAAGAATTAAAGGACAACAACAACAAAACACAATGCCCGGTTCCGTGAAACTTAAGTCTGGATACAACAATCTAAAGGAAAAAGACCGGGGTCGCTATAACCTCCCCCCCTTAAAAGAATTTCGTCCCCGAAATTAAGCATAAGTTTTTGAAAACAAGTTTTTCTCAAATTCTATCAATATGACATTATAATAATGAACAAATTGACCCAATACTGGTCATCTCATCTCTTATCAAGAGGCATCTCACAATATTCATATACAATACCATATATTACAACCTGCGTCAATATTATGTATTTTTCCTTTCAATATTAACAATTTCAATATACGTGATTTCCATTTCCATATCATATTAAATTCCATGACATATGTAACACATTCAATCTATAAATGTGACATTCCACTTCCATTATGAAGCAAGTTTCAAACTACTAATATTAAACCAAAACATTCTCAATGTTTTCCAACTTAAGACATAAGTAAAGCTCTTAAGTTCAACAATATTACAAAATCTAAATACAAGATTACAAATCAACAAACATGTCCGGATATTTCTCACGGACTTCCAATTCACGTTCCCAAGTGGCTTCCTCCACTCCGTGATGTTTCCACAAAACTTTCACCAAAGGGATGGTTTTGCCTCGCAAAACTTGATCCCGCCTATCCAAGACTCGTATCGGTCTCTCCTCATATGAGACATCCTCATCAACAACTAAGTCAGTCCAATCCAGTACATGCGATGGATCCGGCTCATACTTCCGAAGCATACTCACATGAAACACGTCATGAACTCCGGATAACTGCGGTGGCAAAGCTAAACGATAAGCAGCCTCGCCAATTCTCTCAAGGATCTCAAAAGGACCTATGAACCGAGGGGACAACTTCCCGCTCCTCCCAAACCTCATCAATCCCCATCTAGGTGATATTTTCAGAAAGACATGATCACCCACCTCAAACTCTAAAGGTCTCCTCCTACGGTCGGTATAAGATTTCTGACGACTCTGGGCTGTAACAAGTCTCTTACGGATAAGCTCAACTTTCTCCGTCGTTTCCCTCACCAACTCCGGACCCAGCAAAGGTGCATCACCTACCTCGGCCCAACAAACAGGAGATCTACACGGTCGGCCATACAAGGCCTCAAACGGTGCCATACCGATACTAGACTGAAAACTGTTGTTGTAGGCAAACTCCACTAATGGTAAGTGCCTCTCCCACGACCCACTAAAGTCGAGAACACAACCCCGAAGCATATCCTCAAGGATCTGAATAGTACGCTCAGACTGCCCGTCAGTCTGAGGATGATAAGCCGTGCTAAGGGTCAACTTAGTGCCTAAGGCACTCTGCAAACTCTGCCACAACCTAGCAGTAAAACGAGGATCTCTATCTGAGACGATCGTCACTGGGACCCCGTGCAACCTCACTATGTCCCGAATGTACAAGTCGGCAAGGTGATCTACCGAATCTCTCACGCGCATAGGAATAAAGTGCGCCGTCTTAGTCAACCGGTCTACAACCACCCAAATAGCGTCACTACCCCGCTGAGTCCTCGGAAGACCCACAACGAAGTCCATAGTGACATGTTCCCACTTCCACTCGGCAATAGGCAAGGGTTGCAACAAACCCGCTGGCCTCTGATGTTCGGCCTTCACTTGCTGACAAGTAAGGCACTTAGACACGAATGCCCACATCTCTCTTCATACCCCGCCACCAAAACTGGCGACCCAAATCCCGATACATCTTAGTACCTCCCGGATGCACCGCAAGGCGCGAATGATGAAACTCTCGGAGTACCTCCTCTCGGCAAGACTCTGGCACAAACAGACGGTCTCGGTATCTCACACTCAAGTCGGATACACCGTCAAACCCTTCTCAACCTTCCCATTGGAAATCTTCTCTCGGAGAGATTCTACCTCAAGATCACCCCTCTGAGCCTCTAACACTCGAGTCACAAGTGTAGGCTGTGCAACCACAGAAAACAAGGCCGCAGCCTCTACGGATTCGCCCAGATGCAAATCAAACTCCCCAACTGCACCCAACATCTCCCATCCCGGATGGCTATACTAGCTAAGTCACCAACAGATTTCCTACTAAGGGCATCGGCCACAACATTGGCCTTCCCCGGATGATAGTGCAACTCGAAGTCATAATCCTCAATGAACTCCATCCACCTCCTCTGCCTCAAATTCAAGTCTTTCTGTGTAAACAGATATTTCAGACTCTTATGATCCGAGAATACCTCGAATTTCTCACCATAAAGATAGTGCCTCCAAATCTTCAAGGCAAATATCACAGCTGCTAACTCTAAATCATGCGTAGGGTAATTCTTCTCATGAATTTTCAACTGACGTGAACCATAGGCAACCACTTTCCCCTCTTGCATTAACACACAACCCAGACCCTCTCGTGAGGCGTCACAATAGACTGCATAACCCAACCCTCTCTCCGGAATAATCAAGACTGGAGCGGTGGTCAGTCTAACTTTCAACTCCTGAAACGACTTTTCACAAGTCTCACTCCATACAAATTTGACTCCCTTCCGAGTCAATCTAGTCAACGGTGAAGCTAACCTGGAGAAATCTTTCACAAACCGACGGTAATACCCAGCTAATCCCAGAAAACTACGGATCTCAAACACACTCTTAGGCTGTGCCCAATCTTGCACTGCCTCAGTCTTGGATGTATCAACAGACACCCCTTTCCCAGAAACTACATGGCCTAAGAACTTCACCTCTTCTAGCCAAAACTCACACTTCCCGAACTTAGCATAAAGCTTATGGGCTCTAAGTAACTCTAGCACCACTCTCAAGTGTGCCTCGTGCTCCTCCTCTGAAGGTGAATAAATCAAAATGTCGTCCACGAAGACGACCACAAAACGATCCAAGAATTCCCTGAAGATCCGGTTCATCAAATCCATAAACACTGCCGGTGCATTGGTGAGCCCAAATGGCATCACCAGGAACTCATAGTGGCCTGGTATATTTAATATAGGTATATTTAATTCCCAAAATTAGTGAAATATAGGTATATTTAATATAGGTATATTTAATTCCCAAAATTAGTGAAATATAGGTATATTTAATTCATACGTCACCTATCTTTTCCATTTCCCTTTCCAAATCCCTCTTCAAATCCCCCAACCAAACACAACACTAAAGAGAGACAAACGAAAGATAAAAGAGTCCTAGGGAGGAGCACGGAGGGACAAGATCAAGTAACGTGGGGTGTATTTGAGTTGACCAAATTTTTGGGTTTATAGGTCAGCCGTGTATAAGCTATTATCATCTATATAGGTTAATAATAATATTATACTTATCATCTTTTTTTTATATTATATTTCCAATACCATTTGATATGACACATAGCCTGTTTGGTAGCACTTAAAATTAGCTTAAATCAACTTTTAGCTTAAATTGAGTTGTTTTGGCATGTTTGGTAGAACTTATGGAGATGGATTATAGCTTTGATTAAGCCATTTTCAGCTTAAATTTGTAAGCAGCTCGGGGTGCTTTTTGATTTTAGCTTATGCATGGAGGTAAAATTGGGAAGGGGGGGGGATGGGCATATATGACTTAAATGCCCCTCCAAAACTTTAAAAATTACAAAAATGCCGTTATATAAACCCTTTTCTCTCTTGACCTAACACTCTCCTCTCCTTTCACACAGCGCTCTTGTCTTCTCCTCTCCTCTCTAGCGAACGACGAAGAACTACCTCCACATCTCCAAGATCGCAGGCAATCGTTCACTTTGGTCCCTTGTTTTCTGTTGATCTCCACCAAAAAGGTAAGATTTCAAACCCTATGTTTGTTATATATATATACACACATCGATTTAGGGTTTGTTTTTGTTTTTGGTTTCTCTGTGAAATGGTGTGCATCCGATTACTGAGAAGCTCTTTCTCTCTCTCTCTCTCTCTCTCTCTCTCTGTGATTACTGTGAAATGGTGCATCCGATTACTGTCAAATGGTGTGTTCATGTTTTCCGGCGATCGTTTTTTGTTTTTGTTTTTGTTTTTGTTTTTGAAAATCTGTAGTTAGATTTTGTATGTAAGTAGTGTTTGTGTGTGAAATTAGCTGAAAAGCTAGCGTTTGTATGTAAGTAAATTTCATTTTTTCAAATAATTAAGGCTTGAAATTTTGAAAATTTTGCTTTCTTTTCCTTCATTTTCTCAATATTATCTAGGGTTTTTAATTATTTTATTGTTCTTATTTATATGTATTTTTAGATTTTGAGGGCATTTACTTTGGTGAAGCTAGGGTTTTATGCCATTTCTAATCATTTTCGAACTGAGGAATGTCATTCTTCTAAAATTTGTACATGTTCTTCAAATTCCGGGTCATATTGCAAAGATAAGTGTTCTGGTTTGCATTTCCAGTGTCCCAAACAGATTCTAGAAAAACTAGGTAGTAATTAATTGTAATTGATATATACATATATATATGTTGCAAAATTATATTGGTATGGCCCCAATAGTTGACCAACAACCTAAATTTTTTTCTGGTAAATGAATTACATTAAATTCTCCACCTATGCACCAAGGGTAGCCCCAACTTGCTCTAACCTAAACCAACTCTCTACCCACAAAAATGTTTATTTTGCCGATGGATGTAAAAATTATTTGTGATTCCCAAATTGAAAATAATGCATTTTATTAAATGTATGTCAATTCAAACTCAAAATCAAATTATAAAATTGAGTGTTTTGGGGTGAGGACTTGGTTTGCCTAGTGGTGGATGTTTAAAAAAAAAAAAAAGAAGTTCAATTTGAACAAAGTTTATGTGGGACTAATGGAAAACAAACATAACATATTCTTGCTCTGCTAACTGATGTGGATGTTGAATTTTTTCTATCACGTTATTTTAGTCAATTTCATTTAAAATACTAAGACGTTATTATTGAATATCACATTTGCGAGTAAGAATAGTAGTACTTTGTGAGAGTTGTATATTTGTGTACTTTTATTTTTCTTTATGTGGGGCTATTTCATGCTTGATCCAAATAACAAACCCAAAAGTGAAAACATTATTGTTTACTGCACTAGTTGTAAATAAGGTTAACAATCAAATTGTATAATCATGTTAGAAAACTCAAATACTTTTATTGTGTGAGAAGTATTATCTCAATCATCTTTCATAAAACTTGAATGTTGGCATGACCAAATGAAATGTATTATACAATTAACTTCACAATCAATTTTAGAGGATTTGGATTCAATTCTTCCCAATTAATGCATAGGCATGTCATCCTCTAATAACTATCTGGGAAGTGCTAAGACCTTAGACTTGAGATATGAGGCTATGAAATGTGATTATGGTCTAAGAGTTGCCAAAAGGGTTACTCGAGTCTGACAAGCCATCAAAAGGGAGATTGTATTTCATTTGTGAGAAGTGAAATTGTCAATTTTGGAGGTGGTGTACCCCAAAATCTGTTACAATGGTAGAAAGGCAGAGGAACGAGAGAATGCTTTATCAAAATCAAAATATCGAGACTGTAGGACTAAAAGTCAAGAACCAAATGCTTGAGCAATCCTTAACATTCATGAAGCGGCTTGTTGTGGGTTTGCTCACAATTTATATTGTTATGTCAGTTGCGTTACTCTTCAAATGATTGTAGGTGGCTTTTAGATTAGGTGTTTTTGTGCTATGTAGTTTACCATAAATCATTGTACTAAGCTGTGTACCTAATGAATGTTAATATGTCTATTCTAGTTTCCATGTATGGTTATTTTGTACTTATCTTATGTTTTAATGCAAGCAATGATGAATGAGTATGTTTTAAAGAATTTTTTTCTTTCATAGAATGAGTACCCAAGAGGAAACACAATCTGAAAATAGGAAGAACAAGGGAAAATCCTCTCAAGTACCATCCGTTAAGGCTCACTGGGATGCAAAATCAAATCAAATTTTATTAAGCTTTGTGTTGAGGAAATGAAGGTTGGACACAGACTTGGTACACACTTAGATAGGGCCGGGTGGGAAAATGTGATAACCAAGTTTAAAACTATGATTGGAAAAGCATACCAACAATTATAAATGAAATATCATTGGGATGTTTTGAAAAATGATTGGCTTTTATGGAATAATTTTTTAAGGGGTGAGTGCAAACACCTCATTTTTGACCACCCTTAAGACATGGGCACCACTAATTGATCACTCGATGATGAAAGTTATGCTGTGCAAATATTCAATTTCTTCAGCAAGAAGAGCTTCAAAATCCCAACCTTACACCCCATTTTGGACCAAAATTATTTTGACCAAAACAATTTTAGACCTAAAAACCCTCTCTTTCAAAATATTTTTTCAAATGTTTTTACGATGTTCCGAGGCTCACATTTCATTAAAAATTATACTTTTCGGTAAACCAAGCAAGAACAAAGTGGAAATAAATGAAAGAGAGGTGAACTCTTTGAAAAATCTTTTAAACCTCTTATTTATAGGTTTGGATTTGAAGAAAATTGGAGAAGAGGGAAGAAAACTAGTTGGGGAGAAGTTGGGTATCAAACCGTTAAGAGAAAACTGACTAGCCTTCACTAAATCAGGTCTATCTCTTTCTACACTTAGACTTTAGTTGTGAGGCCACCACCATTGGAAAGTGGACTTCCGGGGCTTCATTTTAGACTCAAGAATCTCCTAAAGCCGAGTCCGGATGAGGGAGATATGGCTATTTGAAGTTAGGCCAATTAAGACAAAACTAAGCAAACTTCACTAAAATAGGCATATCTCTTTGCACACTTAGAATTTATATGTAAGGCTTCCATTGTTGGAAAGTAGACTTCCGGGGCTTCAATTTACATGCAAGAATGACCTAAAACCAAGTTCGAATGAAGGAGATATGCCCATTTGAAATTGGGCCTGGAAGCAGATTTTTAGTGACTGGCAGGTGGCCGGTAGATGGCCGGCCGAACACCATTGGTGGCCAGCAATTCACACTTCTGGCCCGTCGGCCACTAGCCAGCCACCAATGTAAAACCCAGATTTTTTTGTCAGCTATTTCCACAAAGCTCCAACTGTCCCTTTTAGATATTTTCGACCTAAGGCTCATGTTTTCTATATATAGATGGCCTCTCTTCTTGCTTTCAAGGTTGAAAACATTTAGGAGTGAGAAAATAATTCTTAAAAAAATCCTCTCTCTACAATTCTCTCTCTCTCTTGCAACTTGCATAGCCCTTGCCCAAACACTCTAAACCAAACCAAGAGAGCTTCTTGCTGAGGTGATTTGAGATTGAATTTGAGCTATTGAAACACTTGAGAGTGTGAAATTAGTGGTTTATAACTCAAAGAAGCATTCCTTTTCAAGAGGTATACCTTCTTTTGCTTTTGTACCATCTCTACACCACTTCTTTTCTATCTTTTATTGTTGATTTTAAAGTGTTTTTCAATTGTTTTTATAGGCTGAAACTTGTGGCTTAAGGCTATTAAAGGTAAAGGGGTTAACCACCCTTCTTTGAACCTTGTTCTCTAAGCTTTTACACTTGTGTTTCCTATCTCTTCATCAATTTTTTTTTGAGATTTTTACCACTGATTTTCAGAGGTTTTCAAAGGCTAAAAAAGTGGTTTTGAAGTCCAAAAAATTGAGGGGTTAGCCACCCATCTTTTAGCTTGTTTACTTGCTTAAATTGCTCCATGTTTTAGCTTATTATTTTAGCTACTTTTGTCTTCATTCCAGCACATTTTTGTACTTTTTTTGGGCTATTTAAAACCTGTATTTTTGGGTTGAAACTTGCGGTTTAAGGCCATTAAAGGTAGAGGGGTTGATAGTCCTTCTTTACACATTGCTTCTAAGGCCTTTGCCCTTGTGTTTCCCACTTTGTTGTCAACTCTTTTTAAGCATTTTTTACACAATTTTTCAGAGTTATTTCAGTGGCTAAAATCATGTTTTGAAGTCCAAATTTGGAGGGGTTAGCTCCCCTCCTTGTGTCTTGTTTACTAGCCTAGCTTGTGCTATGTTTTAGCATATTAATCTAGCTTTTTTTAGCTTAATTTCAGCATATTTTAGGACTTTTTTAAGACTATTTTAGGACTATCTTTAAGTGTTTGTTGCATTTGAGCTTTGTTTTGCGTGCTTATAGTGTAATTGTTCTCATGAGTTTGGTGTTTTAGGCCTTAGACACCATCTTATTTGAGTTGATAGTATTTATTTATGGCTTTCTATACTTGTTATCACTCTTAATCGCCTCTACAACCTCCCTCCTTTCTTGGATTAAGTGGTTCAAACAACTTATTTGGTAATCATGCTTTAAACAACAACCATTCTTTAGATTACCAACCATTAACAACTTATTTGTTTAAAGCATGAGATTAAGATGTCATGCATGCCAAAAAACACTTGGTTTGAGCCCTCTTTCCATTAGAGGACTTAAACTCACCATTGGACTCAATGAACTAAAGAATGGTTGGTAATCTAAAATGGAGTAATTAAAATGGGACTAAAATGGTGCAAGATAATAATTGGTTTTGTGTTCAATCGGACGTTAATTGAACACATGGAAACTTGAGGTATTTCATACTCACTAGTGATGAAATAGTTCAAGTTTCCAAGTCACCACTTCCCTTGATCAACTCATGAAAGGGGGGAGGTTAGAGTCTTATTTTGTTGCATTTATTGAAATTGCACACTTTGGTTCATAAACCATCATGCAATGAAATTGCTTGAGTTGATGGTTTGTGGACCAAGTTTACTACTCCTTTGATTTGTTCATGAAAATGAGGGGTGAGTTGTGCAAACAAACCCTTAAGAATACCTTGTGTATGCTCTATTTGTTCTCTATTGCAGCAAGGTGAACCCTGCAGCAGTGGCCGGCAAGCCACTCTCCATGGTTGGCAGACCACCTTTGATGGCCGGCCGGCTATCACTGGTGGCCGGCAACCCTCATCACTGGTCGGCCGGCCACTAATGCAAAATTCAATAGTGTGTTTGTGAGGCAAAGCAGAGTTATTCTGGAAGTGGACAACAGTGTATGTGTTCTTTGTGCAACAGAGGCTCTCTGGAAGCAAAACAATGGCTTTTTCGGGTGGAAAGCGAGCACGTGGATGAGCATTCCTCACGTATTGAGCCTGTTTCGTTTAAATATTTAGCTTAAATATTTGTTATAATTAATTAGTTTTAGCTAGTTGAATTTGGTAAAGTGTTGCAATTTGATTGGCTAGAATAGTTACTTAATTAATTTATTTGTTGTTGTAATAATTAGTTAAGTAGTATAGCTAATTATTCATTTCGGTTTGTAATAGTTAGCTTAATTAGCCTAACTTCAATTAGTTAATTAGCTAGTTAGTTTATTCGGACTCTCCTTCATGAGAGCGCAATGTAATAATGTTTGTATTCCAACCCCACATCTTTCTCCCTTTTATTTACTAGCTTATGATGGTTATTTTAGGGACATCACGTTTTATTTATCATACTTCATGTTTGCACCCATTTGTATTGCATGCACCGAGGCTCGATTCATCATTCTAACTGCATTATCAGTTATATATTCTTTGAATACGTGCTTAGACCGCATGTTATTTAATTGATCCATATTCCATATTAGTAGCCGAGCCTATTAGTTGCATATCGCATTAGTCATATTGCATAAGTTAGGATCATGCATTTTTCTCACTCTTTTGTTTATTTTGGCTTGGAGTACTAGGTGAGCCTTTACTTGCTTTAGCATATTGCATGAGTGTTGATGTTGCCATGTTTAGCATGCTTGTCATGAGGCTAAGTGCTTAAATAATAAACTACTTGAATGCTTATGGATGATGGCTTGTTGCTTGAATTGGAATAATTTGAGCAACGTTCATATGAGATCACTTTTTCAAGTGGTACATATTTCGAAACAATTTTCAAAACAAACATGAATCAAATGTTCCAATTTTTACAAATTTAGTCTATACTTGTGTGTGTGCGCATCACATAGTAATGCTAACCTAATAAATTGGAACAAGAGCATATAATGTGCATAAAATTCATATCATGATTAGTATAGGCCAATCTTTGATCGGGTAAGCGGAGGTGCTCAAATTCATTCATGACCTTCCCCTCTCGTGCCTAAGTTCCCAAACTAAGACAATCTTGGTGATGACGGACACGTGGCCTTTGGCACGAGTCATGGGTTTCCTAAATTTTTAAAAATATTTAGGTGGCAATTCTGTATCTGGCAAAGCAGTCTATTTTTGGCAATTTGATTCAAAATTGATTTTCTAAAAGATTTGCCGGATTGGGACTCTTTGGTGTTTATCTATTTCACATTGCACTTATGAGATCAGATTCAGAACCGCGGGAGTCCGATACTGTAGGGCTTATTTCGACTTCTGAAAGGGGGCGCGAAAAAGTCGAGCTACAATTTCTGGTGACTCCGCTGGGGAAATTAGAGAACTTGACTTGAACTTCATGATATGGAATTTTATCTACACTTATATGTTTCTTTGCATTGCATTTGCATTGGTGTGCCTAAGTCACTGTGTTTGGCATCTGCTATTCCTGGACGGTTTGCCAGAGACTTGCCCAAAAGCTTGCCAAATGGCTGACCAGTCATGGGCTCTGCCATGTTAGGAACACAACCCTTGGATTTGGACTACCGCTGTACCATTTTATCCTCCTTTTACTTCTTAGTATTAGGTGTGAGAGGTATATTAGGTAGTCTTGCTGAGGTACCCCTTTGACCATTTGGCCTAGCTGCATATAGTAAAGCTATAGTGATTGTTTCAAACTAGGATAGGATGCTCTCCCATATACAGGATGATGTGATACCACTTGTTTGAATAGTAAAGCCGTAGATCACTCCAAAGCTAGGACAGGGAAACCCTAAACCTCTCATAGGGGTGTTTTGAATGCTTTTGTGCAAAATGTGAACTCTTTAGGAATGTGTGGAGCCGAATTTCCTTGGATCAATAGAAACGAATGGACCAGTTCGGTCCAAAACATAGCCTCTATTCGGCGTCGATCTTGGTCAATTGAAGAGCCGAATAAAATAGCCGGCATTCGGAGCAGTAGAAAAAAGGCCGAGTAAAAGTACATATAAAGGATCAGGGATGGGCCAGGCCCTAAGGCCCAAGAGAATACTATAAATATAGGATCTTCAATCAGAGAAAGGTATGTGAGAACCATTACGCTTAACTTAAAATACAAGTAATCCAGAGTGTAGAGACTGACTTGTCCATCGGAGTGCTAATTCTGGCACCCTCGACCGGAGTGTTTATTCCTTTTCAGGTGATTAGCTGAGGATCACGAGCGTCCCCCAGGATCAGAAAAGTATTTCCAAACCACTTCTCCACAATTGGCGCCGTCTGTGGGAATACTCAAGCACATCCATGGCGGGCGTGACGGAAGATCCTCCGGCAGTCACTATCGACCCTACACCGCAAGATGAAACCACTCCAAGCAACATGCTTGGGCCAGATAATATTACCACAAGAAGGGCCTTGAACTTTGATTCACCCTCGACATTAGCACAAGAGACAATGCAAGCGATTATGGAGCAAGCAAAGCAAAACGAACAGAGGTTGGAGAACATGATCGCTGAGAACGAACGTCTCCATCAAGATTTAGCCTTGGAAGTAGCGAAGTCCAAACAAGCTGTATGCCAGGATTCGGAACGACCTCTGAGGGCAGGTGGTCGACGACTTCTAGCCCGACAACAGGACACTGACAGTGATTCTGACTCATTATCCCCGGAGCCCGAAAAGAAGGGTCGACTCGAAGCTACCAGTTCTTTCTGAAGAGAGTGTACGTGTAAGGCATAAGCGACGAAGAAATAGTTCAGACGAAGAAGACCAGCATGATCCTTTTGTACGACGGATCGCAAGGGTGGTCTTGCCCAAAAAGTTCAAAGCTCCGTCGTTCACTCTTTATGATGGAAAATCAGACCCCACCGATCACATTCGTCACTACAAGCAAGCCATGACAATGCATGCAGACAATGAGGCCCTCATGTGCCGACTATTTCCCAGCTGTTTGGGTCCACTAGTTGTCAGGTGGTATTATAAATTGGAGCCGACTTCGATCAAGAGCTTCCATCAATTACAGAAATCCTTCAGGGCCAGATTCATCACCAACGAGGTCCGAAACAAGCCGACTCTCTCTAGGCAATGCAGATCCGGCCAGGAGAAACACTAAGAGCGTATTCGGCATGCTACTGGGAGTGTTTTAATCTTGTTGATGACGCTTGCAACGACTCCATGGCCATCACCGCCTTCAAAATGGGTTTGCATCCTGACAGCGCTCTCCGCAACTCCTTGACTCGAAGACCCCCCAAAACGGTCTGGTCGTTGATGAAGAAAGTTGAGGAATACTACAAAGTGGAAGATGACGCCTTACGGGTTAAAGCCGGACACGTGGCCAACAAGACAGCCCCTCCTGAAATTGCTCAGCCGATAAGTTCCATACCACCTCAGAGCCCCAAACCGCGACACTGAGCTAAACGGGGACAAGAGACGGGATTCTCGCCGATCGAGCGACCAATGTCCCCACCAAGCAAATGAACAACTGCAAGTCGATGGCAGGCGCACAAGGCGCACTGACAAGAAATACACAGAGTTGTCAGAGCCGATCAGCGCGGTTATGTCCAAGATCCAACATCTTCCGTTCTTCAAATGGCCGTCCAAAATGGTGGGACCTCCCGAGACCAGAAGACGGGATGGGCGATGCGAGTATCACAAAGATCACGGCCATGATACTGAGAGTTGTTACACATTGAAGGATCGCTTGGAGGAATTGGTATAAGATGGTCGGCTACAACAGTACATCCGAAAAGGCAGCTCAACCAAAGCAATAGCCTTAAGACAGGATTCTCCTCTATTCGGCGTGATTCACATGATATACAGCCTGCCAATGCCATCCTCGGTGCACACGATTTAGTCACATCCCGACCCTCAAAATCAACTCACTCTAGCTAAACGGCCCTATGAAGCTGCGTGCATTACTTTTGATGATTCAAATTTGGCCGGAGTGACACTCCCCCACATCGATCCCTTGGTAATCAAGTTACGCGTAAACCGATTCACCGTTGAGCGCGTACTCATTGATCCGGGGAGCACATCGGAAGTTATGTATTACAAGACATTCACTAAACTCGGCTTCTCCGAATCGGATCTCTCTCCAGTACCTTATCCACTATTCGGCTTCAACGCCAATCCAGAATACCGTTGGGAAAATCACACTACCTGTTCGATCAAGTTCCCGAACAGTGGAAGTGGAGTTCTTAGTCGTCAAGCTGCCGTCGCCGTATAATCTCATTATGGGGCGAACTTGGTTACACACCATGCAGGCCATGCCGAGTACATATCATCAACTGCTACGCTTCCCGACAGAACGCGGCATTGAGCAGATCCGTGGCTCCCAAAAATCAGCACAAGCATGTTACCTCCTCGCTGGAAAGATGCCAAAGGAGTTGGAAGTGAATTCCATTGAGGTTCCGGATCGGGAGAGCCTCGACGATGTTGGGCGGCTCCCAAATGAAAAGGCCACGGAAGGCTTAGACCGAGTTGAAATCGACGGAAGCCCAGACAAGTTTTTCACGGTCGGCGCCTCCCTAAATCAAGCCGACATACAGACAGCAGCTAATTTCTTTCCTGCTCAGCAACCTTGATGTCTTTGCGTGGACTCCATACGAGATGTCGGGTATAGATCCGTCCGTTTCACAGCACCGTTTGAATGTTGACCCTAAGTGCAAGCCGATCATTCAGAAAAGCCGGCGGTCAGCTGCAGAGCACACTGCCGCCGTTGTTGAGGAGGTTGACAGGCTGCTTGACGCCGGGGCAATCAAGGAAGTGACCTACCCTACATGGCTCTCTAATACAATGGTGGTGAAGAAGAAAAATGGGACTTGGCGAGTGTGCGTCGATTTCACGGACCTAAACAAAACCTGCCCCAAGGATTGTTTTCCCCTACCCAGAATTGACCAACTTGTAGATGCGACGGCACGCCATCAACGTATGAGCTTCCTCGATGCTTACAGAGGCTACCATCAAATCGCCATGCATCCAGAGGACCAAGACAAAACTGCATTCCTCACCCCAAGAGGAACCTAATACTACAAGGTTATGCCCTTTGGGCTGAAGAATGCAGGGTCAACCTACCAAAGACTGGTCACTGCCATGTTCAAGGAGCAACTCGGCCACACTATGGAAGTGTACATTGACGATATGGTGGTCAAGTCCAAGGAAGAGCAGAATCATATAGCCGATCTGGAAGAGACATTTGGCATTCTACGTAAATATAGAATGAAGCTGAACGCTTCCAAATGTGCGTTTAGGATCGGCTTTGGCAAATTCTTGGGTTACATTGTCAACCATCGAGGAATTGAAGCCAACCCAAGGCAAATCATAGCAATCCTAGAACTCGGCTCCCCTCGATCGGTCAAGGAAGTTCAGAAGTTAATGAGGATGGCCGCCGCACTCAACAGGTTCATCAGTCGTTCCACGGACCGCTGCCGACAATTTTTTCATACACTACGGCAGGGCAAGGTTTTTGAATGGTCCGCCGAGTGCGAAGCTGCTTTCAATGGCCTTAAGACCTACCTCAGTTCCACTCTTGACAATGCCCTCGGCCGGTGATCCGCTCATTTTGTATCTGGCAGTTTTCGACCGGGCCGTTAGCGCCGTACTGATAAAGGAAGAATTGGGGGAACAGCGGCCAGTGTATTATGTAAGCAAGGCAATGGTTGACGCCGAAGCACGCTACCTTCCATTGGAAAACCTCATTTTGGTCCTCGTCATGGCAGCGAGAAAGCTGATGCATTACTTTCAGGGGCATAACATCGGGTACTAACGGACCACCCCCTCCGGTCGGTACTCCGTAGTGCAGAAGCATCAGGGCGCGTTTCAAAGTGGGCTCTTGAACTCGGCTAGTACAATATTCAGTTTCTGCCTAGAACCTCCATCAAGGGATAGGTGCTTACCGACTTTGTGGTCGAATTCACTGGGGGACTTGCCGATTTCACGTTCGATGAAATTCGACCTAAGCCGAGCTGGAGAATTTATGTTGGAAATATTTGGCAGTTGTACCGTGATGGATCATCCAATCAACGGGGCAGCGGAGCTGGAGTAGTAATCATGGCTCCCGACGGCGCAATAATTAAGCAGGCCATCAAACTCGGCTTCGAAGCAACAAATAACGAGGCCGAATACAAAGCCCTTCTGGCCGGTTTGCGGAATGCACATCTTCTGGGTGCTCGCCGTTTGCTGGTATTTTGTGATTCAAAACTGGTGATCAATCAGCTAAAGGGGGAGTACGCGGCCAAAAATGACCGTATGGCGGCTTATATGAAATCGGCTAGCACCTTGTTGGCAAAATTTGACCATCATGAATTGAATCAGATAACACGTTATCAGAACACACACGCAGATGCCCTGGCCTGCCTAGCCTCCACCATTAACTCAGAGATTAAACGGACCATCGAAGTAGGTTTCATCCCGGAGCCGAGCATTGGCCCTTCAGAGGAAGTCCAGGTCAATGTCATAGAAGCTGGACCGAGTTGGATGGATCCCATTGCTGCATTCCTGTCTTCCGAACAACTCCCAGAGGACAAAAAAGAAGCGCACAAGCTGCGAAACAAAGCCCTGCGATACTACTTGGATCCGCAAGGACAGCTTTATAAAAAATCCTTTTCTGGTCCATATTTGGAATGTGTGCAACCGGACAAAGTCGAAGAGCTTCTGACTGAAATACATGAAGGCAGTTGTGGTGCCCATTCTGGCGGGCGCTCTTTGGCTTATCGAGCCGTGACTCAGGGGTATTACTGGCAAACAATGAGAGCCGACACCGAATGTTACGTGAAAAAGTGAGAACAGTGCCAGAAGTTCTCTCCTTTGACCCATCTGTCTGCTGAAGAGCTAAGCTCCATAACCAGTCCTTGGCCGTTCGCCCAATGGGGACTTGACATCATCGGACCACTACCTCGTGCCCCGGGTAACAAGCGATTCTTGATTGTCGCGACAGATTATTTTACAAAATGGGTAGAGGCGGAGGCACTAACGCGCATCCGAGATACCGATGTAAAGCATTTTGTGTGGAGAAATATCATAACATGATTCGCATTCCAAGAGCACTTATCTTAGACAACGGCACCCAGTTTGATTGTGGTGTCTACCGAGAGTTGTGCAGCAAGTATGGTATCTGGCCTTACTTTTCCATACCGGCTTATCCGCAAAGCAACAGTCAGGCTGAAGCCTCCAACAAATCCATCCTGGACGGCATCAAGAAAAGGTTGGAGAGAACTAAAGGCAAATGGGTCGAAGAATTGCCGAGTGTGTTGTGGGCTTATCGAACTACGCCGAGGCGATCTACTAGGGAAACGCCGTTTGCTCTATGCTTTGGAACCCAGGCAATCATACCCTTGGAGATCGGCCTCCTAACCTTGAAATCGAAAGTTTTTGATATGGGCCAAAACGACATGATGCTAGCCTTGGATTTGATTCTAATTGAAGAACGAAGAGACCGTGCCCTTGCATCCATGGCGCGGTATTAGTAGCAGCTTGCTAAGTCGTATAATCAACGTGTTCAGCTGCGCCGCTACACACCTGGAGAGTTGGTTTTGAAGAAAGTACTCCCAGCTGCCCGGAAACTGGCTGATGGAAAATTGGGTCCTAACTGGGACGGCCCCTATCAGGTCGATTTGATCGCGGGAGTAGGGGCATATCGGCTCAAAGACATGTCTGGAAGAAGTCTGCCATGGCCTTGGAATTCAACGCACTTATGCAAATTCTATCATTAAACCTGACTTGTGGGGAATGATACTAGCTTTGAATAGCTCACCATGTACAAATTCCACTTTTGTAATGCAAGGATTCCTGTTTACTTACTGCGAAATCTAGTTCAAAAGTGTTCCGATAAAAGCCTCCGGATTCGGAGCGCCCTTCGTTGATATAACGATTGGCCAAATAAAGTCTCCGGATTCGGAGCCTCATCAGCGCATAACGCCTTTAGGCCGACAAAGCCTCCGGATTCGGAGCGCCCTTCATGGATATCACGATTGGCCAAATAAAGTCTCCGGATTCGGAGCCTCATCGGCGCAAGACGCCTTTGGGCCGACAAAGCCTCCGGATTCGGAGCGCCCTTCGTGGATATCACGATTGGCCAAATAAAGTCTCCGGATTCGGAGCCTCATCGGCGCATGACGCCTTTTGGCCGACAAAGCCTCCGATTCAGAGCGCCCTTCGTGGATATCACGATTGGCCAAATAAAGTCTCCGGATTCGGAGCCTCATCGGCACATGACGCCTTTGGGCCAACAAAGCCTCCGGATTCGGAACGCCCTTCGTAGAAATCACGATTGGCCAAATAAAGTCTTCGGATCCAGAGCCTCATCGGCGTATGATGCCTTTGGGCCGACAAAGTCTCCGGATTCAGAGTGCCCTTCATGGAGATCACGATTGGCCAAATAGTCTCCGGATTCGGAGCCTCATCGGCGCATGAGGCCTTTGGGCTGACAAAGTCTCCGGATTCGGAGCGCCCTTCGTGGAGATCACGATTGGCCAAATAAAGTCTTCGGATTCGGAGCCTCATCGGCGCATGACGCCTTTGGGCCTTAAAAGCCTTCAGGTTCGGAATGCCCTTTGTGGGTCACGATTGGCCATGTTTAAGTCTCCGAATTCGGAGCCAGGGCCGTGCATAACGCATGTGTGCCGAATAAATATTTAATGTGGAATGCTCTGTTAAGTCAAGCCGGCAAAAACCGTTTACATATTAAAGCATATAAACATTCGAAATGAAATGCTTAGTTAACTCGGGCCGGTCAATGTTTATTCAATCATTTAAAATACATTTATTCAAACATTCACACAATGAAAAACAATTGATGCAAACACGTGTGTGCCGAATAAGAATTACAACGAAACACAAACATTTAAAATAAAACATTTTATTCAATCAGCCAATGATTACATAGTTTTGAACGCAATCTGCGTTTGCGCATTACAATGAGTATTTTTATCCGGCGTCACCCTCATCCTCATTCTGCTCGACTTCAAAGGCGGAAAAGGGAAAATGATTACGTTGGTATAGCGACAACGCCGAATCAACGCCCGATGCTCGGAGAGCTTCCGCGGCTTGAAATGCCTTGATCCAACCGTGCTTAAATCCACGATTTTCACATCGGCAAACTTCTTCGGCAAGCTTTTCCCGTGTCTTCTCTATCCCTACTTTCCGGCCTTCATGGAAGCCTTTTTCATAAGCCCTCCCTTTCGCGGACTCTATCGCAAACATGCTTGCCGTATCACGATCGGCAAGTGTAGTACTGATAAGCCGCTGGGTCACCCTTTCTTCCACGACTGGGTTAGCCTGTCTGACTGGTTGTGTCTGAGCGGCCTTGAGCTTCCTTAGCTCGAGCTCAGCCGCTTCCGCGAGCTTCCAAGCTTCGAATGCGTTCATCCTTCTTCTCTATTTCTCGTCTGGCAGCACGAAGGCGCATGCCAATTTCGTAGGCAGTGTACAGCCCTTTCACCGCCCCATGAACGCCCTCTCGAAACACCTCGAAGTCAGGTCGACTAACCATCGACTACTGTACTTCCGGTGAAAAAATCTGTCGTGCGAATTTGACCGCCACGTTCGGGTCCTGGATGATGGAATCTGCCTCTGTCATCGGTCTGATCCCAATGAAAACAGAAAAGCTCAATGGGCGTGGTGGTCCGCTGGCCTCACTTCGCGAACGAGGCGAGCTCCCCCGCTGGCGCTTCTCCTTCCTTGGTGACCTGCTTCATCGACGCGGAGAGTGGCGCCTCTCGTGCTCTACAGGTGCCCTACCTCCCGTACGGGGAGGCTTTCCACCTCGATTCATCGATGAGTCCAGCTTCGCCAAAGTCCTGCCTTCTCCCTTACTTTTAAAGAAAACTCTGGCCGACATTCACACTTTTCCGGCCACGAAAGACGAGCAGAATTGAGTCGCTTTATGAAACCTAGATGGAATTTCTCAACCCCTTTTTAATCACTTAGGAGTGCACCCCACTCCCGAGGCGACATCATCAATGCGCGCACTCCAGCGACCACTAATATTCAGCATTATTGATTCATTTCGATCTAGAAGTGATATTCGGAGTTCATACATTGGCTGGGGCAAGGGCAGATTTATCAATCTGATCGGCAAAATACCTAAGCCTGATGCCGACCGATTTGTGTCACAGCCACTCCATGAACTAGTTCTATTCGGCCTTTGGAGTTCATATATTGGCTGGGGCAAGGGCAGATTTATTAATCTGATCGGCAAAATACCTAAGCTTGATGCTGACCGATTTGTGCCGCAGCCACTCCATGAACTAGTTCTATTTGGCCTTTGGAGTTCATACATTGGCTACGGCAATGGCAGATTTATTAATCTGATCGGCAAAATACCTAAACCTGATGGCGACCGATTAATATGATCGGCCAAATACCAAAGCCCCACGAACTAGTGATATTCGGCACGTCTACATGAACGTTAGTCTACCGCGCGACAGACATCAATAGTTTTACCCAAAATACCAAAAACAAAACAGTAATCTTCATTGATAACTACAATTAAATACAGGAAATGATGCAAGGTAAGGGAAATATTCATTCATAAATTGAATACAGCATAGCCATCATTTTATACTGAAAATTACCCCAAGCAAATAGTTGTCTACTAAGAAAACGAAACATGATTACAAAAAGATACAATGAAAACACCTAACAAAACTAAAGTGATCCCCAAATCAATCCTCAGGATCAGACTCAAGCGGCTCAACGTCCACTTGCTCGTATGGAATCGACATGTCCAATGTCACTCCAGCGGCAGCAAGGGCTTTGAGCCACCCATGTTTGAATCCCCAATTCTCGAATTTGGGGACCTCTTCTACATAGTTTTCAAGAGCGGCGCTCTTCCCAGCCTCAAATGCTTCGGATGCCTCGGAATTGACTTTTTCCTTCGCCGCCTTGGACTCTGCCAACTCGGCTTCCAACTTGGCAAGTGCCTCCTTGTCCAACTTGAGCGATTCCTCGTTCACGTTGGCCCTCTCCTCGGCTTCCGCTCTGAGCTAGTCAGCAGTCTGCGCCCTTTCCTTCTCAGCTTCGGCCCTCGCATTTTCCATTGTTGCTCTCATCGCTTCAAACTCGGCCCTACTTCGCTGACCCTCCACTTCCGACTGCAAACGGCCAATCCTTTCAACGGCATCATGCTGGCGGCGGCCTAATTTGGCAATCCTTCTGACCGTCTGCAAAACAAGTTGGGATCGTCACATACCAAGAAATACCGCTTGCAAACAAAACCAAAACAAGGAGTAAGAACGAAGTTACATACCAGGAGGGCCGACTGGGCAGCCAATGCTATTGCTACCAAATCTGACTTCGCCCGAAAGGTTGCCTTATCAACCAGCAATGAGACCGAGGCCGCCAAGCTCAACGCCACAACGGGATCCTTCAAGGTTGACGCTTCGGAGGAGATCGGCGTGTTTTTTATCTTTGGTTGAACAACGAAAGGAATAACCACATCTGATTCCTCCAATTATGGCCATTTATTGACAGGGTTCTCCTTAGAGCCGGCCTCGCCCTCGGCGGCATGTTTCTCTCCCCGATCTGAAATCGGCCGTTCTTCCGGATTCGGAAGATCGGCCGCCTTTTCCGTCTCTGCCACGTTAACGTGAGCCATTTCTTCTACAACAATAGGTTCGACGGATTCAGTCGGGATAAGTCCAGAACGGATGGCCTCGGCTTTCTGTCGGGCGGCCATGCGTTTGGCGTTTCTCTTTCGTGCCTTCTACGTGAGATTTTCCCTAGCCATACCCTCAAAATAATCGCCGGAAGGTCTCCCAAATTTGTAAAAATATCTTCGAAGGCGTCCCATCGGGCTGATGTAGACGGAGGGTCAGACGAGTTTAATCCGACTTCCTCAAAGGCTGAGTTAATAGCTTCGTCAACCTCCACTGCCAACTGGTCCGGATCCTCGGCGATTGGTTCGGCCGCTTATTCTTTTACGTGTTCAGAATCGGATGTTTCTAATCCAATCTGTCTCAAGTTTTTGAAGTTGGGGAAGATGAGGGCTGTAAGATGGTTGTCACCTTGTGCGATCGGAATGCTGTCTGCCGCCGAGAATTTTATGTAAGTCGGCTCGTACCGCAGGAGAATGTGAGCCGCCCTCCCTTGTTTTTGAAGGTTTGGACGGCTGACGAACTATAGCACGGTTTTAATTGCTGCAAGTACAACGTCGTCGTCTGAAACTAACACTCTCTTCAAGTTGCTGCCTGCATAAACAAAACGATTAGATGTGCATAGTGCCGAATACATACATGGAAATAACAAACAAATACATGGAAATAACATAAACAAAAGTGATCTAATCGGCCACCTGGTTCGCCTTTTGCCTTGCATAATTATTCTAATTATGAGGGCGGAGTCCGAAAAGACCCCAGTATCGAAGAACGGTCTTCAAAAATGGGTGAAGGAAAAAGCGGACTCCGCCCTCAGCAATTGATAGGAGAGGAAAGACGATTGTGCTCTCATCATCCCTCTCCATATCAGTGGTGCTGTCTGCCAAAAGTGACAGATGGACGTCATCGGGGATAGAACAATGGCGTCGAAAGCCGGAGATTCGATCCACTGAAAGGAGCTCCTTCAGATGTTTTGCCATTTTTTGCCAGCCCAGGGATTATGGAAAACTAAAAGCAGACGAGGGAGGGGGATCAAAAATGAAGGAGAAGAAAACTTACAGGGGACGAAGGGAAAGACAAGAAACAAGGAGTTGCAGAAGCTGCGAAGTGAAAAAGTTACACTAGAAGGCGAGCCAGATATCTTTGAGTATTCAGAACATATATTCGAAGAGACAATTTCAAATCACATTAAATGGAGGCAGTGTACGAAGGGGCGGGAAATCGTTACAATGACCAAAAAGCGTGTACGCGTTCTGACACACATTGGGAAGAGGATTAACCACTGAATTTTTGACTTCCCAGGCTAGAGGCCAAACATGCCGACTAACTGATGCTAGTGGAGTGTTTGAGGGGCAATTGTGGGAGCCAAATTTCCTTGGATCAATAGAAACGAATGGACCAGTCCGGTCCAAAACATAGCCTCTATTCGGTGTCGATCCTGGTCAATTGAAGAGCCGAATGAAATAGTCGGCATTCGGAGCAGTAGAAAAAAGGCCGAGTAGAAGTACATATAAAGGATCAGCGATAGGCCAGGCCCTAAGGCCCAAGAGAATACTATAAATATAGGATCTTCAGTCAGAGAAAGGTATGTGAGAACCTTTACGCTTAACTTAAAATACAAGTAATCCAGAGTGTAGAGACTGACTTGTCCATCGGAGTGCTAATTCTGGCACCCTCGACTGGAGTGTTTATTCCATTTCAGGTGATTAGCTGAGGATCACGAGCGTCTCCCAGGATCATAAGAGTATTTCCAAATCACTTCTCCACAGAATGTATGATGCAATCCCCGGAGAGTCTTAATATTGAGGCGATTCCTTTCAAACTTGAGGGTCATATCAGAATCATATTTGGGTCGAAATCTTGGGGTTTGTGTTTGATATGGGTGAATTTTTAGGAAAACTAGAACCGGGGCCAAAATTATATCTTGTTTTGTTTTGACCAACACAACCGATATCCTGATCTGATGGAGTATTTCGTTTTTAAATGCCAGGTTTGTCCGAGCCAGAGAAAGAGCAGTAACTAATTTAGCAAAGGCTAAGCCCAATCCAACCCGAAAAGCCTTAACCCATCACAATCTATCCAATCCTAGAAAAAATCTATTCAGCAAAGGTCTAGTCCATTTGACCCCCAAAAGACCGGCATCCATCCGCTACCGAAAGACCCATTCTAAAAAACCAATCCAATCAAACTTGTTTAGACTAATCCAGCTCAGATACATCAAGTATAACCAGGTCAAAATCCTTGTCAGTCAGCTCTCAGCTTACACCCATCCATTTTCCCGATTACCAACTCAGCAGACTCATGATGACTCAGAGTCCGGAAGAAGTTGTGGCCATGATAACGGCGTTAAACCAGGGAATTGCCATGCAAGATGAGACCAATGTTGAAATGCAACACCCATCTGGGGCATCTACCACACATTTAGTCCTGGGCCCTCAGCTGAACTTTGACCCACCTCCGCCAGCTGAAAATCCGCAGGGTCCAGATCCTCGAGAAGGCTTGGCTCAAGCTCGAGTTTTTAGACCTCTAGTGCAGCCTAATGAGGGACTTTATCCCCATGATATTAATGAGCTCGATCCAACCTTGTTGAAAATTGCTAACCTTAAGAAGCAATTTAAAAAGGCACAGGGCATTAACTCCATTCCTGACATTGAGGAAGGGTACACCGAGGCTGTCATAAGGCTCCTAGACAGATTCAAAATGCCATGCATTGACCATTTCGACTGGTCTGGAGATCCTATGGTACATATCCGGCTTTTCTTGGACGTCTTGAAACCAATGGATCTGACTGAGCCTCCGAAACTCTCTCTATATGGAAAAACCCTGCCGGGCATAACAGCCACTTGGTATGCCAAGTTGGAGGATAAAGTGAAGCAGAATTGGGAAGAATTGGCTGAGACGTTTCTCAATCAGTATTCTTACAATAACCAAATTGAAACGACCACCCAGGACCTTGAAGCAACCCACCAGAATCCTGAAAAGCCTTTTATGGAATTTGTTACGAGGTGGAAAACAAAGGCATCACAAATGAAAGATCGACCTTTTGAGAGGGACCAAGTGCGGATAGTGGTGCAGAACCTTGAGCTTGATATGTTACAAAAGTTAATAGTTGTTGCACTATTCATTTTCAAAACTTTTCATGAGTTAGGAGTTCAGATTGAGAGTGCATTCAACAAAGGGATTATTCCCCCAACAAGCGAACCAACAAAAAGGGTTTTTTTCCCGGAGTACCAATGCTGATAGTAGCACTATTTCCAAACCCCTGAAGTCAATACCGTCACCACTACCAAAACTGCAAACCCTTTTGCCAATGCCAACCCACAAATAGCTGACCTAACCCGAGCTTAAGGTAGAATTTTCACTCCCCTCTATATGAGCCTAACCAAAGAACTAAAAGTCTTGATGGAAAAAGGGTATTTCAAAGCCCTTGATCCTCAACCTCTGCTTGACCTACTCCTGCCAGACATAACCCCACCCAATACTGCGTGTATCATTAGTAGTGCGATCATGGAACCAATCGTTGCTACCACCTTCGTCATGAGGTTCAGAATCTCATCGACAATCAGATGATAGCTCCACCTCAAGACCCCAATGTTACCACCAACCACTTTCCATCCATGACCAAGTATCTCCTCCCCGCCTTAACCTCATCCATACATTGCCATCCACCTTCAACCCCAGCATATACATCACCTCGGCCTATTTACCCAAGCCTGAGGTGTTTATTCTAGAAAGCACTGATTTGTACATGATGGATGCATCCAATCTGGTTCGAGTACGCCAAAAGTGCCAAATGGCCGAACCCACTATTGCTGAAATGTCAGGAATAATTGAAGACCTTCAAGGAACAGTGGTAGATTTAACATTTGGGGTTTCGATCCCATCACTAAGCTCCTCAATCTTGGGGCGAGCTGCAGTTGAAAAGGGCCAACCCAAAACTATCTCAAGTTTAGGTGATGACAGATCAACAACAAATGGGCTTCGCTTTGATATAGCCACCCAATCCCTTGGCCAAGCAGAAGTATGTGGCAAGAATAAAGCCGGGACAAGTAATGATCCTTATGCACAACTCTGGTGGGCTATTGAGACTTTGAAAGTCAAAGGGTTGAACAAGAAGCAAGTGCTTAAAGTTGTTACAAAGACTTGCACAACACTTTTGTCGCTCGGGATGAGAGCATTTTGAATTAGGGGGCAAATAATGGAAATGGATGCTTTATCAGAAATACCCATCCTAATTCCAATCCCAAGCCCATGAATACCCAATCAACACCCGCCAACCCATTTGCCAATGTTTCTAAACCTAGTGCTTCCTCATCCCCAAAACGAACCTTCACCCAACTCTATATGAGCCTAACCTGTGCATTGAGGGTACTGATGGAGAAAGGGTATCTCAAACCACTCAATCCTCGACCTCTCCCTAATCCTCTCCCATCTAAACACGACTCTACCCAATATTGCACAGTCCGTCAGGAATACGATCACTATACTGACCATTGCTTTTACCGTCGCCATGAAATTCAAGACCTGATTGACAAAAAGGTCATCACCCCACATGAAAATCCCAAAATTGTCAATAATCCTCAATAGATTACCACTCCATAACATAAAACCCATACACAACTTTCCAACAACCAACCATTACCCTAGCCAACACAACATACCTGCCAATGGGCCTAAACCCACTGTGTTCATTCCTGAATCTTCTGACTCCGATTTGAGCAAAAAGAACAAAATCTTTGAAGAGATAGAAAGTTTACTTGATCTTGGTGAGTTCAAGCTTGATGAAGCACTGAGCTCTCTAGAGATGTGAGCACTGGTGGTTGGGATGATGAATCTTAGTCTCCGCTAGGGTAATTGTCAAAAGCACTTGGGAAGGACTTTCTGAACTAGGGGCATGGTGTGAAGAAGCAATTGTTTCGATCAAGGAGATGTGTGGGGACAACCGGGGTAATTATGAGATTCAATCTGTGAGACTTAGTTTAAAAGTCTAAAATCAATCTTGCTGGGTGTGGGTGTTAGTATTGCTGAATTAAAGGCAGGTCTGGACCTTCCCGTGGGCTATTTGAAGTTGTTTTTGAAATTTTACAAATGGACTTGGAGAAAGGACCCCCCCTTTTTTTGTCTCAAAATGCTTATTTTGTTTTGAATTATGTCTTGCAAATAGTTGTGTTGTGAATTTTATTTTCTGTCTTTTCTTGCGTTGTTACATCAGTTTAGTCTTTTCCCTTGAGTTGCTCTCATGTACCCTCAGGTTATTATCTTTATAAGAAAGTAGGAGTCAAGTTTCTGATCATTTTATTGTGCCTATAGTGATGCATGTGTGACCTTTTGCAAATAGAAAAAGGCTTTAAATCTGTTTTTGAATTTATTTTTTGAATGAAATTCTGTTAATAAGCTCGAGTGTTGAGAAGGATCCCTTGAATGGTTTGAGTGAATTCTGACTTATCGACGCAAAGTCATTCATGATTTCAAAATTTTAAGTTGTTTCTTTTGCAAAATTTGCGAAGATAGATTCAGAATTGTGCGTGGTATTCTACATTGTCCTGGGGATTCTCTTCGCATTAGGCGATCATTGTTGCAAGTACAAGGTAGCTTTCAGACCTACAAGTACAAGGCGGCTTTCAGACCTCACAAGTCATAGAATTTCTCCTCTGGCATTTTCATTATTTCAAAGAGAAAAGGATAAAAGAAAAAAAAGAAAAGAAAGCGAAAAAGAAAAAAAAAAAATAAAATAAAAAGAGAAAAGAAAGAAAAGGGAAAAGAAGTCAACCATTAAGCCAAGGGCATCCATTGGAATGAAATCCAATCAACTATGAGGAAGGGAACTCTTGTCTGAATTCGGGGAAGCCAATGCAAGAAGGTACCACATTGCGAGACGAACCAACTCTGAAAATGGAGTTAAAGAATGGAAGAAGGCATGCACAAAAGAATGGAGAGCCAAGCTCAAATTGAGGCGAAGCCAGTTCCAATGTTAGGGCAAAAATGACCATTGATCAAATTCACCACAAATGTTATAACATTATCCTTGAAAGGCTCGCTAGGCCGAAAACCTGAAAGGACGACCTAGGCAAAAGTTAGAGCATGAAAAAAATGAGAAATTAAAAAATATAGCTCGCAAGGTTGAAAACCTGAAGGGGCGATTTTGACAAAAGTTAGAGCATAAAAGAAGAGTGGCAACACCCGAGTGAACCTTAGCCATGAACTACGTTGACCTGATTCCATTCTTGGGATACGTAGGCAACTTCATCCTGAAGTTCGGTCTTAACCATATCTATGTGACTACATCATTATGATTGAGTGCTACATCATAATGTACCCACATTTCACTTGCTTATTATCATGAATCAAAAAGTGGCAACCCACTTTTTTTGATAAGAAATCTATAACAAATCTATATGATAAGAAATATCTGATACGTTATGTTTCAAATTTGCTTGTTATACATATTGTGATCTGATCCCTGCTTTGTTTATGTCGAACCTGTAATCTGCCCTTGGGCTTTGTATAAGGAGGAGTCGAATAACTAAGGAACCCCGCCTATAATCCGTGTCTGTCCACATAATACTGACAAAGCAATAGCTAACCACCAAGTAAATTGTTGGTAATGTGATAGTTACTGTAAGAATCAACATCCTATCTTTAGAAGAGAAAAACACGTCTGTGATAAAATTTTGGGTGAATATGGCAAATTATCAAGCCAACCCCTATGTTGTATTTGACGGCAATAGACAAGCTGTTCGGGGTGCCACTGTGAATTTTGACAAGAAAAAAAAAAAAATTATAGATATTATATATATATTCTATATTATATAAACAAAATAAGTAAACCCTGGAGTGGTGATGGAAAAGGAAGAAGGGAAGCGACGCACTTAGTTGTAGTAACTGAATAGAAGACTTAAGAAGAGTGGGTGTGGTACTACATCATTATGATTGAGTGCTGCTATACGATCTAAATATGATTCCTCACTTATCTTTAATTGGCTCTTTTTGTTTAAAACGGCAACTGTCGTAATTCTATTTGTTACTTAGATTGTATTCATGAATGTCTCCAAGTTTTTATGCTGATAAATCTGCATGAAGTTATGTAAATGTTAGTCTAATTGTTGACCGGGGTGTGATTTTCTTTCTAATTTGGCACTTACCAGTAATGTTATCAAAAACTAACAATGTGTATTGGGATTTCTTATTTTTGTTTTGCTGTTGTGCTAACTTTTGTTTTAAAGATGTGTCGTTCTTATAGATTTGTTAAAACCAATGTACGTAATTCTAAACTACTATAATGGTATGCTTTGGAATATTGTGAACATTGAAGACTGTGAGACTAGTGGATAATACTTCAGCGCTCCTTTATAACGGCCGAAATAAATTATACATGTTTAGGTAGGGCCCTGCTGGGTGAACTTTGATGTCTGACTGAATTATACACAATCTGACTTGACTCTTACCATGAAAATGAGTGAAAAAAAAAAGTGGTTGGGATTAATGTATGCTACAAAAATATGATTTATGTGACTCATGAGTGAAGGTAACAAAATCTATTATATTCTGTATTTGGAAATTGTATGCTTCTATCCGTGAAAATTTCTTGTATCAAACTTATGGATATGATTCGATATCCTGCCTATGGCGATTATATGCTGTAATGCCTGTTCTGGATTCATGTAATCTTGTCCTGTGATATTTTGTTTTACGTGCCCACTGCATATTAAGTCGACTGGTAAATAAACGGTAAGATATGATTGTGGCGACACCTTTGAATGATTACGGTAAGGACCGGAGTAATCTATAAATCATTTGAACTGCAGCGTTATGTGAACCCTTTAAGAAAAGGAGGCACTGAAATGAGATTAAGATTTCTACCTTATTATACGTTGAAACAAGTTTGGAGGACCAACTTAATTAAGGGGGGAGAGTGTATACCCCGACCCTCGTACATAATTCTGTATCCTTTCAGTCCTCTATTCTGTGTCTTTGAATATCTATTGTGAAATTGTATGTGTAAGTATGAAAAATTGCATGGAACTTAGACAAATGGGTCTCTATCTGTTGAGTTGAAATCTTATCTGTTACACTTAAATTCTTTGAAGCTAAAATTGGGCACCTTAGAGACCTAATTCTCAGAAATTGATTTGATATTTGGAATCTGCATGATTTTTAAGCTCTAATGGGATTTTCTGTGAAATTTTCATTTCGGCATCATAAAGCGATTGATTTTGTCTTTTATGCTCCTATATATTCTAATATATATATATCTAAGTCTTGTTTGAGCTTATGGTAAAAAAAAACGTGAGGCTCTAAGGGAGGAAACTAGAGAGAAAAGAAGAGAGAAACGTAGGTGAAGAATTGGGGGAAACTGATTCACCAAGGAAGCTAACAACTTATTGGATTTGTGTGATTTCTTTCAAGGTAACGTAAGTTCTCATGTTGTGATGGTTGAAGATTGAAATATATGTTTGTATTTGGTTCATGATAGATCTATGTTGATTGTGAGGGTTTTCATGAATTGGTTACTTCAACACCTTAATTGTGGGATGATGAATTATACTTCAAATCTTTGGTTTATCTCATCATTCTATGCATCTATGTGTTGTGTTTGAAGAACTTAACTATAGAATGGAATTTAAGGGAGATTAATGATTTGTTGAAGCCTCTAAGTGAGGGTAATTGCTATAATCAAGTAGAATCCATGTTATGGTGATGTGAGGTTGAAGTATTGCATTAGATTCATCTTTGGTTGCATGAAAATTGGGATTTGATTGCTAAATTTTGGGTTGGAATCGTGCTGCCCTGAATCTGGGTCGAAGGTCCGCTCGAGCAGAGACAGGTACGCTCGAGCGGGAAAATTTATCTTTCAGTAGTTTGCTCGGAATTACCCTGTCCGCTCGAGCGTAGAAATGTCCGCTCGAGCGTAAAAACCAACCTTCCAGTATTTTTGATAGCATTGTACTGTGCGCTCGAGCGCACAAATTAGCGCTCGAGCGGAGGACTGTTTTGTGACAAGAAAATGTGTTTGTTCAGTTTTACGTGCCGAACTCTTTGGTACTTTTAGAATAATTTTCTGATGAGTTTATGATAGTTATAAATTCATACGAATTGCGGTAACACATGAATTGACTTCCTAAGAATTTAAAAAGGAAAGAATACTAATTTTATCAGTCTGGTGTACAGGGCACACTCCAGAAGGAACTGGTACGCCACTACAACACTGTGAGTAATAGTACGCTATATGTACATTTTACTTTCTGTTATAACGCTCTAATCCTTGTAAGTGATTTCACTTCAAATGGAAATACGTGTGAACGTTGAAAAAACTGCATACAGTGGTGTAACTATGGAATTATTCTGCTCTGTCTATATTACATATTCACTTTTTGTCATCTGTAAGCAACTGGTATTATTTCCTGTTATTACAAGGCAACTATTTTGATGGATCAAATGCACATACTGTTATCCGCAAATTAAGGACATTGATTCATGATAATAAGCAAGTGAAATGTGGGTACATTATGATACTATAGTATTTATGTACCCTTGGAATTAATGGATGTTGTTGGCACTTTGTGATAAGTAACTTAAATATGCTAACTCCTCTAAATGATAAAAAGAAACTATGTGTCTCTATATGGCTGTAAGGCTAGTCTGTTTTGATGACACTACGGTTGTTCCGCTATGATACTCGTTTTGTTTATGATATGACATGAGGAAACTTATTGACTTCTGGTGTGGAGCAAAGTGTTGTACGGAACTAAGTGCTACACTTTAGTGGGAGCCACCTCTAGAATCCGTACGAGCCACCTCTTGAGTCCATGCACATTTCTGTATATTTCTGATATATCTGTGTGCCGAAAGGCTATCTGTGTGCCGAAAGGCTATCTGTGTGCCGAAAGGCTACCTGTGCCGAAAGGCTATCTGTGTGCCGAAAGGCGACCTGTGCCGAAAGGCTATCTGTGTGCCGAAAGGCTACCTGTGTGCCGTAAGGCTATCTGGGCTGAAAGGCCAATCTGATAAAGTTGGGCCAATAGGTCAATCTGTTAAAAATTAGGTAATAGGCCAAGAGCCGTCCGAAGGTAAAACCGTATTACTTTTGTACTTGAGTTGATGCATGTACAGCTACGCATTATGATTTAATTGTTTAAGTACTAATATTCACTGAGCTTGTCTCATTCTGTAATTTTGTCTGATTTCTGTAGGAAGCCAGCTTGGAGATCCGTTCTAGCAATTGCATTTTTGTCAGCATAAGGATAACCAGGCACCTAAAGGAACCCTTGCATGATTGTCTATGTATTTTTTGTACCCATATGTGGTTGGTCAAGGTTATTGTACCTAATGTTTTGTATACCTAAAGTCTGAGCTGAGTTTATAGACGTATCTGTAACCTAATTTCATGTACATATTTACTGTAAGTTAAATTTCAAGATGGTCCTGGCATTTTGGTAGTTGCTCAATGGATGTATCCGAATGTTGTTCTAATTTTACTGCTTCCGCACAAGCCCCAAAAATCAATTATTATAGGTCATTCTGTCTGTTTCTGAGTAGGTCATGCCCAAACCTTTTAGGGGCGGGTTAGGGGCGTGACATGCATAGCACTGTCTTGTGCATTTTACTTTACATTGCACTATCTTGTGCATTTCATCTTACATCGCGCTATCTTGTGCATTTCATCTTACATCGCACTATCTTGTGCACCTGCATAGCACTATCTTGTGCATTTCGTCTTACATCACAATGTCTTGTGCATTTCACTTTACATTGCACTATCTTGTGCATTTCACTTTACATCGCACTATCTTGTGCATTTCACCTTGTATAGCACTATCTTGTGCATTTCACCTTACATAGCACTATCTTGTGCATTTCATCTTACATCGCATTATCTTGTGCATTTCACTCTGCATCGCACTATCTTGTGCACTTGCATAGCACTGTCTTGTGCATTTCACTTTACATTGCACTATCTTGTGCATTTCATCTTACATCACACTATCTTGTGCATTTCGCACTATCTTGTGCACCTGCATAGTACTATTTTGTGCATTCACCATGTATCGCACTGTCTTGTGCACTCTCTTGGTCTAAGAGATCTAAATCCTCTAAAGGTGCAATTCCTTTGGTGTTTGTCGTGCCCGAACGACTTTCGGTGGTCTGGTATAGCCATCTGCCTGTGTTTATGCTGAGTTCCTAGGAGATCAATTGAGATGGTGGAAACTAGAGTTCGAGTGGCCAAGGCCTAAAATGTAAAGGTTCGGGATTTTCGAGGCTAAAGTCTGGTTTAAATACCCAGGGGTATATCCTCGGCTTGAAATCTATATGGCAGCCCCATAGGTTGAGGTAGTGTGTATGCGCCTCAATTCTGGATATGAACCAACCTAGTCTGTCACCCTATTGGAGAATAGGGAAAGTTGCAAACATGGCCAGGGAGAAAAGTAGTACCTATGGTATGGAAGTGTGAAGATGAACCAAGAAAAAGAGGAAGATCCCTAGCAACATGAGGTAAGTCATCACCAATTGCTCCTGTAAGGTACTTCTACTTCCTAGCTGCTACATCATATCCATTATTACCTATTACATCTATTGCATGCATCTACTACATTATCTATCGCATCTAGTACATCATACCATTTTCTCACCTGCATCCTTTCCATGTTAAGCTTAGTTTGGCATGTGCTCGTACCTTTCCCTAGTTAAAACATAGTTTTGTCATGTGTAAGTACCCATGTTGCACTGAGGCCAATATTGAGGGTGTCAACACCTTTTCTGTGTTAGACGTTGTTTGTTTTGTGTCCATAACTTTTCTAGGAAAGACATAGTTCAGCTTGCACGCCTTATTCACTGCATCCATTGTATTCATTGCATTGTACTTTGTCTTATTGCATTCAGCACTCAGGATCATTTTCTTTCCCCAACAGATCATTCCTCACTTATATCATACTACCCAATTATTTGTATTCTTTCTCTTTCTATGAAAAACATAGTTTTGCATGTGCTCGCACCCCTTTCACGTTGAAACATGGTTCTGTTATGTGTAAGTATCCATGTTACGCTGAGGCCAATATTAAGGATGTAGGCACTTAGCCTGTGTTAGGCGCCATTTGGCTGTGCCCACTTCTTTTCTATATAAAACGTAGTTTGATTTTGCATCTCCATCCCTTTATGGTATTTGTGTGTTTTGCACTACTTGTGGTTTGATTATATTATTGCATTGCACTACATATCATTTGTATTATTGCATTACATTGTGTATCATTTCGCATACTACCTATGAACTACGCTGGTTTAATTCCTTGCAAAAGGATACGTAGGCAACCCTTGGGTTCAACCAACTGTATCTGCATTTTGTTTGTTTGCCCAAGTCTTACGGCGTTGTCAAAATGGGTCGTCTTCAAGCTTTGACATTCACTCACGTCATTTCATGACTTCGAGCTTTGTCAAAGAGGGGCAACTATAGACACCCCATTTTTTACCGCCCTTAAGACTTGGGTGCCACTGATTGATGACTCGATGATGAAAGTTACATTGTGCAAATGTTCAATTTCTTCAGCAAGAAGAGCTTCTAAATCCCAATGTTACACCCCATTTTGGACCAAAACTATTTTGACCAAAACAATTTTAGACCTTAAAACCCACTCTTTCAAAATATTTTTCCAAATGTTTCTATGATGTTCCGAGGCTCGTATTTCGTAAAAAATTATACTTTTCGGTAAACCAAGCAAGGACAAAGTAGAAATAAATGGAAGAGAGGTGAACTCTTTGAAAAATCTTATAAACCTCTTATTTATAGGCTTGTAGTTGAAGAAAATTGGAGGAGAGGGAAGAAAACTAGTTGGGAGAAATTGGGCATCAAACCGTTAAGAGAAAACTGAGCAGCCTTCACTAAATCAGGCTTATCTCTTTCTACACTTAGACTTTAGTTGTGAGGCCACCACCATTGGAAAGTGGACTTCTGGGGCTTTATTTTAGAGTCAAGAATCTCCAAAAGTCGAGTCCGAATGAGGGTGATATGGCTATTTGAAGTTAGGCAACAATCTGATTAAGACAAAACTGAGCAACCTTCACTAAAATAGGCATATCTCTTTGTAAACTTAGAATTTAGATGTGAGGCTTTCACCATTGGAAAGTAGACTTCGGGGGCTTAAATTTACACTCAAGAATGACCTAAAACCGAGTCTGGATGAAGAAGATATACCCGTTTGAAGTCAAACCTGGAAGCAGATTTTTTGTGGCTGGCAGATCGCCAGCCGAACACCATTGGTGGCTGGGAATTCACACTTCTGGCTGGCCGGTCACTAGCCGGCCACCAGTGTAAAACCCAGATATTTTTGCCAGCAGTTTCCACAGAACTCCAGCTGTCCCTTTTAGATATTTTCGACCTAAGGCTCATGTTTTCTATATATAGATGACCTCTCTTCTTGCTTTCAAGGTTGAAAACATTTAGGAGTGAGAAAATAATTCTCAAAAAAATCCTATCTCTCTGTAATTCTCTCTCTCTCTTGCAACTTACAAAGCCTTTGCCCAAGCACTCTAAACCAAACCTAGAGAGCTTCTTACTGAGGTGATTTGAGCTTGAATTTGAGCTATTGAAACACTTGAGAGTGTGAAATTAGTGGTTTATAACTCAAAGAAGCATTCATTTTCAAGAGGTATACCTTCTTTTGCTTTTGTACCATCTCTACACCACTTCTTTTCTATCTTTTCTTGTTGATTTTAAAGTGTTTTTCAACTATTTTTATTAGCTGAAGGTTGTGGTTTAAGGCTATTAAAGGTAAAAGGGTTAACCACTCTTCTTTGAACCTTGTTCTCTAAGCCTTTACACTTGTATTTCCCATCTCTTTATCAACTTTTTTTTGAGCTTTTTACCACTGATTTTCAGAGGTTTTCAGAGGCTAAAAAAGTGGTTTTGATGTCCCAAAAATGGAGGGGTTAGCCACCCCTCATTTGGCTTGTTTACTTGCTTAAATTGCTCCATGTTTTATCTTATTATTTTAGCTACTTTTGTCTTCATTCCAGCACATTTTTGTACTGTTTTTGGACTGTTTAAAACCTGTATTTTTTGGCGAAAACTTGTGGTTTAAGGCCATTAAAGGTGGAGGGGTTGATAGTCCTTCTTTACACCTTGCTTCTAAGGCCTTTGCCCTTGTGTTTCCCACTTTGTTGTCAACTCTTTTTGAGCTTTTTTAACACAGTTTTTCAAAGTTATTTTAGTGGCTAAAATCATGTTTTAAAGTCTAAATTTGGAGGGGTTAGCATCCCCTCCTTGTGTCTTGTTTACTAGCCTAGCTTGTGCTATGTTTTAGCATATTAATCTAGTTTTTTTTAGCTTAATTCCAGCATGTTTTAGGACTATTTTTAGACTGTTTTTGGACTGTCTTTAAGTGTTTGATGCATTTGAGCTTTGTTTTGCATGCTTATAGTGTAATTGTTCTCATGAGTTTGGTGTTTTAGGCCTTAGACACCAGCTTATTTGAGTTGATAGTATTTATTTATGGCTTTCCATACTTGTGATCACTCTTAATCACCTTTGCAACCTCCTCCCTTTCTTGGCTTTTGTTTTGCTTTGAAAGTGGTTCAAACAACTTGTTTGTTTAAAGCATGAGATTGAGATCTCATGCTTAATGGTTTAATCCCTTTGGGGTTCATTACCAATGATGTGATGTCTCTTTCATGCCTAAGACAACGCTTGGTTTGAGCCCTCTTTTCATTAGAGGACTTAAAATCACCATTGGACTCAATGAACTAAAGAATGGTTGGTAATCTAAAATGGAGTAATTAAAATGGGACTAAAATGGTGCAAGATAATAATTGGTTTTTTGTTCAATCGGACGTTTATTAAACACATGGAAACGTGAGGTATTTTGTACTCATTAGTGATGAAATGGTTCAAGTTTCCAAGGTCACCACTTCCCTTGATCAACTCATGAAATGGAGGAGGTTTAGAGTCTTATTTTGTTGCATTTATTGAAATTGCACACCTTGGTTCATAAGCCATCATGCAATGAAATTGCTTGAGTTGATGGTCTGTGGACCAAGTTTACTACTCCTTTGATTTGTTCATGAAAAGGAGGGGTGAGTTATGCAAACAAACCCTTGAGAATACCCTGTGCATGCTCTGTTTGTTCTCTGTTACAGCAAGGTGAACCCTGCAGCAGTGTCGGCAGATGGCCGGCTGTAGACACCCCATTTTTGACCGACCTTAAGACTCAGACGTCACCGATTGAGTGCTTGGTGATGCTGCATATCGTGCTCGTTCAGAGGTCTCAGAGTCTCGGCTGCGAGCCTTGCCTCCGGACTTCCAGACTCTTTTGTGCCTTGCCTCGGTTTGCGAACCAGGCTCCGTTTTCTCCGTTTTCTCTTCCCGAAGGGAGGGAGAGGTCTCGTAGATCATCTCTCAGTGGCCGTAGGCTACGTTTCGTGGTCGTAGGCCATTTTTCCCGTTTGGAGCCTGGTTCTCGGTTTTCGGAACCGTCGGCCGTGTGCCTCGGTTCGGGACCGCTTAACCATCTCCGTTTGCTCCGGTTTTTGGCATACATCTTATTTCCTCCCTTTTGAGGGACACTGTGGCTCGAGAGACCAACTTCGTGGTCAAACGCCACCTCTAGTGCTTAACAGCTTGTTTTCGGGGCCCCGGGCTGCGCGTTTTGGCCCCCGAACCTTCGTTTTGCATCGGTTTGGGTCCATTTTTGGCAGAGACCTTATTTTCATTGGTATGAAGCTTGTAGAAGGGTGGGAGGCCAGCAATTGTTCTGAGGACCAGCTTTATTCCTTCATCGCCCGTTTTCCTCGCTAGAAAGCTAGTGTTGACCATTCCCGGGCCACTTTCTTTGGCCCTCAACCACATATTTGTGTTGTACACACTTGGGAGGCCACCAATATGCTATGGCCGGCTAGCAATTGTTCCTGACCCTTTTGAACCCCTCTAAAAAGTTGGATTTTCTCTCTCCTGGTTCACTTTTTCTGGGTTTTGACCACATGGTTGTGTTGTGCACACATGGGAGGCCACCAATATGGGTGGCCGGCCAGCTTTTTTTGATTGACCCTTTTGAACCAGGCCGGCCGGCCAGGGGAGGTGGCCAGCCGGCCACCTGAACTCTCTGAACCTGGCCGGCCATATTCCTCACACCTGGTTCCTTACAGATGTACCTCCTTTCCCCCCCCAGATCCTGTATCCGAGGGGGGTCTTTTGGGGGGAAATTTGAATTTCATTTTTCCCCCCCTTTTCCTCCACTCCTTTGCCTATATAACCAGACCCTCCAGCTCCATTTTGGGGGGGTTACAAAATTGTTTAAGGCTCTTGCAGATATCTCTCCCTCTCCTTATCTTCCAAGCCTCAAAACCCTAAAAGCCTTGCACCATTTCTACACCAATCCATAGCACAACACCTCCACACTCCATTCCAGCAACTTGAGGCTGTTTTTCAGAGCTTAGGAGCACCATTTATTGGACCAAAAGCTGTTGGAAGTTTGGACTACAAGGATGAGCCTCATTTCTCTCTCTTTTTGCTCTATTTTGCATGTAATATTAGCCTTTCTTGCAAGCATTTTTGGGCTCCGACCCAAACTGGAAATAGTCATATTTTGAGCTCCTTTTCATGTTTGATCAAGGACCTCTTGCTGTTTGAGGTCTCCTACTATCACTTGCTTCTTTAACTCTCTTTTAGGCCTATTTTTGCATAGTATTTTAGGCTTATTTTTGAGCTGTTTTGGACTTAGTCATAAACTTTAAAATATCTTGTTTTGAGCCCCTATTCAACATTTTTGAAGGGCTCTCCTCTGTTTGAGGCCAGCAGCTACCACTTGTCTCTTTATCCCTCTTTTAGGCCTTTTCTTGCATGATAGTTTAGCCTCACTTTTGTTTATTTTCGTGGATTGATGTAAACTGTAAAGTGCCTTGTTTTGAGCCCCTCTTCAACTTTGTTGAAGGGCTCCTTGCCATTTGGGGCCATCTTCTGTCCCTTATCTCTATTCTCTCTTTTAGGGCCATTTTTGCATGATTGATTAGCCCTACTTGTGTTCACTTTTGAGATTTGTCATAAACTGAAAAAAGCCTTGTTTTGACATCATATTCATGTTTGATTAAGGTAATTTTCTTATTTGAGGTCACATGCTTCCTTGTATGCTTGATTCCCTCTTATTTTGAGCCTTACACCTAGCCCTTGTTGCATGCCTTGTTTGACCTTCCAGCCACTAGAATCCAGTGGATTTCTAGTGGCTTTGATGCTATTTTGAGCCTCCAAATCAGAGGGGGGTGACCCCCTCTCACCTTGACTTGTTTGGTGGTCATTTTGGCCTTCCAAAGAGACCCTATCTTGCATGCTTTGAAGTCACATTTTAGGGTCAATTTGGTGAGTTTTCAGATTACCATATTTGATTTCCAGAGTTGATTCAGGGCTGCCACATGTCTATCTTGCATGTGCTTAATAACCACTTGGTATGCCCTCCAAAGGAGCCCCTCATTTGTGCATGTGTTGGCTGCATTTCCATGTGTATTTGGGCATATTTTGGCATGTTTAGTTCACTGATTTTTTCTGGTTTGGTGAGTGCTCACTTGCTTCATGTACTTGCCATGTAATCCATGTTGGATAGTCAAAATCGCATGCTATTTTAAGCCATCTTGCTAGCACTTTTTGGCCACACTCTAAATTGGAAAAGTTCATGTTTTGAGACTGCCTTGACTCTGTCTTCATGCTTCATGTTCAAATAATGCATGCTTTGTATAGCTATAGGCCATTGCGTATGCCTAGTTTTGAGTTTCGGGGTTCACCTCATGCATCGGGTGCCATATTGCCATGTTTCGGGGCTGTTTAGCATCATGTTTTAGTGCTGAAATTTGCTTGTTTGCATATCATGTTCCATGCCTTACCATGCTTTGGTAGAGTGGCATTCCTGCCTTAGGTTCGGTCCTCGGTTTGCGTGCATGTGTGCACGCATCTCGAGTGTCTCATTTCCATCCTAATGGCCTCCTATGTGAGTGTGGCTGAGGTCCACTCGTGTTGGTGTAAGTCCACTATGCATTGTGTATGCCATTTCATTTCACGGCATTGTGTATGCTAGGTTGTATGTTAGCACATTGTGTATGCCATGTTACCTCGTGCATCGTGTATGCCATTTCATAGCATTGTGCATGTTAGGTTGTATCTTGGTTGCATTCACGCATGTCATGCATATTGCATTGTGTTTGGGATAGGAGTTAGCCCGAGCACGGGAAACGAGGGACGTTTCGTACTTCGAGTGACGGAACGTGTCTCAATTCCCAGTCGCCGACACTCCGGATTACCCATGATGGAGTCTCGGTCCCGTTGTGTTTATATGTGCATTCATTCCATATTAAGTCGTGCAATTCGACTCCTCGGCCATCATGCATCGATATGCGTGATTGGTGGCACGAGGATCGAGGACTACGCTCCCTGAAGAGTAGTCAAGCATACATATGTGAAAATACATTGCCATGCCCCTTTCCTGCTCTCTGTTGCAGCAAATCAAAAACTGGCAATCTTTTGGGCTTCGCGCAACATTCCGGGCTCATTGTAAACAGAGGCTAATGGGGCATCGCGATGGATTTCCCGCCAAGCAACTCAAACATGCATCATTCATCATCCGGAGCAGAGTGAGGCAGTCCCTAGCTTGCATGCTAGTTTACTGCTTTCCTAGTTAATTTGTTAAATTAGGTTTTGTATTATCGGACTGTAATTTATTCGGACTGTATTTATTCGGGACTGTATATTATTTTTCGGACCCTCCGAGTGAGGGCAATGTAATAAGTGTGCGTGCGTGTGATGTATGTCTTCCAACCCCACGTCTTTCTCCCTTTTATTTACCAGCTTATGATGGTTAGATTAGGGCATGTTTCAATTAGCATACAGTATGATAGCATGTTTGCATTCATTCATCTGTTTTGCATGCACCGGGCTCGGCGCATCATACTAACTGCATTTGTATTTCAATTCAAGTTGATACTTGTTAGCTGTAGCATTCCATATGCCATGTTTAGAATAGCCGAGCCTGCTATAGTTGCATTTTTGCATGTGTTGCATTAGGCATTTCTGTATTAGGATCATGCATGGATTTCTAATTAGCTTCTGTTTTGGCTTGGAGTACTCGGTAAGTTTTTATGCTTTAGCATCCTTGCATGTGTGAGTGACTGCCATGATAGCATGCTTACCATGAGGCTATTTGCTTATGTGATATAACTGCCTGAATGCCTGTGGGTGAAGGTTGGGTTATTTGGATTGGAACAATGCATTGACTGTGAGTTTTAAGCCCACTAGATAGTGGCAAAACCATCTTTTCTAAGCCCACCTGAGGGTGGCAAAATCTGCATTTTAAGCCTACTTGCGAGTAGCAAACCATCTTTCAAAAACAAACATGAAATGTTTTGTTCCAATTCAGGCGACCCGGTCTATACTTGTATGCTGTGCGCATCACATAGTAAATCTAGGCTAATAACCGGAATAAGAAGCATAATGTTTTCAAAACTAGATATCATGGTTAGTAGAGGCCGATCTTTGATCGGGCGAGCGGGGGTGCTCACGAAGTGACCTTCCCCAATCGTACCCAAGTTCCCGAGCCGAGGCAACTTTGGTGATGACGGACACGTGGCCTTAGGCAAACGAGTCAGGGTTTCCTAAATTTCCCAAAAATAAAATATTTAGGTGGCGACTCTGTATCTGGCAAAGCAGTCCATGTTTGGCACTTCTTTCAAAAATCTGTTTTCTCAAAACGATTTGCCGGATTTGGACTCTTTGGTTCAGATTAAGAACCGTGACAATTTGAGTCCTGAACTGTAGTGAGCCCAAAACGAACGGAACGGGGGACTCATCCCTCCCGGGGCGTTCGGGGACGTCTACAGTTTCTGGCGACTCTGCTGGGGATTTAGAGAACTTGACTCGAACTCATGATATCTGGTTTTGACTACACTTGTGTGTTTCTTTGCATTGCATTTGCATTGGTGCGCCTAGGACACCGTGTTTGCCATCTGCTATTCCTGAACGGTTTGCCGGAGGCTTGTCTTGTCAAGGCATGACCATAAGGCTGACCGGTTGTGGGCTCTGCCAGTATGGGAACACAAACCCCGGTTTTACCGGGGCACCCTTTTGACCATTCGACCTAGTGCATATCGAAATCCGTAGTGACCATTCCAAACTAGGACATGTTGCTTACCCAATATAAGTTGTTTGAAACCGCTGCGTGCGTAGTGAAACCCTAGCTCCTGACAAAATAGGACAGGGAAACCCTACCCCAACATAGGGGTGCTTTGGCTCTCACTTATCTGTTATGTGCTGTTAGAGTGCGTCTCTATAGGGAATGCATGTATCAGTGTATGAGTTCGGGCATCAGGCCTGCGGGCATCAGTCAGTGTTTGAGAATCAATTATCTGCGGGTATCAGATTCAGTCTTCGGGGACAGTGATTCAGGGATAATGATCAGTGTTTGAGGACAGTGTGTATTCAGCTTATCAACCGTGTGTTGTTATGCCCAGCTGTGTGTTGTGTATTTATTTTAAGCTGTCATGCTGTTCGTTTATCTAGTTATTTATTTCCTTTTGCTTTATTTATCTTTTGCCAGGACAGTTTTAGCACAATTGCTTCCGACCCAGTAGATATTCCCCAAGCACTTTGGACAAGAGGTCGTCGGCTCAATCGATCTGAGGATCTGGTTGACGGACAGCCAGTGTTCCATTCTCTACCCCCGGTTGTCAGAGAAGGCCGAGAAGGCGTAGTGTGTCTGAACAGAGGTTACCAGAGCAGTGGTCTACCCTAGCAGTAAACAGTCGGGTTGAGGTCCCAGTTTCTGCCATAGAGATACACATACCAGTCAGTCACCAGGATCAGCAGAACATAGCCGAGATGGAAGAAATGATGCGCCAAATCCAAGAGAGTATGAAGCAAATGCAGGAGGACGCTGTCCGCCAAGCGGAATTCTCTAAACAGCAGGCCACAATCATGGCCCAACAGGCGGAACTAATTACCCGGCTACAGCAACAAGCCGGAGCATCAGCCTCACATCCAGCTCCTCCTCCACCAGGGGTCCCAATACCCGAGCAAACACCAACTACCCAGAATGTCCTGCCAAACATCCAAAACACCTTGCCAAATGTCCAGAACATCCAGGAGGACACAGACCTTCCAACGGGGCCGGCTCCGCCCCCGCTTCCACCTCAATCATCCAAAGTACATACACCCGTCAACCACCCGGACTCTCCCTTCGAGTTCGAAGTAGACCCTACAGCACTGAAACTGAGCAAGCTCGAGAAGCTATTCAAAAAATCCCAAGGGGTAAAAGCTATCCCGGATATCGAGGACGGATATACCGATGTGGCTGTGACGCTGCCGGATAGATTCAAGATGCCGCAGATTGATCGCTTCGACGGATCTGGTGATCCCATGGTCCACCTCCGCTATTCTCAGATATACTACGACCAATGGGCCTCACCAGACCCCAGAAGCTTTCGCTATTCGGCCGACCCTGTCGGGTGTGGCCGCTATCTGGTATGCGAAGTTGGAGGATGATGTCAAGCGAGTTGGGATGAAATGGCCGAGGCCTTTGTTGCGCAATACTCTTACAACACCCAGATCGAGATTACAACTCGTGATCTCGAAACAACAAGGCAGGAGCTCAAAGAGAGTTTCTCGGATTTTGTGACTCGGTGGAGGGCGAAGGCCTCGATGATGACTTTAAGGCCCACCGATAAGGACCAGATCAGGATGATTGTGCGCAATCTCCAGCCAAAACTGATGCAAAAGATGATTGTACTCCCCTTCCCCACCTTTTCGGATCTGCACGAGATGGGGGTACAAATCGAAGATGCGATGAAACAGGGTCTGATTGACCAAGACAGGGAGCAACCCCGGAGAACCTTTAACCGTAACAACAATGCAGGCCCGAGTGGCGCTGCAACTGCAAGAACTTCGGAGGTGAACATGGTCGCCACCATTCCCCCTCCCCCTCCAAGGCCCATGGCAGCCACACCCTTCTCCGGTGCATCCGGAAGCAATACACAGACCACTAAATACCAACCCAGAGGCCAAAGAACCTTCACCCCATTGTACATGCCCTTGTCCAAGGCTCTAGGGGTCTTAATCAGAAAAGGGCATCTAAAACCCCTGGAGCCGAGGCCGTTACCAAATCCACTACCCCCCACTCACAACCCAGCCAAATACTGTGCATATCACCAGCAACACGGTCATGACACCGACCAATGCTTCAGACTACGTCACGAGATTCAGGATCTCGTTGACAAACAGGGGATGACTTGTGTCTTGCCCACACAGACGAGGATTGGGGGAGCAATCAACCCGACGATACCTGGTTCCTCGATGAAGTTGACCACATGACAAGAAGCGGGCGGTACTTCAAGCTCCCGCACCTAGACCAACCAGAGGCATCTGGGAAAGACAAGGAAACTGAAAAGCAGAAAGAGAAGCAGATTGAGGAGGAAGCTGTATTGAAGCAGCTGAAGAAGATACAAGCAGACATCTCCATCTGGGGACTGCTTATGGCATCACGAGTGCACAGACAGGCTGTCCTATCTGCTATGGACAAGGCTAAACTTTCTATAGATACCACACCAGAGCAGCTAGTTGGACTGGTCTTTCCGGGAGGAGGTTCCCTGATGTTAACCTTTTCAGACAAAGAACTGCCGCCTGAGGGCGCAAATCATAACAAACCCCTCTACATCTCTGTGGAATGTAGGGACAAGTGGGTGCCGGTAGTTCTTGTCGACACGGGATCCGCCATTAATGTATGCCCGTCAAGGACGGCATATGCAATCGGGTTAAAGCCCGCGAACTTCGTGCCAACTACTCAAGTGATCAGAGCCTATGATAACACCAGCAGGGAGGTGATGGGGACTGTCAAAATTCAGACCCAGGTTGGTCCAGGACAACACAACATTGAATTCCACGTCTTGGACGTTCCTGCAACCTTTAATCTACTCTTGGGGCGGCCGTGGTTGCACCAAGTGAGGGCAGTCTCTTCCACTCTACATCAGATGGTGAAATACCCCTATGGAAAGGGAGTAGCCATTGTTTTCGGGAATTCATCAATCCATCCACCTCCGGAGGTATCTACACCAGTCCTAGAAATCAAGCACGGCACGGAGGATGTGTTCTTATCAGGGTTTACTCTGGCTGAGGCTCGGGTTGTGCAGAATATCATGGCTGTTAATGAGGGAGTGTACGTCAGTGCTCAATCTGTGTACCTCATGAACAAGCTACAACACATCCCTGAGATGGGATTAGGAAGGAGCGGCCGGAAGGGCATCGCAGCATTGGCTGAAGTGCCACATAACCCTCATACCTTTGGATTGGGTTATCTGCCCACCAAAGAGGATTGGATGCGAAAGGGGAAGGAAATGGCTGGGAGAGCCAAAGTGAAGAAGGCGGGGAAGCCTTTTGACTTAATGCACAGGCCCATTCAGGGTACCCTGAACGGACGCTTCGTCCGGGAGGGGAGGACTTTCCGTTTGTGGCTTCCCGAGCCGTGGCTGAACGGAGAAGAAGCGCATGCCGGGCTTCGAGATTTTCTTTGATCTACAATTACCTGGGGATGACGTTGCCGAAGAGCAGACAAACCATCAGCTGAGGTTGAGCAGTGTAAAGCAGTGGACGCCGAGGGCGCTGAAATTGAAATGGGGGTAGCACTGGCAAGTCTACTCTCAGATCCTCGATCGACCATAAGTGCTTGGGGGATAACTTCTCGGTTTCCATGATTGGGGATGAAACGGCTGTGGGCCTATCAGCAACTATTTTGGATGCATCTATCGCACCTCTCTCACTTGGCAATACGAAGAGGGATTTTTGTCCAGCAGCACCGGGTCAGGTAGTGAGCTGGAATTGATTCCACCGAGTCTTGTGAGTTGGAATCAGGTTCCAGCTCGACTGAGTCTGAGTCTGGTAATCCTGGGGATGATAACCCGGATGCCACAGTTTTGTCCAGGTCGTCTTTTTCTTTCTCATTTGAGTCTGTTGTAACCGAGAATTTGGACGATTTGGATGTGCTTAATGAGAATCAAGTAACTGTGGTTTCTGAGTACTTTTCTGTGCCCTTGATTTATTGCATAAACTCAGACTTTCAAAATTTTGATGAAAACGACGAGGACGAAATTCCTCCGGTTTTGCAACGCTTAATTGAACAAGAGCAGGAGAGGTTTGTCAAACCCTTAATGGATGAAATCATTACTGTGAATTTTGGTACTGGAGAAGACCCGCGACTGGTCCAGATCGGGTCCACGTTGTCTTCGGAGGAACGCGAGCGCTTAGTCGCTTTATTAAAAGATTTCAAAGATGTTTTCGCGTGGTCCTACGAAGACATGCCTGGAATCGATCCTGAGATTGTACAGCATCGGATCCCCCTTGACCCCGAGGCCCGACTCGTCAAACAGAAACTCAGAAGGATCCGCCCGGACTGGGCTCTCAAGATTAAGGAAGAGGTCACCAAGCAAATCGACGCAGGCTTCCTGCTGGTATCCGAATACCCGACTTGGTTGGCCAACATTGTTCCAGTGCCAAAGAAGGATGGTAGGATCCGAGTATGCGTGGATTTCAGGGATTTGAACAGAGCTAGTCCGAAGGACGACTTTCCCTTGCCGCATATTGATGAGTTAGTGGATTTCACAGCGGGGCATGCTTTGCTTTCATTCATGGATGGTTTCGCAGGATACAACCAGATAGTGATGGCACCTGAAGACCGAGAAAAGACTGCATTCACCACCCCGTGGGGGACATACTGCTACAGAGTAATGCCGTTTGGGTTGAAGAACGCTGGAGCTACTTATCAACGAGCCGCGACCACAATATTGCACGACATGATCCACAAAGAGGTTGAGGTGTATGTGGACGACATGATTGTCAAGTCCAAAGAAAGAGAGGGCCACTACACCGCCTTGCAAAAGTTCTTTCAAAGGATCAGAGAATTTCGGTTGCGGCTGAATCCTCAGAAATGTACGTTCGGTGTTACAGCGGGAAAAATGCTGGGGTTTCTGATTACACAGAGAGGTATCGAAGTCGACCCTTCCAAAATCAAGGCCATCTAGAAATGCCCCCACCAAGGACTGAAAAGGAGGTGCGAGGCTTTCTGGGTAAAGTGCAATTCATAAGACGGTTTATCTCAAAATTAACCTTGACTTGTGAACCACTTTTTGGTCTCCTGAAGAAAGGCAAGAAATTCCAATGGGACGGCCGATGCCAAGCTGCTTTTGAACAAATCAAGGAATACTTACAGAACCCGCCCGTGTTGTCACCACCAGAGCCGGGGAAACCGTTGATATTGTACCTTTCAGTGACTGAGACCACAATGGGCTGTATGCTCGCACAAGAATCAGAGGATAAAGCGGAGAAAGCCATCTACTATCTGAGCAAGAAGATGCTAGAGTATGAGACGCGCTATACACCGTTGGAGAAGGCTTGCTTAGCTTTGGTATGGGCTACCAGGAAGCTGCGGCACTACCTGTTAGCTCACTCCGTAATGTTGGTTTCACGACTCGATCCCATCAAATATCTTTTCGAGAAACCAGCACTTACGGGTAGGCTAGCTCGTTGGTTGCTGTTGCTCTCCGAATTTGATCTGAAATATGTAACACGCAAGTCAGTCAAGGGAAGAGCAGTAGCAGAATTCTTAGCCGACCAAGTGGAAGGGGGTGAAGCAGTCGAGTACTTATTCCCAGATGAAGCATTTTGCACATCGACGATGAAACTTGGACGATGTACTTTGACGGAGCGTCAAATCAATACGGGTATGGGATAGGAGTGTTGCTGATAGCACCCGACAATTCCCGTATCCCTCTAGCCTTCAAACTCCGGTTCAAAGTCTCGAACAACGAAGCAGAATATGAGGCATGCATGCCGGTCTAGAAGCAGCCCTGGAACTAGGGGCAAGACGGTTGGACGTCATCGGGGACTCGAACCTTGTTGTGTCTCAAGCAAAAGGAGACTGGAAAGTCAAAGAAGAAAAGATGATGATGTATCACCAGACCTTGGACTTGTTAATTCCTCGGTTTGAGAAGCTAAACTTTACTCATCTACTAAGAGAGAACAACAGGTTCGCAGATTCTTTAGCAACTCTATCTTCCATGATAGACATCCCGTCGGAGTCCGGATGCGTCCAGTCATCATTGACCAGAAATTTGCCAGCCTACGAGTCGATTGCTGCTATAGATGAGGTTCAGGACGAAAACCCCTGGTACCACGACATTTGGAATTTCCTGGAGAAGGAAGCATACCCGCCAGGGGTAAATGCCAAGGATAAAAGGGCAATCAGAAGAATGGCCGTTCAGTTCATCATCTGTGGGGGTAAGCTGTATAAAAGGAGGTCATCTGGGAATGCATAAGCTGTGTGTCGATGCCGAAGAATCAAAGCGTCTAATGGAAGCCATCCATGGAGGGGAATGGTGCGCACATGAATGGAGTAATGCTAGCACGGAAGATCCTCAGACAGGGTTACTACTGGTCCACCATGGAGGAGGACTGTATCGGTTTTGTTCGGCGATGCCACAAATGTCAAATTCATGCAAATCGCATGAACATTCCGCCGTCAAAGCTGTACAATATGACTTCGCCATGGCCATTTTCAGTCTGGGGAATTGATGTGATCGGGGCTGTCACTCCGAAGGGGTCGAATGGGCATGAGTTCATCCTGGTCGCGATAGATTATTTCACGAAGTGGGTCGAGGCCCAATCTTATGCGGTGTTGAAGGCTTCGCATGTTGCAAAGTTTATCAGAAACAACATCATCTGTCGCTACGGAGTCCCAAACGAGATAATTTCAGATAACGGTTCCCACTTCAAGAAGGAAGTGTTGACTTGTTGGAAAAATACAACGTGGCTTTTCATAAGTCATCTACCTATCGGCCGCAAACCAATGGAGCGGTTGAGGCCGCCAACAAGAACATCAAACACATATTGCAGAAGATGGTGGAAACCTACCGGGACTGGCCAGATAAGCTGCCGTTTGCTCTGTGGGGCTACCGGACTTCAATCAGAACTTCTACTGGGGCGACTCCGTATTCATTAGTTTATGGGATGGAGGCCGTTCTACCTATCGAGATTGAGGTTCCGTCATTGCGAGTATTGGCTGAGTGTCAAATAGCCGAAGCAGATTGGCAGCAGAGCAGGTTTGAGGAACTCATGCTCTTTGATGAGAGAAGACTGAAAGCACTGTACCATGTTCAAGGTTATCAGCGCAGAATTGCCCGGGCTTTCAACAAGAAAGTGAAGTCCAGGAATTTAAAGGAAGGAGATTTGGTACTCAAGGATAACCGAGCTCCCATCCACGACCCAAGGGGCAAGTTCAGACCTAATTGGACTGGCCCCTACATCATTAAGTCTATCTGGTCAGGTGGAGCTGTGGTTCTGATGGATCTAGATGGCTTGGAGTTTCACAACCGATCAATATGGACAAGTTGAAGAAATATTACCCTTGAGAGGCTCGCTAGGCCGAAAACCCGAAAGGGCGACCTAGGCAAAACTCAGAGCACAAAAAATTTGAAATTATAAAAACTGAGCTCGCAAGGTTGAAAACCCGCAAAGGGCGGCCTTGGCAAAAGTTAGAGCGTAAAAGGAGAGTGAAAATACGAGTGAACCCGAGCCTGAACTACGTAAGGCTTGATTCCCATCTTTGGGATACGTAGGCAACTTCATCCTGAAGTTCAGCCATAAACTTTTCCCCGATCAACTTTGTCCATTTGATCATCTCAGTCATCTTTGTCATCAGCATTCATCGTAATCTCCGGTGCAGTGCTTTCAGACTAGGGGCAACTTTCCGTTGCTGTGCAGTGCGGGCTATTCAGACTAGGGGCAACTTTCCAGTTGCTAGGATCCGGGGTTGTGCATCTCAGTGACAGATCTCAGGCGTGTCCAGTTCTGATCCATATCGAAAATGGTTTTGAAAAGTTTTAATAAAAGTTGACTTTGTTCAAATTAATCTTTTTACAACTAAGACCATTTTTGGACCAAAGCGGAAAATTTTCAGTACCACAACCTTCAATTTCATTGATTTCAAACAGAGTTCTCCTGCTCTTGCATACAAATTGAAGTTGCTTTTTATTACAATCATAAAGAAAACTTGAAAGTACTATAAAGCAATAAATCCGGGGCATAGTCAAGTCAGGTGTCCCTGCGCCCCCTCCCAGAGCTGGTCGAAGCCTCTGATGCCAAGCTGGGCCCAATCTGCCTCTTCATTGAGCCAATCCAAGCACTCATCAGACAAAGTGCAACTGAAAGTGGGAGCGGGGGCCAGGAGCTCTCTAGTCCTCCATGCTGTGGCATACCGGGCAAGCTGTGCGCCTCGAACCGGGAAAGCAGCCGGGTACTCAATCCCCTCTGGCGGGCAAGTCTGATCACGAACTGGCGTAGGAACCGGAACGGAAAGTAGAACACACAGTGAGTCAGACCAATCAACTGGATCCCGATCAGCCGGGACATGCTATACTCATTGCCGGGAGATTGAGCCAAGGCAGCGCCAAGCAATGCGATCTGCAGACAAATTGCACATCCAGTCAAACCACCATCCCTCATCAAGGGCATCGACTAGGCGTTGTCGAAAGAAGTAGCCGCGGGCTGAGTAGGCTGGGCAAGAGTCCACAACCTGCAATTTATCCATCAACCATACCTGGGGAGGGATGAAAAATGAGAGAATAAAGAATAGAGAGATGAACGATGAGAAAAAAAGGTAAGAAAAGGGTTTTGTGAGAAAAACGAGCCTGAGGGCCGAGTGATGTGAGCAATATATGTGAGATGGGTGGGAAACATTACCTGCAGCAGTAGTGGACTCCCCGCAAATCTGGTCGTCCCGGCGATAGAAAGCATCTAGAAGCCCATCAGTGTCTCGGCCAAGGTCATGGCGATGCAGCTCTTTCCTTCTTTCAAGCCTTGAGCAACTTCAATCAGACGAATGCTAGATCCACCGAAGCCCGGGGAAAGCAGAAAGTGAGACAGCAGCACAAGCAGAGGGCATGTTGTCGAAAACCTTGCCAATAATGGTTGCCGCGGTCACCGGCTCAGAAAAGCGATGAATCAAGCCGAGGATGTCCAGTTCCCCATTACAGATCAGAGACCGAGCGTCATGCATGGTGAGCCCACACATCCGCCCTAAAGCTTGGGCGTGGCCAAAGCGAAACTGAGGCAAAATTTCTTCATGGCGTTCAGATTCCATCAAAACTTGAAAATCTTCGAAAGTTGGACATACCTCTTGCCCGCCAAAGCTAAACACATGCGTTACCGGGTTCCAAAACCTCGCCGCGGCATGAAGGAAGGGAAGGTGCAGCGGAGTACGGCTCAGCGTGAATAGTGCATTCAAGCCGAAACCCCGGAAGTTCAACTTTTCCGAGCCATCTAGAGAAGCGATCCAAGCTGCGAGATTTTCGATGAGAAACGCCTCCATTTTGATGCAAAACTGAGATGGAATGAATGAGCCACGGAGCTAGGACTTTTAAAGAGGATAAGGCACTGTTCGGGGGGACACGTGTCAAAAATTTGATGGTTGCTGGGCTAAGTGGCCGGCCGGCCACCCCCCTTCCCTCAAATGCAAAAAGCTGGCCGGCCAGCTCCCAAAGGTGGCCGGCCATGCTCCAATATGTGCCTTTGGTCCTGTTTTACCCTCTAGAAGGAAGTTCCAAGCATTTCCATGCATCGGGAGTGTCGAAGGCCTCCATTTCCCTCAGTTTCGGATGCGTTCCGTCACCCAGATCGTCCGAAATACACTTTGTTTATAGAGTTGTTGTTAAGTCTTGCTTATCGAGTTGTTGTTTTGCTTATCGAGTTGTTAAGTTTGTCGAGCTGTCGAGTTTCGTGCATCGAGTTGTTACTTTTTGTTTAATTTTGTTGTGCCTTATTTGTCGAGTCGTCAACTTTGTTGTGTTTTGCTTATCGAGTTGTAAACTTGCTAAGGTTTTGTTATTTCTTAGTAAGTTGAGTTGTTTAGTTTGTTGTGTCGGTTCACTACCTGACTGGGCAAATACACAATGCACATTTCCATTCAATCTCATTTTGGTGCAAAATGATGCGATATGATGCTAAGATAAAATACAACACTTTTTCAAAAGCTGTTTCATTCCATCATGCTTCCTTTGTTACAACATTTACAACAAGGGTACAAGTTTTACAGAAAATAAAACTGCCTAACAAATACAATGTGCTACAACTACTAGCAAAAAGGTAAATAAAACAGGGAACAGCTGCATCAATGCTCTCAAGAGCAGGAATAAGAGGCCCTCTTCATCCTCTTCTGCGGAGCAGCCTCTGCACCACCGGCATCATCATCTGAGTCGGAGCTGTCGCCCTCAGGATCCTCCTCGGCCTCACCTCCACTACCGGAACCGGGATCAGAGCCACCCTCTCTGTCAGCAGATGTCTCTGACTGGGATCTGCAGCCTCCTCCTCCTCCTCGGGCTCCTCCTCTATGATGTGTGCCCTGCGTCTGCCTCGTCCGCGAGACGACTCCCCTCTCCCTGCTCCTCGAGAAGGCCTAGATGGCCCAGCTCCTCGGGAAGCCAGATGGCCCGGCCTGTGACTGAGCATACACTGGAGGCATCTGAAAATGAAGAATGCAATTTGAATACATCAGCCAAAACATGTATATCAGATATAGATGCAAGCGAACTACACAGAGTGGGTGCATGCAGGTACAATATGTAAATGTGGTGTGTGTCAGATGTGCTCTACACAGGCAACCTATCAATGCAGTAAAATGTCCAAGATCAGCATGTCATCAGAAGTATGATAAATGCCAGAAAACTAAAGGGTACCTGGAAACCCATGATGGACAACTGCGCCTCTCTCCGCAGGACCATGCCCTCAAGCGAGGCTACCATCCCGAGCACCTCATCCATGTACTCCCTGGGTGGCTGCAGAAACAAGCTCAAGTCATCAATGAATAAACAAATGCCAAAGTATCTGTGTGATAAACGGAAAACAGCGGAACATACCGGTGGTGAGTCAGGGTCACTGACATATCGGTGGCCAGGCATCGGAGGCTCTATCGGAATCGGAATAGGGGAGGTGGTCCCATATTGCCATCCCATCAACTCAGTCGGCATATCTGGCCATCCAGGATGATGATGAGTCGGAGGAATCGGGGGAACCAGTCCACCCCCACCTCTAGATGTACCAGCCCTACTGGTGGAAGGGGCACCTGCAGCCCGAGCCCGGCTCGATGAAGGCATACCAGCAGATCTCCTCGTCGGAGTACGGACTCCTGTCAGCGGAGGCATCAAGTAGGTGTGACGGTAGGTCGCATACTCCCCCTGCTCCAGATGTAGGAAGGCATCGGTACCTAGCACAGCATCAACGACCTCCTGGGGAGAGAGCCTATCGGCGGTCCGCATATCGTCTGGAGGCGCTGAAGGAATGTCCTGCTCAGGGTGGCCCCATACCTGACGCAAGAAGCGATCTCCCAAAAACCAGGCCCTCCCAACTGGCCCCTCGAACAAGATCCTATACCGAGAGGCCCCCCACGCTCCGGCAAAATGGAATCGGAGGTCTCTGCCCAAAGGAGCCCAAGGCTGCCATGTGATCTGCGGATAACCAATGCATAAGCTGATCAGAAATTATGAATGTACAAGAAAAATCAAAGCCATGAAAACATGGAGGACTGAGAGTTCTGAAATACCTCCGTGACCGCACTGTATCAAAGAACTGCCGAAATAGAGAAGAGACTCCCGAGGTCTCGGCCGGTACTGGCCCTCGAATACGAGTGAATACGGGGTCGTGAGGGGCACCTCCACTATAAGCTCGGAGCCAGTCGGGAAGTATGCGTAGACCCATAACTGTGAGAAACAGAGCAATAGCCATCAGAATACAGAATGCTGAGTGCAGAATGTAAATACAACATGCTGAGAGCAAAGTGCAGAATGTAAAGTGCGTGTGTGTGCCATGTACAAATAATGAGGAGCAGAAATGAAATCAAGAGGGCAGAAAGTACCTCCCAGGCTCTCCAATAGCCGCCAACCATGTTCCCCGTCCGCGGGAGGTCGCGCTCATATAGCAAATAAGGGTAGCCAAGCTGGCGCCGCCCCAATCATACCGGCTAACCTGTGAAAGGTCACTAGAGCGCTCAGCAGATAAAGCCCGACGGTGTTCCCCCTATCGGCAAACAGAGTGGTGCCGAAGAGGAACAAGGAATCCGCGGGTATACTGTGCCACCTCCTAGGAGTCTCAGGCTCCATCTCCGGCCTCCTGAAATGGGAAGAGAACCAGGTGTATCGGACTCCCGAAGATCGTCAACTGGGGGCGAGCCCCAATAAGTATAACCAAGCGGCCTCCCACTCGCCCATATCCTCGTCGTATGGGATGGCCCAACCTCCCACATCAAGGCCCGTCAGTATGGCGAAGTCAAACGGGGTCATGGTCATATCCCCGGTGGCAGAAAATGAAAGGAGTTGGTGGTGTCCCACCATCTCTCTACCAAAGCGCCCATCAGAGTCCTGCTAGCGGGACAGCGAGAGATCCCAGTGCAAAAGGTCCCGAACCCTGCCACATCAACCAAATCCCGGACAGCCTCCGGGAGCTCGGCGTACCACTCTCTCGTGATAGAGCCGTATCCTCGCACAGTCCGAGCAGTCACCTGCGTTCAGATGAACATATGTATTCAGTTTCAGAAATGATAATGTCAGTGAATGAATAATGTGTGCAAGAAATGAATAAGCTGTGTGCAATGAATGAATAAGCTGTGTGCAAGTAAAGATAAGCGCGTGCAAGTAAAATGTATGACTGTGTGCAAAAATCAGATCAAATACACAATTGGCTGCGTGTTCAGAAAATTACAACGGCTGTGTGTTCAGAAATCCGAATTGGGCTGCGTGTTCAACTCTCAAATCAGTATGTGTGCTGTGGTTCATTCACTCAATCAGTTTGGGCTGCGTGTTCAACCCTCAATCAGTGTGTGCTGTGTGTTCACCTCAACAACGGGCTGTGTGTTCATCTTAATCAGTTTGGGCTGCGTGTTCAACTCTCAATCAGTGTGTGCTGTGTGTTCACCTCAACAACGGGCTGTGTGTTCAGAAAATTAGAGTTTGGGCTGGTGTTCTACTCTATCAGTGTGTGCTGCGTGTTCACCGTCAATTCGGCGGCTGTGTGTTCAGAAAATTAGGTTTGGGCTGCGTGTTCTACTCTCGATCAGTGTGGGCTGTGTGTTCACCTCAACAATGGGCTGCGTGTTCAGAAAATCAGAGTTTGGCTGCGTGTTCTACCCTCAATCAGTGTGTGCCGTGTGATCGCAATTAATTTATGGGTTGCGTATTCAGAAAATTCAAAGTGATTGAACTGTGTGTTCAAGATGCAAACAGGATAGGTGTTAAAATTAAACATTCAAAACAAGCTGAGTGCTTGAGTGAGCAGATGAACATAACAAAAGCACAAAATGCGCGGGAAATGCAGAATACATTGCAGAAAATGTAAAAGTGAAGTAAATACCTCTCGTGCCTCGTGAGAGAGGTGAGACTCTGGCTCCCGCAAAATCAGATCCCTAGGTGCTCGATCATCAAAGTCAGTGAAATGGTAGAAACCGCCTGCGGGGAGGAGTGCTCCTGAGGATGATACCTCGCGGGATCGAACGGCCGAACTCTCGGGGCAGAGCCATAATATCGGATCACCCCCGGCACCTAAAGGACCTCCGCCATATGGAAAATGACCAGCCATTTCGAAAAATCTGCAAAAAGGAGCAAAAATGAGCAAAATGGGCCAAAATTGGAAAAAGTCAACAAAAGTCAACTCTGGGGAAATGAAAAAGTCAACAAAAGTCAACCCCCGAGAAAATCTTCCAAAAGTTGAGACAAACTTACCTCAAGTGGTGAAAATGAGAAAAGAAGCTCTGAAATCAAAATTTAATCGGTTCAAAGTGACGAAAACTGAAAGATTTCGCGAAAACAACTTGCGTGGGGCGTTGGAAAACGCATATGGAGCACAGATCCGAGAGGAAAATGCTCTAGGAAGGTAGGGGACTGATTTCGGCCTTGGAGCTATGAGCAAAAAGTGTTTGCCCTTGTATATTTAAAGAAATGAGGGTGAAAGAAAAAAGTCAAAAATGCCCCGGATCTGTTTCTGGCAGGCTGGCCATCTCCTTGCTTCCCCCCGGCCGGCAGCCTCCCCTTGGAACCATACATGGCCGGTGGTGTTCCCAAGGTGGCCTCCAAGCTCTCTGCAAATTTTGGTGATGATTGGAGTCCCCGGGACCTGAAAAAGTACAAGAGAAGTGCACTTTCCGACGCGAAATCGCTCCGCCAGAACTTCAACTTCAACTTTCGATGCGTGTCTCATCATTACTCATCAAAAGTAAGGTGTATCCTTTTTGAATATGTTGCGACCCTTCTGAGGGGTGAACCGGAGGTCGCAATCGAGTCACCTTCGCCGAAACGCGCATTTCTTCGCTCATTGTTTTGTGACAAACGTGCATCCTAGTTTACACTTGTTTTGCATTGTTATGCACATCCCTTGCATTCTCATACATATACTTGCATTGTTATGCGCATTTCCTTGGTATTACCATGCCTCCGTACTTAAACTTGCGTTGTCACGCGCGTTTCTTCTCGCATTGCGATGCACTCACCCATCAACACCACGTTTGTCGGCATTTCAATATCACATTGAACATATGTTGTTAAACATGTTGTGCTTGTTGAGTTTCTTTCTTTTACAAGCACGATATTGTATGTACGGTTCATTTGAGGCTGGTGTGACCAGACGAACCACGCAGGTATCTTATCTTCTCCGTGTGAGACGTGGTGAGAGTTGAACAATTCTCCGCATTCTTAACTGCATGAAATGTAGTTGCTGCTTTGCATCCTTGCTTAAAACTGTTGCATCTATTTGTGAATACTTGCTTCATTACAGCTTGCTGCAATTGCATGATCATTGAGTTACATTCGGCTTTATGCATATCGCTTTGCATTTTGCCCCCTGCTTGCGGGCACATCTTGGTTTATCTTGCCTTTTTGTCTAAGTCTTCGGCCTTGTCAAAAATGGGTCATCTCTGGGCTTTGACATTCACTCCCGTCATTTATGACTTCCGAGTTCTGTCAAAGAGGGGCAACTGTAGACACCCCATTTTTGACCGACCTTAAGACTCAGACGTCACCGATTGAGTGCTTGGTGATGCTGCATATCATGCTCGTTCAGAGGTCTCAGAGTCTCGGCTGCGAGCCTTGCCTCCGGACTTCCGGACTCTTTTGTGCCTTGCCTCGTTTGCGAACCAAGCTCCGTTTTCTCCGTTTTCTCTTTCCCGAAGGGAGGGAGAGGTCTCGTAGATCATCTTCAGTGGCCGTAGGCTACGTTTCATGATCGTAGGCCATTTTCCCGTTTGGAGCCGGTTCTCGGTTTTCGGAGCCGTCGGCCGTGTGCCTCGGTTCGGGACTGCTTAACCATCTCCGTTTGCTCTGGTTTTTGGCATACATCTTATTTCCTCCCTTTTGAGGGACACTGTGGCTCGAGAGACCAACTTTGTGGTCAAACGCAACCTCCGGTGCTTAACAGCTTGTTTTCGGGGCCCCAGGCCGCGCGTTTTGGCCCCTGAACCTTCGTTTTGCATCGGTTTGGGTCCATTTTTGGCAGAGACCTTATTTTCATTGGTATGAAGCTTGTAGAAGGGTGGGAGGCCAGCAATTATTCTGAGGACCAGTTTATTCTTCATCGCCCTCTATCGCCCGTTTTCCTCGCTAGAAAGCTAGTGTTGACCATTCCCGGGCCACTTTCTTTGGCCCTCAACCACATTTGTGGTTGTACACACCTGGGAGGCCACCAAATGCTATGGCCGGCCAGCAATTGTTCCTGACCCTTTTGAACCCCTCTGAAAAGTTGGGTTTTCTCTTCCTGGTTCACTTTTTCTGGGTTTTGACCACATGTGTTGTGTTGTGCACACATGGGAGGCCACCAATATGGGTGGCCGGCCAGCTTTTTTTGATTGACCCTTTTGAACCTGGCTGGCTGGCCGGCTACCTGAACTCTCTGAACCTGGCCGGGCATATTCCTCATACCTGGTTCCTTACAGATGTACCCTCCTTTCCCCCCCCAGATCCTGTATCCGAGGGGGGGTCTTTTGGGGGGAAATTTGAATTTCATTTTTCCCCCCCTTTCCTCCACTCCTTTGCCTATATAACCAGACCCTCCAGCTCCATTTTGGGGGGGTTACAAAATTGTTTAAGGCTCTTGCATATATCTCTCCCTCTCCCTCTCTTCCAAGCCTCAAAACCCTAAAAGCCTTGCATCATTTCTACACCAATCCATAGCACAACACCTCCACACTCCATTCCAGCAACTTGAGGCTTTTTTTCAGAGCTTAGGAGCACCATTTCTTGGACCAAAAGCTGCTGGAAGTTTGGACTACAAGGGTGAGCCTCATATCTCTATCTTTTTTCTCTATTTTGCATGTAATCTTAGCCTTGCTTGTAAGCATTTTTGGGCTTCGACCCAAACTGGAAATAGTAATATTTTGAGCTCATTTTCATGTTTGATTAAGGACCTCTTGCTGTTTGAGGTTCGTACTATCACTTGCTTTTTAACTCTCTTTTAGGCCATTTTTGCATAGTATTTAGGCTTATTTTTGAGCTGTTTTGGATTAGTCAAACTGTAAAATATTTTTTTGAGCCCTCTTCAACATTGTTGAAGGGCTCTCCTCTGTTTGAGGCCAGAAGCTACCACTTGTCTCTTTATCCCTTTTTTAGGCCTTTTCTTACATGATAGTTTAGCCTCACTTGTGTTTATTTTCGTAGCTTGATGTAAACTGTAAAGTGCCTTTGTTTGATCCCCTCTTCAACTTTGTTGAAGGGTCCTTGCCATTTGGGGCCAGATGCTGTCCCTTATCTCTATTCTCTCTTTTAGGGCCATTTTTGCATGATTGGTTAGCCCTACTTGTGTTCACTTTTGAGATTTGTCATAAACTGGAAAAAGCCTTGTTTTGACATCATCTTCATGTTTGATTAAGGTAATTTTCTTATTTGAGGTCACATGCTTCCTTGTATGCTTGATTCCCTCTTATTTTGAGCCTTACACCCTAGCCCTTGTTGCATGCCTTGTTTGACCTTCTAGACACTGGAATCCAGAGATTTCCAGTGGCTTTGATGCATTTTGAGCTCCAAATCAGGGGGGGTGAACCCCTCTCTCCTTGACTTGTTTGGTGGTCATTTTGGCCTTCCAAAGAGACCCTATCTTTCATGCTTTGAAGTCACATTTTAGGGTCAATTTGGTGAGTTTTGAGATTACCATATTTGATTTCCAGAGTTGATTCGGGGCTTCCATATGTCTATCTTGCATGTGCTTAATAACCCCTTGGTATGCCCTCCAAAGGAGCCCCTCATTTGTGCATGTGTTGGCTGCATTTCCATGTGTATTTGGGCATATTTTGGCATGTTTAGTTCACTGATTTTTGCTGGTTTGGTGAGTGCTCACTTGCTTCATGTACTTGCCATGTAATCCATGTTGGATAGTCAAAATCGTAAGCTATTTTAAGCCATCTTGCTAGCACTTTTTGGCCACACTCTAAACTGGAAAAGTTCATGTTTTGGGACTGCCTTGACTCTGTCTTCATGCTTCATGTTCAAATAATGCATGCTTTGTATAGCTATAGGCCATTGCGTATGCCTAGTTTTGAGTTTCGGGGTTCACCTCATGCAGGGTGCCATATTGCCATGTTTCGGGGCTGTTTAGCATCATGTTTTAGTGCTGAAATTTGCTTGTTTGCATATCATGTTCCATGCTTACCATGCTTTGGTAGAGTGGCATTCCTGCCTTAGGTTCAGTCCTCGGTTTGCGTGCATGTGTGCACGCATCTCGAGTGTCTCATTTCCATCCTAATGGCCTCCTATGTGAGTGTGGCTGAGGTCCACTCGTGTTGGTGTAAGTCCACTATGCATTGTGTATGCCATTTCATTTCACGGCATTGTGTATGTAGGTTGTGTTAGCACATTGTGTATGCCATGTTACCTCGTGCATCGTGTATGCCATTTCATAGCATGTGCATGTTAGGTTGTATCTTGGTTGCATTCAGCATGTATGCATATTGCATTGTGTTTGGGATAGGAGTTAGCCCGAGCACGGGAAACGAGGGACGTTTCGTACTTCGAGTGACAGAACGTGTCTCAATTCCCAGTCGCCGACACTCCGGATTACCCATGATGGAGTCTCGGTCCCGTTGGTTTATATGTGCATTCATTCCATATTAAGTCGTGCAATTCGACTCCTGGCCATCATGCATCGATATGCGTGATTGATGGCACGAGGATCGAGGACTACGCTCCCTGAAGAGTAGTAAGCATACATGTGAAAATACATTGCCATGCCCTTTTTGCTCTCTGTTGAGCAAATCAAAAACTGGCAATCTTTTGGGGCTTCGCGCAACATTCCGGGCTCAGTTGTAAACAGAGGCTAATCGGGGCATCGCGATGGATTTCCGCGCCAAGCAACTCAAACATGCATCATTCATCATCCGGAGCAGAGTTGAGGCAGTCCCTAGCTTGCATGCTAGTTTACTGTTCTTTCTAGTTAATTTGTTAAATTAGGGTCTTGTATTTATTCGGACTGTACCATTTATTCGGACTGTATTTATTCGGGACTGTATATTATTCTTTCGGACCTTTCGAGTGAGGGCAATGTTGTAATAAGTGTGCGTGCGTGTGATGTATGTCTTCCAACCCCACGTCTTTCTCCCTTTTATTTACCAGCTTATGATGGTTAGATTAGGGCATGTTTCAATTAGCATACAGTATGATAGCATGTTTGCATTCATTCATCTGTTTTGCATGCACCGGGCTCGGCGCATCATACTAACTGCATCTGTATTTCAATTTCAAGATGAGTACTTGTTAGCTGTTGCATCTCATATGCCATCTTTAGAATAGCCGAGCCTGCTATAGTTGCATTTTTGCATGTGTTGCATTAGGCATTTCTGTATAATTAGGATCATGCATGGATTTCTAATTAGCTTCTGTTTTGGCTTGGAGTACTCGGTAAGTTTTTATGCTTTAGCATCCTTGCATGTGTGTGAGTGACTGCCATGATGGCATGCTTACCATGAGGCTATTTGCTTATGTGATATAACTGCCTGAATGCCTGTGGGTGAAGGTTGGGTTATTTGGATCGGAACAATGCATTGACTGTGAGTTTTAAGCCCACTAGATAGTGGCAAAACCATCTTTTCTAAGCCCACCTGAGGGTGGCAAAATCTGCATTTTAAGCCTACTTGCGAGTAGCAAACCATCTTTCAAAAACAAACATGAAATGTTTTGTTCCAATTCAGGCGATCCAATCTATACTTGTATGTTGTGCGCATCACATAGTAAATCTAGGCTAATAACCGGAATAAGAACGCACAATGTTTTCAAAACTAGATATCATGGTTAGTAGAGACCGATCTTTGATCGGGCGAGCGGAGGTGCTCACGAAGTGACCTTCTCCAATCGTACCCAAGTTCCCGAGCCGAGGCAACTTTGGTGATGACGGACACGTGGCCTTAGGCAAACGAGTCAGGGTTTCCTAAATTTCCCAAAAATAAAATATTTAGGTGGCGACTCTGTATCTGGCAAAGCAGTCCATGTTTGGCACTTCTTTCAAAAAACTGTTTTCTCAAAACGATTTGCCGGATTTGGACTCTTTGGTTCAGATTAAGAACCGTGACAATTTGAGTCCTTGAACTGTAGTGAGCCCAAAACGAATGGAACGGGGGACATCATCCCTCCCGGGGCGTTCGGGGACGTCTACACCGGCAGACCACCTTTGATGGCCGGCCGGCTATCACTGGTGGCCGGCAACCCTCATCACTGACCAGCTGGCCACTGATGCAAAATTCGACAGTGTGTTTGTGAGGCAAAGCAGAGTTATTCTGGAAGTGGGCAACAGTGTATGTGTTCTCTATATAACAGAGGCTCTCCGAAAGCAAAACAGTGGCTTTTTCGAGTAAAAACCGGGCAGTGCATGAGCATTCCTTACGTATCGAGCCTGTTTCGTTTAAATATTTAGCTTAAATATTTGTTATAATTAATTAGTTATAGCTAGTTGAATTTGGTAAAGTGTTGTAATTTAATTAGCTAGAATAGTTAGTTAATTAATTCATTTGTTGTTGTAATAATTAGTTAAGTAGTATAGCTAATTATTCATTTCAATTTGTAATAGTTAGCTTAATTATCTTAGCTTCAATTAGTTAATTAGCTAGTTAGTTTATTCAGACTCTCCTTCGTGAGAGCGCAATGTAATATTGTGTCTATATTCCAACCTCATGTCTTTCTCCCTTTTATTTACTAGCTTATGATAGTTAGTTTAGGGACATCACGTTTTGTTTAGCATACTTCATGTTTACACCCATTTGTATTGCATGCACCGAGGCTCGGTTCATCATTCTAACTGCATTATCAGTTTAAATACATTCTTTGAATACGTGCTTAGACCGCATGTTATTTAATTGATCCATATTCCATATTAATAGTCGAGCCTATTAGTTGCATATTGCATGTGTCGCATTAGTCATATTGCATAAGTTAGGATCATGCATTTTTTTAACTCTTTTGTTTATTTTGTCTTGGAGTACTAGGTGAGCCTTTACTCGCTTTAGCATATCGCATGAGTGTTGATGTTGCCATGTTTAGCATGCTTGCCATGAAGCTAAGTGCTTAAATGATAAACTGTTTGAATGCCTGTGGATAAAGGCTTGTTGCTTGAATTGGAATAATTTGAGTAACGTTCATATGCGATCACTTTTTCAAGTGGTACATATTTTGAAATGATTTTCAAAACAAACATGAATCAAATGTTCCAATTCTTGCAAATTTAGTCTATACTTGTGTGTGTGCGCATCACATAGTAATGTTAACCTAATATACTGGAACAAGAGCATATAATGTACATAAAATTCATATCATGATTAGTAGAGACCGATCTTTGATAAGGTGAGCAAGGGTGCTCAAATTCATTCATTGCATTCCCCTCTCATACCTAAGTTCCCAAGCCGAGACAATCTTGGTAATAACGGACACGTGGCCTTTGGCACGAGTCATAGGTTTGCTAAATTTTTCAAAAATATTTAGGTGACAACTCTGTATCTGGCAAAGCAGTCCATTTTTGGCAATTTGATTTAAAATCAATTTTCCAAAAGATTTTCCGAATGGGACTCTTTGGTGCTTATCTATTTGACATTGCGCTTGTGAGATCAGATTCAGAACCGTGGGAGTCCGATACTATTGGGCTTTTTTTGACTTCCAAAAGGGGGTGCGAAAAAGTCGAGCTACAGTGAGACAGACTTAGGCTGTGATACATTGACTGGAGCTATCTCTACATTTAATGAGTGGTGGACTAAGAAATTGGAGGTAAGTGAATTGATTAATGTACATATTCTGTTTTTTGTTTTTTTTTTTTAAATAGACCAAATTTTAAATATGCCAAATTGTTAAATTTTTCTTTGTAATTGTTGTAGAGGTATCCTGATGTTGCTAAATTTCGGTGTATGCCATTGCAATTCACTGAAGACTTAGACATTATTCTCAAATGCAGCTACTACCGGAGAATGGGCATACACCCCTAGCTCAGGGGTTATGCCTAACACTGATAAGATTCTAGAGGAATTTCATATCCCACATGATGCTGAATTTCATGATAATGTTGATTTGGAGGTAGTTCATTCTTCTGATTTAAACAAAAAACATCAATCAAACACTAATGGTTCATCGAACAAGGGCAAGGCAAAAAAGAAAGTTTCTGGTGTAGTTCTACTTAACAAGACACTTGATCGTATAGTCAATGTGGTTGAGTCATCTTCAACAACTTCAACACAAAACCTTATCAAGATATCCTTCAATTGCAGAATGTTTGGCGAAGTTGGAAAGCATCCCTGGTGTGTTCCCGAATGATGAGTTATATACATGGGCTACTAGATTGTTCTTGAGAGACAAGTGTCGTGAGTGCTTCATGACACTTCCTACGAATGAAGTTCGACTGAGGTTTCTGAAGTTGGAGATTGAGATAGAAAAGACCAACACAGGTTATCACAGCTAATTACTTCTGGATGTATGGCAGTCTTATTATTCATACTGAATTTTATTATTATTTCATGTTCAAGACCTTTATTAGGACTTATTATTATTAATGGTGAACTGTTATGTTGGACCTTTATTTGGACTTTCATTAATATTATTTATGAGTATGTTGGACTTTTATTATGTTGAACTTTGTTAGTTGAATGGTTCAGTAGTAGGTGACATTTATTTGAATGGTTGTGCTGGAAGTTGCAATTATTAGGTGGCTATCATTGTTAGTTGAATGGTAGGTGAATGGTTGAGTAGTAGGCGGTATTCATTTTTATTAGGCAGCTGTCATTGTTACTATTCTCAAATACAATTTTTATTGGGTGGCTGTCATTTGAATGGTAGGTGGCATTTATTTGAATACTGAAGATGCATGGTAGGTGGCTTTAAGTATATATATATGTAGATGTGTTGGCCTCAGGTATCCTTCAATTTTGGTGTTTCATCTCTCTTCAAAAAGGTCTTTTGCTGAGACAATAGTTGTGTTTTTAGTAATTTTGGCCCCCAGGTATTTTGGTAAACAAATCTTATTGTGTTTTCAATAATTAGTTGTGTTTTTAATAAATATTATTGTATGTTCATTTCATTATTGTACTAGTAAATAAGAAGTCTTTAAATGAGTATGTATTTTGGAGATGAGTAACAGTGGTAACGATGAATGGAATGATGATCATGATGATAAGGATGCTGAAAATGAAGGCAGCACATCGCATACCCAACAAAATAATATTATGCTCTTAGTAACGGCGGCAACAGTTGTAGTGACATATGCGACAAATTATTTGATAAAAGAACTATGTAGGATATCTTCTCTAACAAGGTGGAAGTGGATGGTAGAATTACAAGAAGGGAATCAGACAAGAATATTTGAAAATTTTTAAATGGAAAGAGAGGTATTTTATCAATTGTGTGATTTGTTACAGAAAAACTATGGCCTTGAAACTAGACGAAAAGTCTCAGTTCAGGAGCAGGTTGCAATATTTTTGTATATTGTTAGCGGTGACATTCGAAACAGAAATATCCAAGAAAGATTTCAATATTCCGGAGAGACAATTTCAAAATACTTCAAGAAGGTGTTAAAAGTTGTTACAATGATGTCTATTGATTGAGTAAGGCCTCAACCGAGAAATGATGTACATCCATATATTAGAAGCAACCACAGATACTATCCTCTTTTCAATGTAATAATTAATTACATGTGGAACTTGGGTGTTACATATAATTAATGTTGTTAGGATATTTCTAATAATGAATAAATATATTTTTTTCTAAATGTTGCAATATGATTGTATTGGAGCAATTGACGGAACACACATTAAAGCATATATATCTCCAGATAAACAACCTCGTTTAATAGGTAGAAAGGGGTATGCGATTCAAAACATAATGGCCGCATGTGACTTTGATATGTGTTTCTCATTTTGCTTGCCATGATGGGAAGGAAGTCCACACGATACTCAGATCTTCTTAGATACAATTAGGAATCTTAGTTATAATTTTCCAAAACTACAAGGAGGTAACTGTTTTATATTTGATTGCTACATTAGATGCACCACACTCACATCTTCATATTTATTTTTACATTTATAATTGCTTACTTTAATTTTATTTTGGAATTTTAAAATAGATGAGTTTTACTTGGTGGATGCTGGGTATCCAAATATGAAAGGATATCTTACACCTTACAAAGGAGAAAGATAACATCTAGCTGAATTTGAACATAGTCAACCCCCCTAAAATGCACAAGAAAAATTCAACCAAGTACATTCATCACTTAGAAGTGTAATAGAAAGAACGTTTGGGGTTCGGAAAGGAAGATGGCCGATGATAAAGGATATCCCACCAAACTACAAGTGGCCGACCCAAATCAAACTTGTTTGTGCAATAATGTCAATTCATAATTTCATCTGACGAAGTAAGTTCCGCGATATTGCATTTGATTCTTATGATAAATTTACGGATTATGTTCCTAATGAAGATGAAGGATCAATGTCTCAACAAGCACGCCATAAAAATCATGTTGAAGGTGACGACAACGAGATAGAAGTGAGGAGACATAATATTTGTATGTCAATTTGCAGACGAAATTAGGAGTTATCTAATATCTAGGAAGTTTTATTTTTATTGCCTTAATAGTAATTTATTGTATTTTTATTGCAATGACATTTTCTTGTTCCCTTGTGAACTCAATATAAAAAATAAAAAATAAAAAAATTGAGATAATGTAAAAATGTACCGTACTAATTATATTAACTTCCATTAATGAAATAACTTTTTTCAAAATTTAAAGTGAAGAAAATTACAATTTTTATGTTCATGAGAACAAAAATGATAATTACACAGTAAAAAGTTATTTTACAGCTTATTTACCAAACACTACTCTGCTGCTTAAATTCATAATCCCACAGCTACACCAAACAAATTCCCAACTTATGTTCACAGTTATAAGTTATAATCTGTTAAGTTATAATTTATAATTATTTTTTCATAACTCTATCAATCGGGGCCACAATCACAACCATTAGTTGTTACTGACGCTCAAATATAACTCATTATAATAATAGTTGTAATTGTGCCAATAAAATGGTATATAAAGTGGTATAAGGAAGGGAAAGGTTACAATTTGCACTTGTAAATTGTAGGAAACGTTATGATTTTTGAGAGAGAAGTTATGAATTTTTCCTTTGTATGGTATAAGCTAAAATGAGATTTTTTGGCTAAAAAAGTTACAAAAAATAAAATAAATTTTTAGTTTAATAAGACAAAATGTCACATCCAAACCATAATCATTTCATTTTTTCTCTCACAAAAGTTTTATAAAAAAAAACCAAAAAGTCTATCCCAAACGAGATTTTTTAGTCTCAAGTTAAAATAACTAAAAAGTCAAAAAGCCAATCTACATCTCAAAGTGTGATGAAAGTTATAATATTTGTGATGAAAATTATGAATTTTAAAATTATAATATACACTTAAAAATTATGTATAACTAAAGTTATACTTTTTGTAAGAGAAGTTGTATATTTTGTCAGAAGCAAGAAGTTATATTTTTGTGAAGAAAAAAAAAATTGTGACAAAAGTTGCACATTTTGTGAGAGAAATTATTATTATTATTATTCCGTGCATAAATTGCATATTATGTGCATCCAACAAGTGGCGCACATCATAGTATTCTCAGGTAAGAAAATAGTATGTATCATTATTGAAATGTGAACTCATTTCGTGAAGCCACGTTTGGGAACACAAGATTTTAGAATAAAAGTCATAAAATCACTAAAAAAATGTAAAAGAAAAAATCAACAAATTATACAAAAAAGTCAAAAGTTCCATTTGGTTTAGTTTTTTAAAAGAGTTTTAAAAGTGTTGAGTTGTATTTTGAAAGATAAATTGTTAAAAAGAGTTTTGAAAATTGAAAATTAAAAATTTGTTTGATTGTAAGTTTTGAAAATAATTTTGAAATGATTTGTATTTTTTTTATATATATTTAAATAGATGGGTGGAAGAAAATTTAATTGGTTGATGTGTATAATATGAAAGAATGAGAGGGGAGAGAGAGAAAATGATTGATTTATTTATTAATAATAAAAAAAAAAGAGGAGAGAGGAGAGCGAAAAAATAATTTTGAAAATTATTAAATCAAACATGTTTTTTTTATTTTTTTATTTTTTTTATCCAAATGTTAATTTAAAAACTAAACCAAACGGTACCAAAGATTTTTTTTTTCTTTTTTTTATTTTAATTTGTACATGTTTTCTTATAAGTCAAAAAGTCATTTTCAATATATTAATTTTTTAAATCCCATATTTTAACTAAAAAATAAAAAAAATTACTAAAATACTATAATTCCAAATGAGGCGAATTTGTTTACTAGTGGAAATGAAGTGTTGCAATAGTGACACCATAAAATAATTTAATTTCAAAGGTGTACAATGGATCGGGATTTTCAGCTTTTACGTGTAAAATCTTACTTTTAAACTTAATTATTTTAGTTAATTTTATATTTTACTATAAACTTGAGAGTTTTGACTTACCTACTATTATACTTTACCCTACTGTAACAAGTCTGCGGGGGACCTCGCTACAGCTCGGACTCGATTTTTGTCACGGTTCTTAATCTGAACCAACGAGTCCAGATCCGCCAAATCGTTTTGAGAAAACAGATTTTTGAAAGAAGTGCCAAACATGGACTGCTTTGCCAGATACAGAGTCGCCACCTAAATATTTTATTTTTGGGAAATTTAGGAAACCCTGACTCGTTTGCCTAAGGCCACGTGTCCGTCATCACCAAAGTTGCCTCGGCTCGGGAACTTGGGTACGATTGGGGAAGGTCACTTCGTGAGCACCCCCGCTCGCCCGATCAAAGATCGGCCTCTACTAACCATGATATCTAGTTTTGAAAACTTTGTGTGCTCTTATTCCGGTTATTAGCCTAGATTTACTATGTGATGCGCACAGCATACAAGTATAGACTGGGTCGCCTGAATTGGAACAAAACATTTCATGTTTGTTTGTTTGAAAATAGTTTGATGGTGCTACCCGCAGGTAGGCTAAGACGTAGATTTGCCACCCTCGGGTGGGCTTAGAAAACATGTTTTTGCCACTATCTAGTGGGCTTAAAACAAACAGTTGATGATTTGTTCCAATCTAAACAACCCAACCTCCATCCACAGACATTCAAGCAGTTATATCACATAAGCACATAGCCTCAGGGTAAGCATGCTATTCATGGCAGTCACTCACACGCATGCAAGGATGCTAAAGCATAAAAACTCACCGAGTACTCCAAGCTAAAACAAAAAGTGATTAAAAATCCATGCATGATCCTAAGTATACAGAAATGCCTAATGCAACACATGCAAAAATGCAACTATAGCAGGCTCGGCTATTCTAAACATGGCATATGAGATGCAACAGCTATCAAGTATTCAATTTGGAATTGAAATACAAATGCAGTTAGTATGATGCGCCGAGCCCGGTGCATGCAAGACAAATGAATGAATGCAAACATGCTATCATACTGTATGCTAATTGAAACATGCCCTAATCTAACCATCATAAGCAGGTAAATAAAAGGGAGAAAGACGTGGGGTTGGAAGACATGCATCGCACGTACGCACACTTATTACAACATTGCCCTCGCTCGGAGGGTCCGAATAAATAATATATAGTCCCGAATAGTACAGTCCAAATAAATAATACAGTCCAAATATGTACAAATATCCTAATTAATTACCAAATTAACTAAGAAAACAATAAACTGGCATGCAAGCCAGGGACTGCCTTGACTCTTCTTCAGATGATGAATGATGCATATCTGGGTTGCCTTTGCGCGGAAATCCACTGTGATGCCCCAATTAGCCTCTGTTTTGCAATAGTTTTTTGGAAAGCGCGCCAAGCTCCAGAAGGCTGCTGATTCTTGATTTGCTGCAACAGAGAGTAGGAAAGGGGCATGGCAATGTATTTTCACATATGTATGCTTGACTACTCTTCAGGGAGTGTAGTCCTCGATCCTCGTGCCACCAATCACGCATATCGATGCATGATGGTCGATGAGTCGATTTGCATGACTCAATATGGAATGAATGCACATGAAAACATAACAAAACCTAAACTCCATCATGGGTAATCCGGAGTGTCGGCGACTGAGGAATTGAGACACGTTCCGTCACTCGAAGTACGAAACGTCCCTCGTTTCCCGTGCTCGGGCTAACTCCTATCCCAAACACAATGCAATATGCATGAAATGCATGAATGTAACTAATATACAACCTAGCATACACAATGCTATGAAATGGCATACACGATGCACGAGGTAACATGGCATACACAATGCGCTAACATACAACCTAGCATACACAATGCTATGAAATGAAATGGTATACACAATGCATAATGGACTTACACCAACACGAGTGGACCTTAGCCACACTCACATAGGAGGCCATAAGATGGAAATGAGACACTCGAGATGTGAGCACACATGCACGCAAACCGAGGACCGATCCTAAGGCACGAAATGCCACTCTAACAAGACATGGAAAAACATGGCATATGGCATACTAGCATGCAAATTTCAGCAGCAAAAAGTGATGCAAAACAGCCCCGAAACATGAAAGCATGGCACCCGAAGCATGGAATGAGAGCCGAAACATGAAATTAGGCGCATGGAACGACCTATGGCTATTCAACGCATGCATTATTTGAACATGAAGTGTGAAGAAAGAATCAAGACAGCCCCAAAACAAGCATATTTACAGTTTTAAGCAGGGCCAAACAGTGAACACAAATGGGGCTAAGCTAGCATGCAAAAATGGCCCCGAAAGAGAGATAATGAAGCAAATAGCAGCTTCTGGCCCTAAACAGAGAAGGGCCCTTCTACAATGTTGAAGATGGACCCAAAATATGATATTTTACAGTTTATGACAAGCCACAAAAATATACACAAGTATGGCTAAACTATGATGCAAGAAATGGGCCAAAAGGGAGACAAAGAAGGAAGTGATGGCTGCCGGCCCCAAACAGATGAGGGCCCTTCAACAATGTTGAAGAGGGGCCAAAAATATGACCTTTTACAGTTTATGATCAAACCCAAAACAGTGCACAAGCATGCTTGAAATACTATGCAAAATAAGGCCTAAAAAAGAGGTTTAAACACAAAGTACAAAAAGGATGCCTCAAACAGTAAAAGACTCTTAATGAAACATGAAGAGGGGGTCAAAATAAGGCCATTTATAGTTCGGACCAGAGCCCAAAAACAGAAGCACAAGAGGCTAACAAATCATGCAAAAATAAGGCCAAAAGAGGGATATAAAGGCAAGTGGAAAATGGAAGCCTCAATTAGTGATGAGCCCTTAAACAATGTTGAAGAAGGGCTCAAAATAAGTCACTTTACAGTTTATGACAGAGCTCAAAACAGTTTATACATAGGCCAAAAATGCTACACAAGAAATAGGCATACAAGAGAGGTAAAGAAGCAAGTGCAAAAAAGAATGTAAGCAAGAATGGTTAAGAAAGCATGCAAAAATGAACTCAAAAGAGGGGAAAAATGACTCACCCTTGTAGACCAATCTTTGACAACCTCTTGGCACAAGAAATGGTGCTCTTCAGCTCTGGAAAGCAGCTCCAAGTGGCTGGAATGGAGGTGGTGTGTGGTGCTAGGTGGTGGTGAGAAATGGTGTAGGAACTTAAGGGTTTTGAGGGTTAGGATGTAGAGAGAGAGATGCAACATATGAGGCTCAAAGCAAAAATTTCTAACCTCTCAAAACCAGCTGGGAGTGCTGGTTATATAGACAAAAAAGGGTGGAAAAGAGGGGAAAATGGGGGGAAAACAATTCAAGTTTCCCCCCAAAAGGCCAACCCTCGGACATAAGGCCTAGAGGAAAACAAAATTCACTTTTAGGACACACTTGGGGAGGGGGTTATGGCCGGCTAGCTAAAAAGGGCAAAAAAGTCATTCAATTAGGTAAGTGGCCTGCCTGCTACATTTTCTGGCCTTTCTGGCCGACCTGCTACTTTTCAGGACAAAAAATGGGTCTGCCGGAAAGAAAGGTGGCCGGACAGTGCTAGAGAAGTCCAATGGTGGCCATTCAAGTGTACAAATTGAAGCCCCGGAAGTTAGATTTCCAATGGCATAAACTTTGCATTAAAATTCCTCCTGTGGAAAAAGTTATGCCTGTTTTGGTGAAGCCGCGCAGATTCGGTCCAACCAGAGTGATACCCTACTTCAATCAACCATATCTCCTCCGTCCGGAGTTGGCTTTAGGAGATTCTTGAGTGCAAAATGAAGCCCCGGAAGTATTCTTTCGAACGTGGTGGCCTCATAGCTTGATTCCAAGTATGCAAATGAATGGGCCCGATTCGGCGAGGGCTGCTCGACTCTTTCTTAACGGTTCATGCCATTTTCTCCCCAACTGGATTTCTTCCCTCTTCTCCTCTTTTCTTCAACTTCAAACCCCTAAGTAAGGTGTTTTGAAAGATTTTTCAAAGACTTCATCTCTCTTTCATTTATTTCCACTTTGTCCTTGCTCGGTTTACCGAAAAGCGCAACATTTGACAAAATGCGAGCCTCGGAACATCGTAAAAACTTTATTTCAAAAACGTTTTGAAAGAGAGGGTTTTAAGACTAAAATATTTTGATCAAGATCGTTTTGGTCTAGAACATGGGCATGAAGTTGAGATTTGACTCTCTCCTTGCCGAAGAAACTGAACCTTTCCCCTGCACACCTTTCTCCACCATGTAAACCATCAGTCGCGTCCAAGTCTTAAAGTCTGTCAAAAATGGGGTGTCTACAGTTGCCCCTCTTTGACAGAACTCGGAAGTCAAGAAGTGACGGGAGTGAATGTCAAAGCCAAAGACGACCCATTTTTGACAAGGCGAAGACTTGGACAAACAAACAAAATATAGATAAATAAATGGTTTGTGCCGCAGGCTGCCTACGTATCCTTTTGTAAGGAATCAAACCAGTGTAGTTCAAAGGCAGAATGCAAAATGATATGCAGAAAGATTTTGATAATTGGACTTATACGCTACGCGAAGCCAGTTTGAAAGTTGGATTTATACGCTACGCGAAGCCGGTTTGATAATTGGACTTATACGCTATGCGAAGCCGGTTTGAAAATTGGACTTATGCACTACGCGAAGCCGGACATCACTCATGATCATGCAAAGAGAGCTGTAATGAAGCAATTATGCAAAATAAATGCAACATTTTAAGCGAATGCTAGGCAAGTAAGTAAACTCGAACCAAACTACCTCATGCAGAAAGGATGTAAGAAAATTATGGAATTTTCACGAACATGTGCGATAGATACACAGAGGTGAACGAAGTGTGTGATTGATACATGAAGTGAGCGTGTGTGATAGATACACAAAGCGAACGTGTAATAGATACACAAAGTGAAGCGAGTGTGATGGATACACTATATGAAGCAAAGTGTGATGGATACACTAGTTGAGTGTGTGATAGATACACAAAGTGAACGTGTGATAGAAACACAAAGTGAAGCGAGTGTGATGGATACAATAAAGGTGAACACAAAGTATGATAGATGCACTTAGTGAACAAGTATGATTGATATACTGAAGGTGAACACGAAGTGTGATAGATGCACTAAGTGAACAGAGTGTGATTGATACACTGAAAGTGAACACAAAGTGTGATAGATGCACTATGTGAACAGAGTGTGATTGATACACTAAAAGTGAACACAAAGTGTGATAGATGCACTAAGTGAACAGAGTGTGATAGATGCACTAAGTGAACAGAGTGTGATTGATACACTGAAAGCGAACACAAAGTGTGATAGATGCACTAAGTGAACAGAGTGTGATTGATACACTGAAAGCGAACACAAAGTGTGATAGATGCACTAAGTGAACAAGTATGATAGATATACTGAATGTGAACACGAAGTGTGATAGATGCACTAAGTGAACAGAGTGTGATTGATACACTAAAAGCGAACACAAAGTGTGATAGATGCACTAAGTGAACAGAGTGTGATTGATGCACTGAAAGTGAACACAAAGTGTGATAGATGCACTAAGTGAACAGAGTGTGATTGATACACTGAAAGTGAACACAAAGTGTGATAGATGCACTATGTGAACAGAGTGTGATTGATACACTGAAAGCAAACACAAAGTGTGATAGATGCACTAAGTGAACAAGTATGATAGATATACTGAATGTGAACACGAAGTGTGATAGATGCACTTAGTGATCAAGTGTGATGGATACACTAAAGGTGAAGTGTGATTGATACACGAAAGTGAATATGTGCGTGATAGATACACAAAATGAGAAATGTGTGTGATAGATACAGAAAATGAGAATATGTTGTGATAAATACACAAAATGAGAATGTGTGATTGATACACAAAATAGAATGTGATTGATACACTAAATGAGAATGTGTGATTGATACACTAAGTGAATGAAGTGTGATTGATACACTAAATAAGTGATCTCAAACGGAACTTCTTGAATAACCGTACATACAATATCGTGCATGAATGAGAAAGAAACTTGAGAGGCACAATGCAATACAATGCATGATGCAATAAACAAGCATAGCGGCGCTTTAGAAGCACCTCATGGGGTGAGCGGCGATGAACCGTTCTACTCTGACAGGGATCTCCCTCGTGCTCTTCGAACACTTACCTTCAACTCGCAGTACAAAGGTTCTGAAATACTGACAAGGGTTCTTCATGTAGAACACTTTGGATGCTGCCTTTCTTCCTGATCATATCCACAACTTTCCCTATTCTCCAACGGGGTGACAGACTAGGTTGGTTCAGTATCCAGAATTGGGGTGCATACACGCTGTCTCAACCTATGGGGCTTCCATACAGATTTCAAGCCGGGGATACACCCCTGGGTATTTAAACCAGACTTTAGTCCCGGAAATTCCGAACCTTTATGTTCTAGGCATCAGCCATTCGAACTCTAGTTTCCACCGTCGCAGTTGGTCTCAAAGGAACTCATTGCGAACACAGCCAAGATGCCTCTGGTAGGAAATGGTACTCAGGGAGAGCACTTTTGGTCGCCATTCTGGCTTGAAGCAGACTTGATCTTGACTTGAGGTAGAGGCACACTCATACTTCGGAGCATTGGCAAGACCTGACAAGGTGCATACGGAATGCGATCGCGAAGCTTACTGAAGTGGAACAAACTCAGATGCCCGACATTTCCTCTTTTGCTTTTGCTTTGCAGTCCGGAACCATTATAGCTTCAGATAGGTCCTGGTTCCACTGTTCTCACATGACCTGGGTTGAACCCTGCGGTTTTATGAAAGAACAAATTCTGTTTTGCACAAATGTGGAGAACGGCACGGCACTTGGAGCACAAAACGATTTTATTTTTGAAATTGAGAGATGATTTTTCGACCAGGTATTGAGCCTACCACTGAACACAGCAAAACGACTCAACAAGGAAATAAAAGGCACACAACCTAGACACATCGAGTAACGTTCGAAATGACTCAAAACAAGAACCGAGATAAAACAAAAAAGACACGACACTCAGACGTGCATAGGGAGCCTGTTTCACCGGGTAGTGTTTCCCACCCTTTCTCACCCTTTCTCACTTGTGATTCTCACATCACTCGGCCCTCAAGCTCTGTTTTTCTGAAAAGCCCCTTTTCTCACTTTTTCTCTCATCGCACATCTCTCTATTCTTCAATCTCTCATTTTTCAATCCCTCCCCTGGGTGGTTGATGGATAAGCATGAAGTTGTGGGCTCTTGCCCCTGGTATTCTACCAGATTCTCATTCTTGTTTACAACAGTGAGTTTCTCCTACAGAGGGGTTGCGTTACAACTGGGTGTGTAGCAAATCTGCAGCTGACATCGATCGATGATGCTCTGCCGGGAAGTTTTGGATGTGGTTAGATCTATCCAGATGGTGGAGTGGAATATCTTGATCCATTCCAATTCATGCTTCACACATGGCCATATACCTCGTTGTTCGGAGGACGAGAGAGCTTTCAGCCCTTTTGCTGTTAACTTCAGCTGTGCCCTTTTCTGGCAGGTAAAGTACCCTTCTTGGCAAGTATGTTGATAATGGGGGAAAGACAGAACACCTGACTCAACTGTGCCCCTAGTTCATCATTTTGACCATTTTTTGTTTTGGTTTTCTACTAAACAATTTTGACCAATACGAGAGTTAGATTAACATGCTTGTTCAATTTTCTGATTTAAAATCATGCAAGTTAGGTTGTGAGCACTGAAAATTTTCCCTTTTTTGGGTCCAAGAAACGATCCAGTTTTTGGAAAAGATGGAAAAATTTTCGAGAGAATTAGTCAACCTCAGTAAAAATTTTCAAAAACTAATTTTGCAAACGGCCACTTACTCAACGAGCATGAAACCTACTCCTGAGATGCACAACCTCGAATCCAAAGGAAAACTACCCCGTGCTTGAAGAGAGCTGCATGGCAACGGAAAGTTGCCCCTTGTTTGAACGGCACCGCAGCGCATTGAATGGCAACGGAAAGTTGTCCCTTGTTTGAATGGCACCGCAGCGCATTGTAGTCAGTCCTTGGAGCGATGATTACAACCGAACTCTCGGATACAGAGAAGGCAAAGATGATCAAAAACCATTACATGGACACAATCGAATTTTGAATTGTTTTACGGCTGGACTTCAGAATGAAGTTGCCTATGTATCCCAAAGATGGAAATCAAGCCTTACGTAGTTCGGGGTTAAGGTACACTCGGGTATTTAACCTCTCCTTTTTTTTTTTTTGCTCTAACTTTTGCCAAGGCGCCCGTTGCAGGTTTTCAACCTTGCGAGCTTTGTTTTTCTTTTCTTTTCAATTCTTTTCATTTCTTCTTTTTTCATCTTTTCTTTTCTTTTCTTTTTTTGCATTTTTCTTTTTTTTTTGTTCTTTTTCTTCTTTTTCTTGCTCTAAGTTTTGCCTGGGTCGCCCTTCCGGGTTTTCGGCCTAGCGAGCCTCTCAAAGGGTAAAAGTGTAACAAGTCCATGCCAAATGGTTTTAGGGTTTTGAAGCCATCTGTATCCAGGAGAGTAGCTGTTGTATTGATTTGCAGAAGGATCCATCTTCGGCTCTTCAAGCACATCGGACATTTTTTGCCCCTAGTTCGAGGGGTATTTCTGATTCGGCTTTGCAAGCTCCTTCTGATGAGGTTTGATCTTCTTGATCTAACTTTGGTGCCTCTTGTTCGAGGGCTGCTTCAAATCTGGCCACACAGGCCTCATATTGTGATTGACCTTGGAACATTCTGAACTATGGTTCAAGGTTTGAAAGCAAAAAGGGCTCAAGTCTCGAGGCTGAGAGTGATCCTAGGTTGCACAATCTCAAGAGCGATTCCACACAGGTCTTCGCAGGACCGCGCAAAACATTTTGTTTTTGAAAGTTTTTAAGAAAGCGACAAATCGCTCGCGCTGAAGATAGTGTGGAACCAATCTGGATCAAAGCTAGGGTCCTTCTCAGTACTCACACTAACAAGCATGATTTCATTCATTAAGGGCTTAGCACGCCTCTCTTTCTCTCAATTGATCAAAGTTTTGCAAATCCCGAGGAATTCTTTTCCTCTTCGTTTTCGCCGCAGTGTTCAAAAAGTTTTGAGAAACTCAGGTCATTACAATGACTTCAAGGCACAAGAGAGCAGGTGGAATGCACTGCCATTTCATTCAAATCCCGGCACAACTAGCACACGGTAGAAGCAAATGCGAGAGTGTGAAAATCACTGTTGTTTCATTCAAAATCTGTTGGCATAACTGGCTCCCTGGCAGAAACAGACTCAAAACAAAACGAAAAGACAAACACAAAACAAAATGGTGACGCCCGAGGTAACACCCCCCGGAATCACCCGACTCCTATACAACAGGACTGACTCGATACAACAAGACAGACTCAAAACAAAAGAGACTGACTCAAAACAAAAAGACAGACTCAAAACAAAACAACAAGACTGACCCAATACCCAAGTCAGAAAGCACAAAAGCTAGCATTCGCAAATGCTCAAAACAGTGCATGCCATCCACCATATCTGGAGTAAACTGAGCGCCATCCGCAGGCGGTTCATCCCCCGATCACATGGTCACATTATCCCCCACAGGTTCACTGGTCGAGTGCCGATAGACTTTGCTAGACTGGCACGGGGATGACCCTGTTGTCAAACAGATCTTATACATCATGGCGCAGACGAAAGCAACTGTCAGTGTCATGACCGGTTTGTTGATGGTACGCACAGTACCTAGTATGGTCATGCTTTGGAGGGAGAGGATCAGGTAAAGGCCGTTGATCCAATGGTTTCAGATGTCCTGAAAGGTGTGCAGGGGAAAGTTCAGTTTCTTCGGCAAGGAGAGAGTCAAATCTCAACTTCATGCCCATGTTCTAGACCAAAACGATCTTGATCAAAATATTTTAGTCTTAAAACCCCTCTCTTTCAAAACGTTTTTGAAATAAAGTTTTTACGATGTTCCGAGGCTCGCATTTTGTCAAATGTTGCGCTTTTCGGTAAACCGAGCAAGGACAAAGTGGAAATAAATGAAAGAGAGATGAAGTCTTTGAAAAATCTTTCAAAACACCTTACTTAGGGGTTTGAAGTTGAAGAAAAGAGGAGAAGAGGGAAGAAATCCAGTTGGGGGGAGAAAATGGGCATGAACCGTTAAGAAAGAGTCGAGCAGCCCTCGCCGAATCGGGCCCATTCATTTGCATACTTGGAATCAAGCTATGAGGCCACCACCATTGAAAGAAACTTCCGAGGCTTCATTTGCACTCAAGAATCTCCTAAAGCCAACTCCGGACGGGGAGAGATATGGTTGATTGAAGTAGGGTATCACTCTGGTTGGAGCGAATCTGCGCGGCTTCACAAAACAGCATAACTTTTTCCACAGTAGGAATTTTAATGCAAAGTTTGCCCATTGGAAAGCTAACTTCCGGGGCTTCAATTTGTGACACTTGAATGGCCACCATTGGACTTCTCTAGCACTGGCCGGCCACCTTTCTTTTCCGGCAGACCCATTTTTTGTCCTGAAAAGTAGCAGGTCGGCGAAAGCAAATGTACACGGCCAGAAAGAAAAAGTGCCTCATAAAGTAAGCAGCAACAATGATGACTTTTTGCCTAGTAGCCGCCAAACCCCCCAGTTTTAAATATTTGTCCTCTAGCCTTGCGTTCTTTGGGGAACTGATGTTCCCAATTTCCCCTCTTTTCCCTTTTTGTCTATATAACCAGCACTCCACTCTGCTGGTTTTGAGAGGTTAGAAATTTTGCTTTGAGCCTCATATGTTGCATCTCTCCCTCTCTACATCCTAACCCTCAAAACCCTTAAGTTCCTACACCATTTTTACACCACCACCTAGCACCACACCACCACCTCCATTCCAGCCACTTGGAGCTGCTTTCCAGAGCTGAAGAGCACCATTTCTTGTGCCAAGAGGTTGTCAAAGATTGGTCTACAAGGGTGAGTCATTTTTCCCCTCTTTTGAGTTCATTTTTGCATGCTTTCTTAACCATTCTTGCTTACACTTTTGGCTCCCTATGAATTTTTGACTTTCATGTTGTTAGCCTTCCGGCTTCTTTGACTCTTCTCTTGTATGCCTATTTCTTGTGTAGTACATTTTTGGCCTATGTATAAACTGTTTTGAGTCTGTCATAAACTGTAAAGTGACTTATTTTGACCCTTCTTCAACATTGTTTGAAGGGCTCATCACTAATTGAGGCTTCCATTTTCCACTTGCCTTTATATCCCTCTTTTGGCCTTATTTTTGCATGATTTGTTAGCCTCTTGTGCTTTGTTTTTGGGCTCTGGTCCAACTATAAATGCCTTATTTTGACCCCCTCTTCATTTTCATTAAGGTATTTTACTGTTTGAGGCATCCTTTTTGTACTTTGTGTTTAAACCTCTTTTTTAGGCCTTATTTTGCATAGTATTTCAAGCATGCTTGTGCACTGTTTGGGTTTGATCATAAACTGTAAAAGGTCATATTTTGGCCCCTCTTCAACATTGTTGAAGGGCCCTCATCTGTTTGGGGCCGGCAGCCATCACTTCCTTCTTTGTCTCCCTTTTGGCCCATTTCTTGCATCATAGTTTAGCCATACTTGTGTATATTTTGTGGCTTGTCATAACTGTAAAATATCATATTTGGGTCCATCTTCAACATTGTAGAAGGGCCCTTCTCTGTTTAGGGCCAGCAGCTGCTATTTGCTTCATTATCTCTCTTTCGGGGCCATTTTTGCATGCTAGCTTAGCCCCATTTGTGTTCACTGTTTGGCCCTGCTTAAAACTTAAATAATTGCTTTTTTGGGGCTGTCTTGATTCTTCTTCACACTTCATGTTCAAATAATGCATGCGTTGCATAGCCATAGGTCGTTCCATGCGCCTAATTTCATGTTTCGGCTCTCATTCCATGCTTCGGGTGCCATGCTTTCATGTTTCGGGGTGTTTTGCATCACTTTTTGCTGCTGAAATTTGCATGCTAGTATGCCATATTCCATTGTTTTCCATGTCTTGTTAGAGTGGCATTTCGTGCCTTAGGATCGGTCCTCGGTTTGCGTGCATGTGTGCATCACATCTCGAGTGTCTCATTTCCATCTTATGGCCTCCTATGTGAGTGTGGCTAAGGTCCACTCGTGTTGGTGTAAGTCCATTATGCATTGTGTATAGCCATTTCATTTCATAGCATTGTGTATGCTAGGTTGTATGTTAGCGCATTGTGTATGCCATGTTACCTCGTGCATGTGTATGCCATTTCATAGCATTGTGTATGTAGGTTGTATATTAGTTGCATTCATGCATGTCATGCATATTGCATTGTGTTTGGGATAGGAGTTAGCCCGAGCACGGGAAACGAGGGACGTTTCGTACTTCGAGTGACGGAACGTGTCTCAATTCCTCAGTCACCGACACTCCGGATTACCCATGATGGAGTTTAGGTTTTGTTAGTGTTTTCATGTGCATTCATTCCATATTGAGTCATGCAAATCGACTCATCGGCCATCATGCATCGATATGCGTGATGTGGTGGCACGAAGATTCGAGGACTACACTCCCTGAAGAGTAGTCAAGCATACATATGTGAAATACATTGCCATGCCCCTTTCCTCTCTCTGTTGCAGCAAATCAAGAATAGCAGCCTTCTGGAGCTTGGCGCGCTTTCCAAAAAACTATTGCAAAACAGAGGCTAATTGGGGCATCACAGTGGATTTCCGCGCAAAGGCAACCCAGATATGCATCATTCATCATCTGAAGAAGAGTCAAGGCAGTCCTTGGCTTGCATGCCAGTTTATTGTTTTCTTAGTTAATTTGGTAATTAATTAGGAATATTGTACATATTTGGACTGTATTATTTATTTGGACTGTACTATTCGGGACTAGTATATTATTTATTCGGACCCTCCGAGCGAGGGCAATGTTGTAATAAGTGTGCGTAGCGTGTGATGCATGTCTTCCAACCCCACGTCTTTCTCCCTTTTATTTACCTGCTTATGATGGTTAGATTAGGGCATGTTTCAATTAGCATACAGTATGATAGCATGTTTGCATTCATTCATTGTCTTGCATGCACCGGGCTCGGCGCATCATACTAACTGCATTTGTATTTCAATTCCAAGTTGAATACTTGATAGCTGTTGCATCTCATATGCCATGTTTAGAATAGCCGAGCCTGCTATAGTTGCATTTTTGCATGTGTTGCATTAGGCATTCGGTCTGTATACTTAGGATCATGCATGGATTTCTAATCAGTTTCTGTTTTAGCTTGGAGTACTCGGTGAGTTTTTATGCTTTAGCATCCTTGCATGCGTGTGAGTGACTGCCATGAATAGCATGCTTACCATGAGGCTATGTGCTTATGTGATATAACTGCTTGAATGCCTGTGGAGGAAGGTTGGGTTGTTAGATTGGAACAAATCATCAACTGTTTGTTTTAAGCCCACTAGATAGTGGCAAAAACATGTTTTCTAAGCCCACCCGAGGGTGGCAAATCACGTCTTAGCCTACCTGCGGTAGCACCATCAAAACCATTTTCAAACAACAAACATGAAATGTTTTGTTCCAATTCAGGCGACCCAGTTCTATACTTGTATGCTGTGCGCATCACATAGTAAATCTAGGCTAATAACCGAATAAGAGCACACAAAGTTTTCAAAACTAGATAATCATGGTTAGTAGAGGCCGATCTTTGATCGGGCGAGCAGGGTGCTCACGAAGTGACCTTCCCCAATCGTACCACAAGTTCCCGAGCCGAGGCAACTTTGGTGATGACGGACACGTGGCCTTAGGCAAACGAGTCAGGGTTTCCTAAATTTCCCAAAAAAAAATATTTAGGTGGCGACTCTGTATCTGGCAAAGCAGTCCATGTTTGGCACTTCTTTCAAAAATCTGTTTTCTCAAAACGATTTGTCCGGATTTGGACTCTTTGGTTCAGATTAAGAACCGTGACAAAAATCGAGTCCGAGCTGTAGCGAGGTCCCCCGCGGACTTGTTACAGTTTCTGGCGACTCTGCTGGGGATTTAGAGAACTTGACTCGAACTCATGATATCTGGTTTTGACTACATTTGTGTGTTTCTTTGCATTGCATTTGCATTGGTGCGCCTAGGACACCGTGTTTGCCATCTGCTATTCCTGAACGGTTTGCCGGAGGCTTGTCTTGTCAAGGCATGACCATAAGGCTGACCGGTTGTGGGCTCTGCCAGTATGGGAACACAAACCCATTTTACCGGGGCACCCTTTTTGACCATTCGACCTAGTGCATATCGAAATCCGTAGTGACCATTCCAAACTAGGACAGGTTGCTTACCCGATATAGGTTGTTTGAAACCGCTGCGTGCGTAGTGAAACCCTAGCTCCTGACAAAATAGGACAGGGAAACCCTACCCCAACATAGGGGTGTTTTGGCTCTCACTTGCTTGTTATGTGCTTTTAGAGTGCGTCTCTACAGGAATGCATATATCAGTTTGCAGGTTTGGGCATCAGGCCTGCGGGCACCAGTTCAATATTTTGGGGTTCAGTTTTACCCGAGGGTATCAGATTTGAGGCAGAATTTTGGGGGCAGAATTCAGTAGAGGGCACAGTCATCCTGCTATGCTCGTATTTGTTTTGGTGAAGTTGAGCTGGGGTGCTATCTGTTTTCTCTTTTGCTAGGGTAGTCCTGGAACCATAGCTTCAGAAGGCTCCGATATCCCCCCGGTTCATCGAACTTGTGCTGATAGACTTTGTCAGGTCAAAGATTCAGTTCAAGGGCCATCAGTGTTCCTTTGCCAGAGGCAGGGTAAAAGGGCCAGTCAAGCACAGATCACCAGTTACCAGATCAGTAGCCCTTATCCCACCCCGCCAGTGAACAGTCAGGCTGAGGTCTCGGTTTCTACTGCAGGGATAGATACCAGTCAGTTAGATGGATCAGCAGAACATGTCAGGGATGGAGGCAATGATGCGTCAGATGCAAGAAAGTATGAAACTCATGCAGCAAGACGCTGTCCGCCAAGCGGAATTTTCCAAGCAGCAGGCTGCAATCATGGCTCAGCAGGCTGAGCTCATCACCAGGCTGCAACAGCAAAGCGACGCGTCTGCTTCCCAACAAGTTCCTCCTCCAGCAGGAGCTCCCACACCCGGGGAAACGACGAATGTTCAGAATACCCAGGAGGGTACAGACATTCCTACAGGGGCAGCTCCGCCCCCGATCTTACCCCAGCTGTCCAAAACACCTACCAATCTACTGGACTCACCCTTCGAGACTGAGGTCGACCCTACAGCGTTGAAATTGAGCAAGCTTGAGAAGTTGTTCAAGAAATCCCAGGGGGTAAAATCCATCCCGGACATTGAGGACGGGTACACCGACGCAGTTGTGACACTGCCGGACAGGTTCAAGATGCCTCACATCGACCGTTTTGACGGGTCAGGAGATCCCATGGTCCACTTGAGTTTGTTTTCAGATGTTCTGCGCCCGATGGGCTTGACAAGATTACAGAAGCTCTCCCTTTTTGGCAGGACCCTGTCGGGTGTTGCGGCCATCTGGTACGCCAAATTGGAGGATTCAGTGAAACGAAGCTGGGAGGAGATGGTCGAGGCCTTCGTCGCACAATATTCATACAATACCCAAATCGAGATTACGACCCGTGATCTTCAGACGACCAGGCAAGAGCCGAAAGAGGGCTTCTCTGACTTTGTAACCCGCTGGAGGGCCAAGGCCTCAATGATGACCATTAGGCCAACGATAAGGATCAAATACGGATGGTTGTGCGCAACCTCCAGCCCAAACTAATGCAGAAAATGATCGTGCTCCCCTTCCCTACCTTTTCAGATTTGCATGAGATGGGAGTACAGATCGAGGATGCCATGAAGCAGGGCCTCATTGACCAGGAGAAAGAGCAGCCTAGGCGAGCGTTTTCCCGCAGTTCGAATGCGACCACCAGTGGTGATGCAGCTGCAAGATCTTCTGAAGTGGGCATGGTCACCACCACCACATCAAGAAAGGCTACCTCATTCACCGGTGCATCCGGAAGTAGCTCACAGATGGTCAAATATCCACCCCGAGTCAAGAGGGTTTTCACCCCACTTTATATGCCTTTGTCAAAAACTCTAGAGGTCTTAATCCAGAAAGGACATGTAATGACCCCAAACATGTGTCATATTTATCAGTAATTAATTATGCATTTACATGAATTAGTTGAAGAATATCTGTTTGAATTAGAAAATATCTGTTGAAATTACGACTTCGGGACTGAAATTGATGACCGTAATGGGTTCAGAAAATGAAATTGAACACGCCTATATGATATCGGGAATTTTTAGAACCATTTGGGACGATAAATTGAAGACTGAATTTCGTCTGATTCGTTAGGCCATGTTTGGCTCAAAGTTTGGCACAATTGTTAATAAATGATATATATAGATAAGTATAAGGACCTTTGTTGACTCATTGACTCAAAAATAAGAGAAGAAAAATCTAGGAAGAGAGAGAGAGAGAGAAGGATTCGTGGAAGAGAGAACCAAGGGAGGAAGAAGAGTAAAGAAAGGGGAAATCAAGCTATCTTCTTCACTTAAGCAATCAAGGTAAGAATTCCTCTCTAAATTCTTGAAATAAGGATGATTCATGCATGACATCATGGTAAATAAGGGGATTGAAGAGGAAGTATGTTTAATTTGAGCATGTATGGCATAAATTGATGATTTATGTTTATATTTGGTATTTGAGGGAGAACCTCCATGGATATGAAGAAATGAAGCTTTTATGAACATGTTTTGTGATATATCATCTTAATGCAAGATTTGATCTTTTGTATGATGCATTGAAGTTTATTTGAAAGTTAAGAAGCTTAAAGCAAGTTGTTTTCAAGTATTTTGGCCTTGAATTCTTGATTTGAGAAGTTGATTGTGCAAAATGGAGGCCACGGTTTGACAGAAAAATGGACTGGTTTTCACTCAAAATTTTCGAAGGCCGCTCGAGCGGGGATTTCGCACATCCAGTATCTCTGCCTCAGTTCACAGTCCGCTCGAGCGGGGGTTTGGCCGCTCGAGCGGGGACCTATTTTTTAGAAATTTCAGGAACAGTTTGGGAAGTTGTTTTACGTGACTTTAACATGTTAATTGCATCATTTAGCATCTCATGAGCATGAATTAAAGTAAAGAAAGGTTAGATTGAGCATGAAATGAAGTAAAGAAGAATGTAATGGCATGAATGATATGATTTATCGATGATGAATGTTAAGGAAATGTGTTATAATGTTGTTAATTGCAGGTCAAAAGGTGAAGACCGTGCCACCGGTTTTGGAAACCCACTGTAAGTAACATTTCTGTAAAGTTATGTTGATATGCAACGTAGTTGAAATGCTATATGATATGATATGTTTTGAAATGTGATTTTAACTGTGAACGAATGACCTGATTTACGAATCTAGTATGGCATCCATAGATAGTTCAGTCGTGGGGGCGAGAACATGCAGGCCCATGCGCTTTAGTCATGGGGGACAGCATGGAAGGACAAACCCATGACCAGTTTACGAGATCTCGGTATGTGTTTAATCGGTGTCCGGAACCGGTTACTCTAGTCATTAGTCGACACATGTTACGTTATGTTCTATGGAGTATGCCATTATGTATGTTCTGATATGAGATGTTTATGATTACGATTGATTTATTTCAGATTTATGAAATGTTGGACTTCGTTCACTAACCTCTTTACGTTAATGTTACTTGCTGAGCTTTAGCTCATTGTTTGTATATATGTATTTATAGGTGAGCCCTCAAGGAGTCAAGCCTAGGCGGGGACTTGTTCGAGCCGCCGATGTGAAGCCTACCAGAGTTTTGGTGCCTCTGAGCTGGGGCTAGGCCTGGAAGGCCGTTTTGTGAGCTTTGTTTTGTTTTTTTTATGCATAGTGGCCTGTGCCTATGTGATGTATATGAATTTTTGATCACTTGTAATGTAGTGGGTAAATTAACATTTTTGGCATGTAAATGTATGTTCATATAAATACACAGCTCTTTGGACTATTAGTGTTTTGTTTTCGCTTCCGCGAGCCCCGTTTATTTATGTTTTGTATAGAAAGGCCTGTGGTAATCTAGGATTACTGGCCGGTTACGATGCCAACCTTCTAGGGGCGGGTTTGGGTCGTGACAGGACATCTGAAACCATTGGATCAACGGCCTTTACCTGATCCTCTCCCTCCAAAGCATGACCATACTAGGTACTGTGCGTACCATCAACAAACCGGTCATGACACTGACAGTTGCTTTCGTCTGCGCCATGATGTATAAGATCTGTTTGACAACAGGGTCATCCCCGTGCCAGTCTAGCAAAGTCTATCGGCACTCGACCAGTGAACCTGTGGGGGATAATGTGACCATGTGATCGGGGGATGAACCGCCTGCGGATGGCGCTCAGTTTACTCCAGATATGGTGGATGGCATGCACTGTTTTGAGCATTTGCGAATGCTAGCTTTTGTGCTTTCTGACTTGGGTATTGGGTCAGTCTTGTTGTTTTGTTTTGAGTCTGTCTTTTTGTTTTGAGTCAGTCTCTTTTGTTTTGAGTCTGTCTTGTTGTATCGAGTCAGTCCTGTTGTATAGGAGTCGGGTGATTCCGGGGGGTGTTACCTCGGGCGTCACCATTTTGTTTTTGTTTGTCTTTTCGTTTTGTTTTGAGTCTGTTTCTGCCAGGGAGCCAGTTATGCCAACAGATTTTGAATGAAACAACAGTGATTTTCACACTCTCGCATTTGCTTCTACCGTGTGCTAGTTGTGCCGGGATTTGAATGAAATGGCAGTGCATTCCACCTGCTCTCTTGTGCCTTGAAGTCATTGTAATGACCTGAGTTTCTCAAAACTTTTTGAACACTGCGGCGAAAACGAAGAGGAAAAGAATTCCTCGGGATTTGCAAAACTTTGATCAATTGAGAGAAAGAGAGGCGTGCTAAGCCCTTAATGAATGAAATCATGCTTGTTAGTGTGAGTACTGAGAAGGACCCTAGCTTTGATCCAGATTGGTTCCACACTATCTTCAGCGCGAGCGATTTGTCGCTTTCTTAAAAACTTTCAAAAACAAAATGTTTTGCGCGGTCCTGCGAAGACCTGTGTGGAATCGCTCTTGAGATTGTGCAACCTAGGATCACTCTCAGCCTCGAGACTTGAGCCCTTTTTGCTTTCAAACCTTGAACCATAGTTCAGAATGTTCCAAGGTCAATCACAATATGAGGCCTGTGTGGCCAGATTTGAAGCAGCCCTCGAACAAGAGGCACCAAAGTTAGATCAAGAAGATCAAACCTCATCAGAAGGAGCTTGCAAAGCCGAATCAGAAATACCCTCGAACTAGGGGCAAAAAATGTCCGATGTGCTTGAAGAGCCGAAGATGGATCCTTCTGCAAATCAATACAACAGCTACTCTCCTGGATACAGATGGCTTCAAAACCCTAAAACCATTTGGCATGGACTTGTTACACTTTTACCCTTTGAGAGGCTCGCTAGGCCGAAAACCCGGAAGGGCGACCCAGGCAAAACTTAGAGCAAGAAAAAGAAGAAAAAGAACAAAAAAAAAAAGAAAAATGCAAAAAAAGAAAAGAAAAGAAAAGATGAAAAAAGAAGAAATGAAAAGAATTGAAAAGAAAAGAAAAACAAAGCTCGCAAGGTTGAAAACCTGCAACGGGCGCCTTGGCAAAAGTTAGAGCAAAAAAAAAAAAGGAGAGGTTAAATACCCGAGTGTACCTTAACCCCGAACTACGTAAGGCTTGATTTCCATCTTTGGGATACTAGGCAACTTCATTCTGAAGTCCAGCCGTAAAACAATTCAAAATTCGATTGTGTCCATGTAATGGTTTTTGATCATCTTTGCCTTCTCTGTATCCGAGAGTTCGATTGTAATCATCGCTCCAAGGACTGACTACAATGCGCTGCGGTGCCATTCAAACAAGGGACAACTTTCCGTTGCCATTCAATGCGCTGCGGTGCCGTTCAAACAAGGGGCAACTTTCCGTTGCCATGCAGCTCTCTTCAAGCACGGGGTAGTTTTCCTTTGGATTCGAGGTTGTGCATCTCAGGAGTAGGTTTCATGCTCGTTGAGTAAGTGGCCGTTTGCAAAATTAGTTTTTGAAAATTTTTACTGAGGTTGACTAATTCTCTCGAAAATTTTTCCATCTTTTCCAAAAACTGGATCGTTTCTTGGACCCAAAAAAGGGGAAATTTTCAGTGCTCACAACCTAACTTGCATGATTTTAAATCAGAAAATTGAACAAGCATGTTAATCTAACTCTCGTATTGGTCAAAATTGTTTTAGTAGAAAACCAAAACAAAAAATGGTCAAAATGATGAACTAGGGGCACAGTTGAGTCAGGTGTTCTGTCTTTCCCCATTATCAACATACTTGCCAAGAAGGTACTTTACCTGCCAGAAAAGGGCACAGCTGAAGTTAACAGCAAAAGGGCTGAAAGCTCTCTCGTCCTCCGAACAACGAGGTATATGGCCATGTGTGAAGCATGAATTGGAATGGATCAAGATATTCCACTCCACCATCTGGATAGATCTAACCACATCCAAAACTTCCCGGCAGAGCATCATCGATCGATGTCAGCTGCAGATTTGCTACACACCCAGTTGTAACGCAACCCCTCTGTAGGAGAAACTCACTGTTGTAAACAAGAATGAGAATCTGGTAGAATACCAGGGGCAAGAGCCCACAACTTCATGCTTATCCATCAACCACCCAGGGGAGGGATTGAAAAATGAGAGATTGAAGAATAGAGAGATGTGCGATGAGAGAAAAAGTGAGAAAAGGGGCTTTTCAGAAAAACAGAGCTTGAGGGCCGAGTGATGTGAGAATCACAAGTGAGAAAGGGTGAGAAAGGGTGGGAAACACTACCCGGTGAAACAGGCTCCCTGTGCACGTCTGAGTGTCGTGTCTTTTTTGTTTTATCTCGGTTCTTGTTTTGAGTCATTTCGAACGTTACTCGATGTGTCTAGGTTGTGTGCCTTTTATTTCCTTGTTGAGTCGTTTTGCTGTGTTCAGTGGTAGGCTCAATACCTGGTCGAAAAATCATCTCTCAATTTCAAAAATAAAATCGTTTTGTGCTCCAAGTGCCGTGCCGTTCTCCACATTTGTGCAAAACAGAATTTGTTCTTTCATAAAACCGCAGGGTTCAACCCAGGTCATGTGAGAACAGTGGAACCAGGACCTATCTGAAGCTATAATGGTTCCGGACTGCAAAGCAAAAGCAAAAGAGGAAAATGTCGGGCATCTGAGTTTGTTCCAACTTCAGTAAGCTCGCGATCGCATTCCGTATGCACCTTGTCAGGTCTTGCCAATGCTCCGAAGTATGAGTGTGCCTCTACCTCAAGCTCAAGATCAAGTCTGCTTCAAGCCAGAATGGCGACCAAAAGTGCTCTCCCTGAGTACCATTTCCTACCAGAGGCATCTTGGCTGTGTTCGCAATGAGTTCCTAGAGACCAACTGCGACGGTGGAAACTAGAGTTCGAATGGCTGATGCCTAGAACATAAAGGTTCGGAATTTCCGGGACTAAAGTCTGGTTTAAATACCCAGGGGTGTATCCCCGGCTTGAAATCTGTATGGAAGCCCCATAGGTTGAGACAGCGTGTATGCACCCCAATTCTGGATACTGAACCAACCTAGTCTGTCACCCCGTTGGAGAATAGGGAAAGTTGTGGATATGATCAGGAAGAAAGGCAGCATCCAAAGTGTTCTACATGAAGAACCCTTGTCAGTATTTCAGAACCTTTGTACTGCGAGTTGAAGGTAAGTGTTCGAAGAGCACGAGGGGAGATCCCTGTCAGAGTAGAACGGTTCATCGCCGCTCACCCCATGAGGTGCTTTCTAAAGCGCCGCTATGCTTGTTTATTGCATCATGCATTGTATTGCATTGTGCCTCTCAAGTTTCTTTCTCATTCATGCACGATATTGTATGTACGGTTCATTCAAAGAAGTTCCGTTTGAGATCACTTATTTAGTGTATCAATCACACTTCATTCACTTAGTGTATCAATCACACATTCTCATTTAGTGTATCAATCACACATTCTCATTTTGTGTATCAATCACACATTCTCATTTTGTGTATTATCACAACATATTCTCATTTTCTGTATCTATCACACACATTTCTCATTTTGTGTATCTATCACGCACATATTCACTTTCGTGTATCAATCACACTTCACCTTTAGTGTATCCATCACACTTGATCACTAAGTGCATCTATCACACTTCGTGTTCACATTCAGTATATCTATCATACTTGTTCACTTAGTGCATCTATCACACTTTGTGTTTGCTTTCAGTGTATCAATCACACTCTGTTCACATAGTGCATCTATCACACTTTGTGTTCACTTTCAGTGTATCAATCACACTCTGTTCACTTAGTGCATCTATCACACTTTGTGTTCACTTTCAGTGCATCAATCACACTCTGTTCACTTAGTGCATCTATCACACTTTGTGTTCGCTTTTAGTGTATCAATCACACTCTGTTCACTTAGTGCATCTATCACACTTCGTGTTCACATTCAGTATATCTATCATACTTGTTCACTTAGTGCATCTATCACACTTTGTGTTCGCTTTCAGTGTATCAATCACACTCTGTTCACTTAGTGCATCTATCACACTTTGTGTTCGCTTTCAGTGTATCAATCACACTCTGTTCACTTAGTGCATCTATCACACTCTGTTCACTTAGTGCATCTATCACACTTTGTGTTCACTTTTAGTGTATCAATCACACTCTGTTCACATAGTGCATCTATCACACTTTGTGTTCACTTTCAGTGTATCAATCACACTCTGTTCACTTAGTGCATCTATCACACTTCGTGTTCACCTTCAGTATATCAATCATACTTGTTCACTAAGTGCATCTATCACACTTTGTGTTCACCTTTATTGTATCCATCACACTCGCTTCACTTTGTGTTTCTATCACACGTTCACTTTGTGTATCTATCACACACTCACTAGTGTATCCATCACACTTTGCTTCATATAGTGTATCCATCACACTCGCTTCACTTTGTGTATCTATTACACGTTCGCTTTGTGTATCTATCACACACGCTCACTTCGTGCATCAATCACACACTTCGTTCACCTCTGTGTATCTATCGCACATGTTCGTGAAAATTCCATAATTTTCTTACATCCTTTCTGCATGAGGTAGTTTGGTTCGAGTTTACTTGCTTGCCTAGCATTCGCTTAAAATGTTGCATTTATTTTGCATAATTGCTTCATTACAGCTCTCTTTGCATGATCATGAGTGATGTCCGGCTTCGCGTAGCGTATAAGTCCAATTTTCAAACCGGCTTCGCATAGCGTATAAGTCCAATTATCAAACCGGCTTCGCGTAGCGTATAAATCCAACTTTCAAACTGGCTTCGCGTAGCGTATAAGTCCAATTATCAAAATCTTTCTGCATATCATTTTGCATCCTGCCTTTGAACTACACTGGTTTGATTCCTTACAAAAGGATACGTAGGCAGCCTGCGGGCACAACCATTTATTTATCTATATTTTGTTTGTTTGTCCAAGTCTTCGGCCTTGTCAAAAATGGGTCGTCTTTGGGCTTTGACATTCACTCCCGTCACTTCTTGACTTCCGAGTTCTGTCAAAGAGGGGCAACTGTAGACACCCCATTTTTGACAGACTTTAAGACTTGGACGCGACTGATGGTTTACATGGTGGAGAAAGGTGTGCAGGGGAAAGGTTCAGTTTCTTCGGCAAGGAGAGAGTCAAATCTCAACTTCATGCCCATGTTCTAGACCAAAACGATCTTGATCAAAAGATTTTAGTCTTAAAACCCTCTCTTTCAAAACGTTTTTGAAATAAAGTTTTTACGATGTTCCGAGGCTCGCATTTTGTCAAATGTTGCGCTTTTCGGTAAACCGAGCAAGGACAAAGTGGAAATAAATGAAAGAGAGATGAAGTCTTTGAAAAATCTTTCAAAACACCTTACTTAGGGGTTTGAAGTTGAAGAAAAGAGGAGAAGAGGGAAGAAATCCAGTTGGGGGAGAAAATGGGCATGAACCGTTAAGAAAGAGTCGAGCAGCCCTCGCCGAATCGGGCCCATTCATTTGCATACTTGGAATCAAGCTATGAGGCCACCACCGTTCGAAAGAAGACTTCCGGGGCTTCATTTTGCACTCAAGAATCTCCTAAAGCCAATTCCGGACGGGGGAGATATGGTTGATTGAAGTAGGGTATCACTCTGGTTGGACCGAATCTGCGCGGCTTCACCAAAACAGGCATAACTTTTTCCACAGGAGGAATTTTAATGCAAAGTTTATGCCATTGGAAATCTAACTTCCGGGGCTTCAATTTGTACACTTGAATGGCCACCATTGGACTTCTCTAGCACTGTCCGGCCACCTTTCTTTCCGGCAGACCCATTTTTTGTCCTGAAAAGTAGCAGGTCGGCCAGAAAGGCCAGAAAATGTAGCAGGCCGGCCAGAAAAGCCAGAAAAAGTGGCCGGCGGCCATAAAAAGTAGCAGGCGGCCACTTACCTAATTGAATGACTTTTTTGCCCTTTTTAGCTAGCCGGCCATAACCCCCTCCCCAAGTGTGTCCTAAAAGTGAATTTTGTTTTCCTCTAGGCCTTATGTCCGAGGGTTTGGCCTTTTGGGGGGAAACTTGAATTGTTTTCCCCCCCATTTTCCCCCTCTTTTCCACCCTTTTTTGTCTATATAACCAGCACTCCCAGCTGGTTTTGAGAGGTTAGAAATTTTTGCTTTGAGCCTCATATGTTGCATCTCTCCCTCTCTACATCCTAACCCTCAAAACCCTTAAGTTCCTACACCATTTCTACACCACCACCTAGCACCACACCACCACCTCCATTCCAGCCACTTGGAGCTGCTTTCCAGAGCTGAGGAGCACCATTTCTTGTGCCAAGAGGTTGTCAAAGATTGGTCTACAAGGGTGAGTCATTTTTCCCCTCTTTTGAGTTCATTTTTGCATGCTTTCTTAACCATTCTTGCTTACATTCTTTTTTGCACTTGCTTCTTTACCTCTCTTGTATGCCTATTTCTTGTGTAGCATTTTTGGCCTATGTATAAACTGTTTTGAGCTCTGTCATAAACTGTAAAGTGGCTTATTTTGAGCCCTTCTTCAACATTGTTGAAGGGCTCATCACTGTTTGAGGCTTCCATTTTCCACTTGCCTTTATATCCCTCTTTTGGCCTTATTTTTGCATGATTTGTTAGCCTCTTGTGCTTCTGTTTTTGGGCTCTGGTCCGAACTATAAATGGCCTT